>CM042473.1:15001096-15601096 GCA_023621385.1 Quercus gilva | reverse complement strand
GCTTCATAAAAAGGGATGAAAAATTCTACAGGCACACACCTGCACACATGCGCGTGCACACACACACTTTTCTATTACATTAATAAGGGAATGATTTTGCATTGCATAAAAATTTGTTGATGTAAGGTTCAGCCAGAAAGAAAACCGTAAAAAAATAAAAATAAAAAAATTGAAAAGATAATGGAATTTGAGTATCCAAAAATGTTGAAATTTGGTTACATTATATCATAGGTAGGATTTCATTTCAATTATGATATAGTTATATAAGCATATCCAGATATGCATCTTACCTAAACTACTTTGAATCCAACCGATTCAGAACTTGCATTCTTGATGCAATTACAGGAAAAAACCCAAAAGATCTAGTTTTTTTTTTTTTTTTTTTTTTAATGATCTTTCACAAATTACTTGCAATTGGATTCTAATTAGCTCAACTTGTAAAGTTTCTAGTCATTGAATTACAGATTTGGGATTCGAACTCCGGATACAATATAAAACCAATTGGCGTCTTAACCTGATGATAAAAAGCAATCATAATAAAGCGGACCCCATAGGTTGAAAATCTATAGTATCTATCAAAGCAAAATAAAAAGATTACAACAAACTCAGTTTTACAAAAGATCTTTTTTGGGAAACATCAGTCATAAGTCATAATTGGCATCAATCTATAAAAAATATCACAATAACAATACAATGATACATGTGTTGTCTACGAGACTGAGTACTCACATCTCTTCAAACCAAATACAAATGAAAATCAAAGTTCCTTGAGAAAGAAAAGAATCCATTTAAATAGGTATAAACTTTCCATATTAGATTTTCTTATATTGGTCATTACACACACACTTGATGAGTTCTGAAGTCACAACTTCATACTTCACCTTACTCTTATAGGTGAAGGAGACGTTATTTGAGTTGGAGCTCATTCACACTTGTCATGTTAGATCTACCCAAGAAAGACATACAATCACAATTTCTTTTTGTTGCACCATGTTAAATATATTATTAATATTAGCAACGCGATGTGTATACCATGTTGTGTATGCTAGAGTAGAGTGGATGCGGAAGGTGAAACATAGAATAGGAACACCGAGAACACGAGGGTTACGTGGTTCAGCCTTGTCGGCCTACATCCACGGAGGAATCCCTTAAGGGCTACATCTTTATTGTATAAGAGTGTAGTACAATAACCTATGTTATAATGAACCCTAACATGAGTATATATAGGCGACTAAACCCTAGACTACTAGTACAAGCAGGAATGGGCTTTGGCCTATTACATTGGGCTAATATGTCTAATATATATCTCTAACAGAAGTACTAAAGTACTAACCAATCACAATTTCTTTTTGTTGCACCAAAGTACTAACCAATCATTATTCCAATGCTAAACCAGAATAGGACTTCATAAGAATAAAAGAAGATGATATTCTTCACTTCAACAAATTGTTGAATTAATTACAACCAATAGGTAATCAGAAGTTATCTGATTATTTGAAGTCGTGCTTCCACAAGATCAACGATTCAATTACAATCTGCACTGACATTCAACCAGATCAAGGTGGCCTAATTAATTTCGTCAAATCCAGGTTCTAACTCATAATCAATCCATCCAATCAGTGCAAATCAACCTGGACACAGAGTCTTACCAGGTACATCAATGGCTGAAGCATGGTACTTGCGGAACTCCTCTTTACCCTTTGCTGTTCGGTTCCCAATTGTAACGCCGAAATTTGAACCTCGCGGATAACCGCCCACAAATGCTTCTGGAAACACAACCAGCTGGGCTCCATACCCGGCAGCTTCAGCCAGCAACCTTTCAGCCTTATCTATACATTCAATCAGAAAATTAAAGCCAGAACCACTAACAACATCCCATCTCAACCCCCCACCACACACACACACACACACACACACACACCAAAAAACAAGTACACAAAACCCCATGTGATTAATCCTTAAAACACAAAACCCCATCAAATTTTGAAGGTAACACTTAACCCCCTTGATATTGTTTTATGTGTAAATTTAAACATCTGTCAAATAAACCCTGAGTTGCCAATTTGATGATACGTGTCCATATTTAGAATTGCATTTTCACATAAAACAATACCACATAAGGAAACAACTGGGTTTTGTGTATTTTTCCAAAAAATGAATTATGGCTCACATGGAACACACAGATTGAAACTCTCTTCATTTCCCAGAGACCACAGTCACAAACTCACAATTGATGATGTTCTTAGAAAGGAGAAACCCAACAGAGCCAACACAATTATTTCAGGTTAAAGAGAAAAAAAAAAAAAAACAAACACACACTGACACAGAGTAGTATTGAGTGAACAGTATCCAAGTAATTCAATTAACCAAAGGTGACAACAAGTGAGTAAAGAAGTGGGACCTAGAGTGGCAGGGGTGTCGTAGAAAACAGTTGAGGCCTGGACCACGGTGGCTCGGACCACCGTGGGTGCGGACGAGTCGACACCCATGTCGACCTCCGCGAACACCGGTCCGTGTGTTGCGGGTACAAGCGCCATGTCTTGTTTTCGTTGTCTACTTCGCCTGTCTGCTTGTCTCAAAGAGTCCAAGAGTATCCGCTTGCTGCTGATTTCTTATCACAAAGAGATAGAAATAGTGGTGGGTGGAATAGTGCGTGGAATTGTGTAATGTTGTTTAATTGAAAATATGTGTTTAAATACATGTCACTCGTTCTTGTATTTCTTGCGAGAGACCATGAATCTAGTCACTTGGCCACGGCCAGCTCAACATAATTGGGCGCATATGACCGAAAGACTTATGTGGAGTTTTTAATATATAAATATTAATTAAATAAAATTATGTAATATTAATTAAATCGATGTTAATTAGACACATTAAATATATAATTTAAAGAATAATATTAACTAAAACTATGGTCAATTTTATATAGAGAATTGAATAGGATAAAATATGTATTTGGTTCATATTCTTTTATACTATATTTCAATTTAATCTTTGTTATCATGTCTTGGATAGAAATTACTGATATGGCAAATGACCAAAATAAAAAATTAGTTTATTGTCATATCATTGACCCAGTAAACTCAACACGACCTAAGTCAGTTTAGCCCAAACACTTATGAATGGCTTTTGTGTCTAAAAAACGGGTTATGGGTCAAATGTTGAGTTTAAGAAAACCTCAGTTGAACAACTTGACCTGACCACATCTTTGAGGTTAAAGAATTGTTTTCATCCTTGAAATTTGTATAAATTATATTTTTCATCCTTAAAACTTTAAAAAGCTCTTTTTTTTTTTTCTTTTTCTTTTTTTTTTCCTTTATAAACTAATGAAAATGTTACACTTTCTATGCTACAACATTAAAAAGATTTTTTTTTTTTTTTAATCTCTAAACTATAGGAAAAAAAAAAAAAACCTCTATTGTGGGATGCAAAGGAATAATGCGACAATGAATCACCTCCTACTAAATCCGGCGAGTCTACATTCATCATGGGACAAATGAGGGGAGACCAGATGCGAGATAAGAAATGAGTACCGGGTAGTAACCACTGATAACAAATCTGGTTTCCTTAGGAACCAAATTTCAGAGATCAAATCTTGTTCAAATTACCTTTTTTTTTTTTCATACTAACTTCTCAGGATACAACAATGACCATAGACAATAATAAGATGTCAAAAATAGTGTCGCAACATAGTTGTCAATATCGTATCGTATGTAAAAAGTTTTCATATCATAAAGGTGTATTGTAAGTGCTCATAAATTGTAGGGTATATTTTATATATAGTATGAATCGTATTGTATCGTAAAATCATAGCCAACTACTTTAAAATATGTTTTTTTTTTTTTTTGGGTTAAAATTTGTACTTTTATTTGAATTAAGAAGTTATTAGACTAGTTTTTAACACAGAATTATTAGGTTACTTAATTTAGTCTAATAAAATAACATGCTCATAAGTTTTCTCTCTCTCTCTCTCTCTCTCTCTTCTACAAAATTTGGACTACACACTTACACTTTACTTTCATATTTACAAAATTTCTTTTTTATACTATGAATAAGGTATTAATTGGCAATATAATTATTTTATATTTTTGTCATTATTATTATGAGCCTAAGAAACTAGAATGCCAAAAATAATTTTTTTAAAATTATTAAAATAAAAGAACAAGTAGTAAATGTTGATGATTAATTTCAATGAAGAAATAAGTTTGCAAAATGATGAACATGATGATAGCATTGACTTAGATGGATTTGATTAGGTGATATGATGAATATGATGAAAAGAAATTATTATTTTGGGCTATTTGTTATGTATTATCACTTTTAAATTTAATCAATTTGAATGTGTGTTATAAACACATGCTAATTAGATTTATTTTGTCAGTTTGTTAAATATTATTACATAAGTGATAAATAAATTAGTCATTAATTGAATATATTCAAAATTCATTATGAATATATCATTTATATATTTATAATTTCTTATAAATTTTATTAATTGTTAGTGTGTCCTACGATACAACAATACAATACGATACATAATACAAAAATAAAAAAATAAAAAAAATAAAAACAAAAACAAAACGCAAAATGATTTATGATAAGATTCATGTTTTGACAACTATATGTCCCAATTATTGATAACAAAGCCTACATTTTGTGGAAGTGTAATAATTGCTGGCTGGCAAAAATTACAATTACTTAATGAGGGCCATCAGTTTTCTCTGATGTTGATGTGAAAGTAACCGGCCGTGTTGGATGGTCCCTCACAATCAAGCTTAGTACTTCAGGCCTTGAATAGTGTCCAACTACATCAAAACCAAATTTTTCCCGCGCAATTTCTCCAAGATCTGCATCATATACATTTTTTTTTTTTCATTATCAAAATTTAGAGCTTGAGTATCAAACCAAAAACACAATATATATTTTCTCATATATGTGGGAAATGCTTGGATCCATAGCAAGGGCAACGGTCCCTAATAATATTACTGTCTATTAATGGAGAATGGAATATTAAAAAATATAAAAGATGAAGGAAGCAAAGCATAGCATGCATTGTAGATGATTTTTTTTGGTCTCCTTCGGTTGCATCCCAACATTCAGTCTATATAGTATCTTTTTAGATGGTTTCTTCATGCCCCATTCACTTGAATACTTTTGATCAATTGGAAACTAAGGAGAGAGAGATTATCCAATGGTAATTTTATGGTTCAAAAAATATAGAGAATTTTATATCAAGTGCTAACAAAATTATTCATCTATGTAGATTTTTCATGAATAATGCTACACAGAGAAACTACCAGAGTGAAAAGTTGAGGAAAGTAATAGTGGCATACCTAGATCTGCTGAGATGAGTGCCTCCCCATCATAATTTGGTCCTGCCAGAACAGTACCTGATGGTGATATAATGACACTACCTCCAGCACAGACAACAGAATCCGGTGTGAGGTCCTCTTCTGTGCCTGAAAATACATATTCTGGGGGAGGTGGGTAATCTTTCCTTCGACAGAATTGGCTTGCTGATAAAACAAAGCATCCACCCTCAAGAGCAATGTGGGTCATTGATGCTTGCCATATTTTCGAGGGATCAGCCGTAGGTGCACAGTATATTTCAACCCCTAAACAAAAAATAGTTGCATAAATTAAGTCAAGATATCAAAAGATGATCTAAAACTAATCATCGCTCAACAAGAACACAAAGCTATAATTTTCACGTGCCAAGCAAATCACATAATTACACATATCCGTTCTAGCCAGTATTTGGGTGTTTTTGTTTGAGCTACCAATACAAAACTACAACTACACCAAGTGGAAGGGCCACTATAGAAGCTAGAAGTAGCTTATAGTAGAGTAGTCCGTCTAAACAAAGCGTCATGACAACAGAAAATTCCCCTTAGGAATGGAATCTTAAGTAGGGGGCTTAGCCCGTCCACCAATCAAAGAGGCTGAGACATTTAGACATTATAGATTATCACATTTAGCATTTTCAACAAAAATGGATTCAGAGGGCCTTCAACAAAGCAAATACAAGGAGCGACAGCACATCATTTAACAATATACATCTCATTATCAGCTGACAGAAGACAATGAAGTATTATTGTTTGACTATAAAAAAGTATGCCAAGATGGGAGAGAAGATATGAAAATTACAAATTGCTAAAAAAAAACGTGTCACAAGTACTTCCAGCAAGAGCCTGGGCAGCTAAGGTTGGTCTCTAAAGGTTTTCAACCAAACCTTGTTGCCAATTTGAGGCCAGTACAGTCAAGCCCTCCCTATAATAATCAAATTTTAATTATTTGAAGGCTTGAATACCTAGGACCAAGTTTGGATCCAACACAAAAATGGAAGAGAGAGAGAGAGAGAGAGAGAGAGAGGGGGGGGGGGGGGGGTTTGTAAACACTATTCTTCATTGTAAACACTTTCTTGAAATTCTTAGCTTCGGGCCTGATACCAATTTAGCTCTCCAACATTCAGTCATACCAAAATACATAAACAAATAATCAAAATATTATATTAGTTCCCAACTGATAGGAAGGTAAAGAAAGGGTTAAAAAGCAGCTTGAAAAAAATTGAGATAGTGTTCTTATTAATGTGAGTTGCATTTAGCATCAAAGATTACTAACCTTTAGCATACATGGCTGTCCTTAGAAGAGGCATTCTGTTTTCCCAACAAATGACAGCACCTAATTTTCCAATTGGAGTTTCAAAGACTGGAGTTGTCGATCCATCTCCAAATCCCCAGATACTACGCTCCATTGCTGTTGGCACAAGCTTCCGATGCTTTCCCAGGTAACGACCTTGAGAATCAAAGAACAGAACAGTACAGTAGAGTGTATATCCATCTCTCTCTATCACACCCATTACCAAATATACCTTATACTTTTCAGCCATTGATGCTAACCGGTCAACTTCAGGGCCTACATTGTTTCAAATAAATCAGTGAAAATTATACATAGCTATTATTAGATGGACTCGTTAAAATCTAATTTAGGCCTCCAAATGGCATGACAAAAAAAGTATAGGTAATTTTTGTTGTTGTTCTTTGCTGCAACTTGATGTTTTTCATTTAAATCACTCAAAAGACCTGAGTTCCAACTATCATGAGGTCAAAATGACTTGATCTTAAGTTGCCATACATCAACAAAAAGCTTCATAAAAAGGGATGAAAAATTCTACAGGCACGCATCTGCACACATGCACGCACACACATTTCTATCACATTAATATGGGAATGATTTTGCATTGCATAAAAATTTGTTGATGTAAGGTCTAGTCTGAAAGAAAACCATAAAAAACAGACTTTCATCTCCTAGTTGAAAAGATAATGGAATTTGAGTATCCAAAAATGTTGAAATTTGGTTACATTATATCATAGGTAGGATTTCATTTCAACTATGATATAGTTATATAAACATATCCAGATATGCATCTTACCTAAACTACTTTGAATCCAACTAATTCAAAACTTTCATTCTTGATGCAATTACAGAAAAAAAACCCGAAAGATCTAGTTTGTTTTATTACCTTTCATAAATTATTTGCATGTGAATTCCAATAAACTCAACTGGTAAATTTTATAGTCGTTAAAACTTTCCATATTAGATTTTCTTATATTGGTAATTACACACACACCCAGTGAGTTCTAAACTCACAACTTCATACTTCACCTTACTCTTATAGGTGAAGGAGACACTATTTAAGTTAGAGATCATTTGCACTTGTCATGTTAGATCTACCCAAGAAAGAAATACAATCACAATTTCTTTTTGTAGCACCAAAGTACTCACCAATCATTAGTCCAATGCTAAACCAGAATAGGACTTCATAGGAATAAAATAATAACAGAAGATGATATTCTTCACTTCAACAAATTGTAGAATTAAATAAAACCAATAGTTGATAAGAAGTAATCTGATTATCTGAAGTCATGCTTCCACAAGATCAATTACAATCCACACTGAAATTCAACCAGATCAAGGTGGCCTAATAAATTTTGTCAAGTCCAGGTTCTAACTCATAATCAATCCATCCAATCAGTGCAAATCAACCTGGACACAGAGTCTTACCAGGTACATCAATGGCTGAAGCATGATACTTGCGGAAATCCTCTTTACCCTTAGCTGTTCGGCTCGCCATTGTAACCCCGAAATTTGTACCTCGTGGATAACCACCCACAAATGCTTCTGGAAACACAACCAGCTGGGCTCCATACCCGGCAGCTTCAGCCAGCAACCTTTCAGCCTTATCTATACATTCAATCACAGAATTAAAGCCAGAACTACTAACAAAATGCCATCTCAACCCCCCACCTCCGCCACACACACCAAAAATATAAGTACACAAAACCCCTTGTGATTAATCCGTAAAACACAAAACCCCTAAAATTTTGAAGGTAACACTTAACCCCCTTTATATTGTTTTATGTGTAAATTTAAACATCTGTCAAATAAACCCCGAGTTACCAATTTGATGATATGTGTCCATATTTAGAATTGCATTTTTACATAAAACAATACCACATAAGGAAACAACTGTGTTTTGTGAATATTCCCAAAAAGGGAATTCTGGGTCACATGGAGCACATAGATAGAACTTCTCTTAAACATACATGCCATAATAATAAGTTATTAAATAAATTAAAAGAAATCACCCTCCACTTCATTGCTGAGATATATACAAAAATAGAAAGAAACTAAATAATCGAAAATTATGTTCATCAATTTCGTTCGACTTCCACAGTTACAAACCCACAATCGATGATGTTCTTAGAAAGTAGAAAGTGGAAACCCAACAGAGCCAACAGAATTATATCAGGTTAAAGAAAAAAAAAAAAAAAAAAAAACACTACAGTAATATTAAGTGAACAATATATCCAAGTAAGTCAATTAACCAAACTACCAAAGTTGACAACAAGTGAGTAAAGAAGTGGGACCTAGTGTGGCAGGGGTGTCGTAGAAAACAGTTGAGGCCTGGACCACGGTGGCTCGGACCACCGTGGGTGCGAATGAGTCGGCACCCATGTCGACCTCCGCTATCACCGGTCCATGCGCTGCCGGTTCAAGCTCCATGTCTTTTTTTCCTTTTCTTTTTTTTCCGTATAAACCAAAGTTAGTTTGAGACTGAGTTTGGCAATGTTTGAACATCAACATATATAGGCGGCTTGCGAATTATTTATATTTTTTCTCTTGAAAGAAATCAAACGTTGAAATTGTCTCATAATCTACAAATGCAAATCAAATAAATGTACATTATTCTACGTTAAATAGTTCTGTTGTGTCATGAATTAATCTAAAAAAAAGAGTAGGTATGTCTCTGGTCTCAAGAGTCAAAGAGTAACTACTTGCTGCTGATTTCTTCTCTCTTTTTTTAACTTAGCAGTTTGGAAACTTGGTTTTTTAATAGAGTTCTGTATTTTCAGTTCTGTTGTTACTGGCAGCACAAAATTCTTTCATGGGTCATGCATGACTCATCAGATGGACAAACTCAATTCTTATTTCTTAACTAATCCACCAAATCTACAATTTCTTCACTCAAAATATTCGTTTTAGTCTTATTTGCCAACATGGCTGTGAGAAATTTATAAATTAGCAAATAAAACCTCCTTAAATCTTAATTTACGTTCACGTTGGTATCAAAATGATAAAGACAACCCACTAAGTCTAAGGACAAGCATACTTATTCAAAGGTAACTGTTTAATTTCTCAGTTAGTATGTAGTGTCCAATAAGATAAAAATTAGAGTTCACGCTATTTTGAACCGAACCACCTACATTATTTATTTATTTTTAACTATTCTAATTATCCACCTAACCTACAATCACTTTGAATAAAAAAAAAAAAAAAAAAAAAAAAAAAAAAGGGTTATCATTGTGAATGGACATCTTTTTTGTCGGGTCCCAAATAACATTATCACAAATATTAGCAATCCAAAATAACAATCAAACACAAGAATACAAAATTTACGTGGAAAACCCTTTCTCTTTGAAGGAAAAAACTACGGGACAAACTCCGAATAATTTCACTATTATCAAATCAATTACAATAATTTTTTGTGTATGTCTCACGGCTAAAGAAAAATCTCTCTTATTTTTCTTTACTCTCACACACACACACTAATTATCTCTTTCAAATGCAGCAATCATTTTTCTCTATTTTTCAATGTGCGACACCTTTCTCTTTACTTCTTTTCACTATGCGGCACCTAATACCTAATAAACCTTATTTATATATAACCCTGCTGCCACACCAATCCTTGTAGCACACAAACTCCTACTCAAACACAAATTGGATCATGAGGTCTCCTATTTCTAATAGAATTTTTTCACTACATGGATTTCTCGCCACAAAAAGGGGTTGGAGCCACAACATTTTTGCCGTCAAGAAAAGACGTCATAAGTTGAAAGTTTCTAAAAAAAAAACCTTAAATATTTGTTTTAGTCAAAATTGTCACTTTGCGTTATGATAGAATTTTAAATTAGCAGATCTACCACCCTCTTAAAGTTAAAACTAAATTTACTTTCACCAATGCATTATGCTATTATCCATGGTTAAACTAATTTCCTTTGTGTGCACACTTCATGTGTGCCATGAGTCCCGGCCCATGACTGAAAGAAAAACACAAAATTAAGAAAATAAGTGCATAAAAAAAGAAGAAGAAAAGCTTTTGTTATTCAAAATGTATTTCTCACTGATTTTATATCTAAAAATTCAAATTCTTTTTTTTTTGGTCTTGTTGATGCTTGTTGGTTAAAAAATTTATATATAAAATATATATTTGCCTTATTTTATAGGATTTTTCCCAAATCTTCTTCACTTGAATTTCTTTGGATTCTTAGCCCTTAAAGTTTGTGGTTATTTTCATTTTAATCTTTTATGTATTAAAATTTTCATTTTGACTATTCATTTTTTATTTAGTTTTATGTTTAGTCCTCATGAATATGAATATTTTGAAATGTAAATAAAGAGCCAAATAGAAAATTGAATAAACTATAAAAGGCTTCTTTCTCAAAAAAAAAAAAAAGCATTTGTTATTCAAAATGTATTTCTCACTGATTTTATATCTAAAAATTCGATTTTTTTTTTTTTTTGGTCTTGTTGATGCTTGTTGGCTAAAAATTTATATATCATAGTATATATTTGCCTTATTTTATAGGATTTTTCTCAAAAATCTTCTCCACTTGAATTTCTTGGATTCTTAACCCTTAAAGTTTGTGGTTATTTTCGTTTTAGTCTTTTATATATTAAAATTTTCATTTTGACTATTCATTTTTTATTTAGTTTTATGTTTAGTCCTTCATGAATATGAATATTTTAAAATGTAAAGAGCCAAATAGAAAATTGAATCAACTATAAAAGGCTTCTTTCTCAAAAAAAAAAAAAAAAAATATATATATATATATATATATAAAAGGCTAAAATAAAAATATTAGAATATAAAGGGCTATTATGAAAACAATCTCAAACTTTAAAGACTAAAAGTCTGCTTTAATCAATTTCTTATATTTGAATATGATCAAGACTTCCCAATTTTTCCTAACTCCAAATTTTTGGCCCCAAAAAAAAATTCCCACTTGTCACTCATTCTTGTCTTTCTTGCGAGACCCCTAAATCTAGAGCCATTTGGCAACGGTCAACCCAACAAAATTTGGGGCATATGGTGAAAGATTTATGTGTAGCTTTTTATATATAAATATTAATTAAATATAATTATTTAATATTGATTAAATCGAGGTTAATTTTATGCATTAAATACATAATTTAATGAATAATTCTAATTTAAACTATTATTAATTTCATAAGAAGAATTATATATTATAGTTGAAGCATAAATTTTAACAAAAATAAAAAATATATATTATTTTTTTAAAATAAAATTATCTTATCTTAGATATATGACGATACATAGTTAAGTAAATTTGAAATCTAATTTTTGAGAGAAAGACATATATATTTGGTGTATGACTGGAAATTAGTTTACAAAAATTAAAGTCTCAAACTATTAAGGGAGATTAATCATCATTGAAGATCTAACATATTTGCAACTTTTTTTTTGGAAGCATTTTAGGGTTTTAATTGAATTAGGTTTTTAATAGCCTCATATTTTGAGAGCCTTATTAAAAGATTTCATAAAAAAAATACTAAATGTTCATATATAATATGACAATCACTATGATTGATGAACTTCAAAAACGTAATTAATGAATGTTTAAATTACTTGTTAATGATTGATGACATATTAGTTTGTAAGCCTATAGTAAAATTTAAGGTATTCCTAGGATCACTAATAAAAAAAGTGTACAACCATTTGAAATAATTCATTTTTTATATATAAAATTTTGGGTCTTTTACACTAGGCATTCCCACCTAGTTTCAACAATACACTAGAAAAATTAGAAAGTGCATCATGCAAATGTTATATTTTTCATCCTTAAACTTTAAAAAGATTTTTTTTTTTTTCTTTTTTATCCTTTCCTTTTATAAACTAATGAAAATGTTACACTTTCTATGCTACAACATTAAAAAGATTTTTTTTTTAATCTCTAAACTATAGAAGAAAAAAAAAAAAAAAAAAAAACCTCTGTTGCGAGATGCAAAGGAATAATGCGACAATGAATCACCTCCTACCAAATCTGGCGGGTCTACATTCATCATGGGACAAATGAGGCGGGACCAAATGCGAGATAAAAAAATGAGTACCGGGGAGTAACCACTAATAACAAATCTGGTTTCCTTAGGAACCAAATTTCAGAGATCAAATCTTGTTCAAATTACTTTTTTTTTTCATACTAACTTCTCAGGATACAACAATGACCACAAACAATAATAAGATGTCAAAAATAGTGTTGCAACATAGTTGTCAATATCGTATTATATGTAAAAAGTTTCATATCGTAAGGGTGTATTATAAGTGCTCATGAATTGTAGGATATAGTTTATATATAGTATGAATCGTATTGTATCGTAAAATCATAGCCAACTGCTTTAAAATATGTTTTTTTTTTTTGGTTAAAATTTGTACTTTTATTTGAATTAAGAAGTTATTAGACTAGTTTTTAACACAAAATTATTAGGTTACTTAATTTAGCCTAATAATTACACTTACACTTTACTTTCATATTTACAAAATTTCTTTTTTATACTATGAATAAGGTATTAATTGGCAATATAATTATTTTATATTTTTGTCATTATTATTGTAAGCCTAAGAAACTAGAATGCCAAAAATAGTTTTTTTTTTTTAAATTATTAAAACAAAAGAACAAGTAGTAAATGTTGATGATTAATTTCAATGAAGAAATAAGTTTACAAAATGATGAATATGATGATAGCATTGACTTAGATGAATTTGATTAGGTGATATGATGAATATAATGAAAAGAAATTATTATTTTGGGCTATTTGTAATGTATTATCACTTTTAAATTTAATCAATTTGAATGTGTGTTATAAACATATGCTAATTAGATTTATTTTGTCAGTTTATTAAATATTATTACATAAGTGATAAATAAATTAGTCATTAATCGAATATATTCAAAATTCATTATGAATATATCATTTATATATGTATATTTATAATTTCTTATAAATTTTATTAATTGTTTGTGTATCCTACAATACAACAATACAATACGATACATAATACCAAAAAAAAAAAAAAAAAAAACAAACAAAACAAAACAAAATGCACAACGATTTATGATAAGATTCATGTTTTGACAACTATATGTCCCAATTATTGATAACAAAGCCTACATTTTGTGGAAGTGTAATAATTGCTGGCTAGCAAAAATTACAATTACTTAACGAGGGCCATCAGTTTTCTCTGATGTTGATGTGAAAGTAACCGGCCGTGTTGGATGGTCCCTCACAATCAAGCTTAGTACTTCAGGCCTTGAATAGTGTCCAACCACATCAAAACCAAATTTTTCCCGCGCAATTTCTCCAAGATCTGCATCATATACATTTTTTTTTTCATTATAAAAATTTAGAGCTTGAGTATCAAACCAAAAACACATTATATATTTTCTCATATATATGGGAAATGCTTGGATCCATAGCAAGGGCAACGGTCCCTAATAATATTACTGTCTATTAATGGAGAATGGAATATTAAAAAATATAAAAGATGAAGGAAGCAAAGCATAGCATGCATTGTAGATGATTTTTTTTGGTCTCCTTTGGTTGCATCCCAACATTCAGTCTATATAGCATCTTTTTAGATGGTTTCTTCATGCCCCATTCACTTGAATACTTTTGATCAATTGGAAACTAAGGAGAGAGAGATTATCCAATGGTAATTTTATGGTTCAAAAAATATAGAGAATTTTATATCAAGTGCTAACAAAATTATTCATCTATGTAGATTTTTCATGAATAATGCTACACAGAGAAACTACCAGAGTGAAAAGTTGAGGAAAGTAATAGTGGCATACCTAGATCTGCTGAGATGAGTGCCTCCTCATCATAATTTGGTCCTGCCAGAACAGTCCCTGATGGTGATATAATGACACTACCTCCAGCACAGACAACAGAATCCGGTGTGAGGTCCTCTTCTGTGCCTGAAAATACATATTCTGGAGGAGGTGGGTAGTCTTTCCTTCGACAGAATTGGCTGGCTGATAAAACAAAGCATCCACCCTCAAGAGCAATGTGGGTCATTGATGCTTGCCATATTTTCGAGGGATCAGCTGTAGGTGCACAATATATTTCAACCCCTAAACAAAAAATAGTAGCATAAATTAAGTCAAGATATCAAAAGATGATCTAAAACTAATCATCGCGCAACAAGAACACAAAGCTATAATTTTCACGTACCAAGCAAATCACCTAATTACACATATCCGTTCTAGCCAGTATTTGGGTGTTTTTGTTTGAGCTACCAATACAAAACTACAACTACACCAAGTGGAAGGGCCACTATAGAAGCTAGAAGTAGCTTATAGTAGAGTAGTTCGTCTAACCAAAGCGTCGCGACAACAGAAAAATCCCTTTAGGAATGGAATCTTAAGTAGGAGGCTTAGCCCGTCCACCAATCAAAGAGGCTGAGACATTTAGACATTATAGATTATCACATTTAGCATTTTCAACAAAAATGGATTCAGAGGGCCTTCAACAAAGCAAATGCAAGGAGCGACAGCACATCATTTAACAATATACATCTCATTATCAGCTGACAGAAGACAATGAAGTATTATTGTTTGACTATAAAAAAGTATGCCAAGATGGGAGAGAAGATATGAAAATTACAAATTGCTAAAAAAAAATGTGTCACAAGTACTTCCAGCAAGAGCCTGGGCAACTGAGGTTGGTCTCTAAAGGTTTTCAACCAAACCTTGTTGCCAATTTGAGGCCAGTACAGTCAAGCCCACCCTATAATAATCAAATTTTCATTATTTGAAGGCTTGAATACCTAGGACCAAGTTAGGATCCAACACAAAAATGGAAGAGAGAGAGAGGGGGGGGGGGGGGGGGGGGGGTTGTAAACACTATTCTTCATTGGACCACCGGGGTGGCCTACAAAACTTTCTTGAAATTCTTATGCTTCGGGCCTGATACCAATTTAGCTCTCCAACATTCAGTCATACCAAAATACATAAATAAATAATCAAAATATTATATTAGTTCCCAACTGATAGGAAGGTAAAGAAAGGGTTAAAAAGCAGCTTGAAAAAAATTGAGATAGTGTTCTTATTAATGTGAGTAGCATTATGCGTCAAAGATTACTAACCTTTAGCATACATGGCTGTCCTTAGAAGAGGCATTCTGTTTTCCCAACAAATTACAGCACCTAATTTTCCAATTGGAGTTTCAAAGACTGGAGTTGTCGATCCATCTCCAAATCCCCAAATAATACGCTCCATTGCTGTTGGCACAAGCTTCCGATGCTTTCCCAGGTAACGACCTTGAGAATCAAAGAACAGAACAGTACAGTAGAGTGTATATCCATCTCTCTCTATCACACCCATTACCAAATATACCTTATATTTTTCAGCCATTGCTGCTAACCGGTCAACTTCAGGGCCTACATTGTATCAAATAAATCAGTGAAAATTATACATACCTATTATTAGATGGACTCGTTAAAATCTAATTTAGGCCTCCAAATGGCATGACAAAAAAAGTATAGGTAATTTTTGTTGTTGTTGTTCTTTGCTGCAACTTGATGCTTTTCATTTAAATCACTCAAAAGACCTGAATTCCAACTATCACGAGGTCAAAATGACTTGATCTTAAGTTGCCATACATCAACAAAAAGCTTCATAAAAAGGGATGAAAAATTCTACAGGCACACATCTGCACACATGCACGCACACACATTTCTATCACATTAATATGGGAATGATTTTGCATTGCATAAAAATTTGTTGATGTAAGGTCTAGCCTGAAAGAAAACCATAAAAAACAGACTTTCATCTCCTAGTTGAAAAGATAATGGAATTTGAGTGTCCAAAAATGTTGAAATTTGGTTACATTATATCATAGGTAGGATTTCATTTCAACTATGATATAGTTATATAAACATATCCTGATATGCATCTTACCTAAACTACTTTGAATCCAACTAATTCAAAACTTTCATTCTTGATGCAATTACAGAAAAAAAAAAAAAAAAAAAAAAAAAAAAAAAAAAAAAAACCCGAAAGATCTAGTTTGTTTTATGACCTTTCACAAATTATTTGTATGTAAATTCCAATTAACTCAACTGGTAAATTTTATAGTCGTTAAGAGGGTGTTTGGATCCCTTTTTTTCATCACTCAATTTCCGTCACTCGTCACTTATCACTCAAAATTCCCTACCGGTTTGGCACCATCACTTAATTATCATCACTCAATATTTTTCACACTATTTGTGGGCCCCATACCTGTCATCCGGTGCAGGTTTTTTTTTTTTTTTTTTTTTTTTTTTCAATATCACTGAACTTAGTGAAAAAGAATAAAAAAAGCTGAAAAAAAAAAAAAAAAAAAAAAAAAACTCAGATCAAATCACCGAACCCAGTAAAAGAAGAAGAAGAAGAAGAAGAAGAAAAAAAAAAAAAACCCAAATCAAATTACCGAACCCAGTGAAAGAAGAAGAACAAGAAGCTAGTGTGAAAGGAAAAAGAAAAAAGAAGAAGAAGAAATGCATGCACTGAACACAGTAAAGAAAGAAAAAAATAAAAAAAAGAAACCCAGATCAGATTACCGAAACTAGTGAAGGAAGAAGAAGAAGAAGAAGCTAGTGTGAAAGGAAAAAAGAAAAAAAAAAAAAAAAAAAAAGAAGAAGAAGAAGAAAGGCACGCACTGAACCCAGTAAAGAAAGAAGAAAAAAAAGACGATCAAAAGTTGCGGCAAAGTCTAACAATGGGTCCCTCATGTAGTGTTATTTACAGAAATGCTATTAAGTTATGAGTTATGGAAACTGAAAACAGCCAAAAGTTGTTTTCAGTTTCCATAACTCATAACTCAAAAAGTAGAGAATTGAAAAATGAAAACAGAATTATGGAAACAGAGTATTGTGCAGCCAAACGAACTTCTTACAATGGGTCCCACCATTTTTGAGTTATAAGTTATGAAAACAGAGAATTGAGTCATGAAAACTGGCGAATCAAACAGCTTCTAAAACTGGCGAATTAAACAGCTTCTAAAACTTTCCATATTAGATTTTCTTATATGGGTAATTATACACACACCCAATGAGTTCTGAACTCACAACTTCATACTTCACCTTACTCTTATAGGTGAAGGAGACATTATTTAAGTTAGAGCTCATTTGCACTTGTCATGTTAGATCTACCCAAGAAAGAAATACAATCACAATTTCTTTTTGTAGCACCAAAGTACTCACCAATCATTAGTCCAATGCTAAACCAGAATAGGACTTCATAGGAATAAAATAATAACAGAAGATGATATTCTTCACTTCAACAAATTGTAGAATTAAATAAAACCAATAGTTGATAAGAAGTAATCTGATTATCTGAAGTCATGCTTCCACAAGATCAATTACAATCCACACTGAAATTCAACCAGATCAAGGTGGCCTAATAAATTTTGTCAAGTCCAGGTTCTAACTCATATTCAATCCATCCAATCAGTGCAAATCAACCTGGACACAGAGTCTTACCAGGTACATCAATGGCTGAAGCATGATACTTGCGGAAATCCTCTTTACCCTTAGCTGTCGATAGGCTCCCCATTGTAACGCCGAAGTTTGTACCTCGTGGATAACCACCCACAAATGCTTCTGGAAACACAACCAGCTGGGCTCCATACCCGGCAGCTTCAGCCAGCAACCTTTCAGCCTTATCTATACATTCAATCACAGAATTAAAGCCAGAACTACTAACAAAATGCCATCTCAACCCCCCACCTCCGCCACACACACTGTAAAAGATAGAAAATCTAAATACAATTGAGAGAGTTTCATTGATGGAGAAGAAAGAATTACAAGGAATGAATTCAATTCCATAATACATATCTCTACTCTGTTTATATACACAGTACAATGTAACCGCCCAACAATTGGCGCCAAAGTTTGTTATTTAAATCTACCAGAATATGTACACGTGGCAGTCCAAGAGCAATAGCCTCCTGGATTTACGGAACTAACTTCTTCAATGCTATTGGATGAAGAACTCGTGATTTGGCATAGCTTCAACCATCTCTAATACTTCTATGCTTATTGAACCATTTGATACAACCCTTGTGTACTCCTCATCATCAGCAGCTGATGTCTTCTCAGCTTGTTCAATACTCTTGTCATCAGCAACTACTGCATTGCTAGCCTCCTTTGTGCACCTCTGCTGTGAAACATGACTTGTATTTTTAACACTCCCCCTCAAGAGCACAGCTCTTGCCTTTTGCTCTTCCAAACCTGTATGAGGATAAGCCACTATAGAAGCAAAGATATTGATCACACCTAGCCTTTTGATAAGCTTAAGAAAACTTTCTATTCCTAATGCTTTGGTGAACACATCTGCCAGTTGATCCTTAGTTGACACATAGAAGGTTTTAAGTCCTCCATCAAGGATCTTGTTTCTCACAACATGACAATCTGCCTCTATATGTTTCGACCTTTCATGAAATACTGGATTTGCAGCTATATGAAGTGCTGCCTGGTTATCACAGTACATCAGTGCTGGCTTCTCATGTTTGACATGTAGATCTTGTAACAAATGCAAAATCCAAGTTAGTTCACAGGTTGTAGTGGCCATAGCTCTGTATTCTGCCTCTGCACTTGACCTTGACACTATGCTTTGCTTCTTAGACCTCCAAGACACTAATGCATCACCAAGAAACACACAATAGCCTGTTAAAGACTTCCTAGTGTCAGGACATCCTGCCCAATCTGCATCACAGTACGCTTTTAGGTGCAGGTCAGAGTTATTGGGGAAGAAAACTCCTTGACCAGGTGTTCCTTTGATGTACTGGAGAATCCTGGTAGCTGCTTTCATATGTGGTGCTCTAGGTTGAGCCAAGAACTGGCTAAGTCTATGCACTGCATATGTGATGTCTGGTCTGCTTAGGGTCAAGTACATAAGCTTTCCAATGAGTCTTCTATACTGCCCTGCATTGGTAAGCAAGTCTCCACTGGTTTTAGATAACTTGAGTTGTTGCTCCATTGGAGTTTGGACTGGTTTGCACCCTGTCATACCAGTTTCCTCAAGAACTTCCAAAGCATACTTTCTTTGAGATAGGCTGATTCCACTCTTGTTTCTTGCAATTTCCAAGCCCAAGAAATACTTGAGTGATCCTAAGTCCTTAATACCAAACTTCTGATCTAAAACAGACTTGAGAGAGGTAACACAGGCATGATCATTTCCAGTGATGACCATGTCATCTACATAAACCAACAGAGCAGTGAACAAGGACCCTTTGCTGTGCACAAATAAAGAGTGATCAGCCTGAGATTGAACAAAACCAAGGTCCTTTATAGTTGTTGACAGCTTGGTGTACCATTGCCTTGAAGCTTGTCTTAAACCATAAAGGGACTTAACCAATTTGCACACCTTAGGAGCAGTAGAAGAAGCAGTAGAAGAGGCTGAAGCACACTCCCCCTTACTGCGAAAACCAGGTGGCAAGGACATATATACCTCCTCATCTAAATCACCATGCAAAAAAGCATTGTTGATGTCCAATTGATGCAAAGGCCAATGCCTGGCAGCAGCAAGAGCAAGCAAGACTCTGACTGAAACAGTTTTAGCAACAGGAGAAAATGTCTCAAGGAAATCAAGACCTTCCCTTTGGGTATAACCCTTGGCAACCAGCCTAGCTTTAAACCTTTCAACACTACCATCAGGATTAAGCTTTACTTTGTAGACCCACTTGCAGCCAATGGGAGACTTACCAGGAGGTAAGCTAGTCACATCCCATGTATGATTTAGCTCAAGGGCTTGGATTTCCTTATCCATGGCAGCTCTCCAAAGGGGGTCCTGAACTGCTTGGGAAAAACTATGAGGTTCTTTGGGACTAGAACTGACGGCTAGCAAGTAAGAGTGATAGGAAGGTTCCAAATGAGAGTAAGTAAGGCACTGAGCAAGATCATAAGGAGCACCAGCTGCAACAGCAGTACAAGCATAGTCCTGCAGATAGACAGGAGGCCTGATGTCTCTAGATGACTTCCTAAGAGGTACTGATGGAACTGGAACAACTGGTGTAGGGGAATGAGGCACTTGAACAGAAGAAGGCACCTGAATAGAACTAGGAAAAGTAGCATTAGAAACAGGTTGAACAATAGCAGAAGGAGAAGGAACAACATCAAGGTCGAAGGAAGTAGGATCAGGTATGCTAATAGGAGTAACAAACCCATCAATATCAGCAGGGCAGGGAGCTTCAGTAGCAGAAGGAACAAAAGGATCTGCAGCATTAGGTGAAACAGAAGCAAAAGGAAAAGAATGTTCATGAAAAACCACATCCCTAGAAAGGAACACCTTATTGGTAGCTAAATCAAGGACCTTATACCCTTTAACCCCAAAAGGATATCCCAAGAAAACACATTTGACAGCCCTAGGTGCAAACTTGGATCGGTGAGAAGAATTTGTAGAAGCAAAACATAAACAACCAAACACTTTTAAGTGTGCATAACTAGGTGGATGACCAAATAGCATCTCAAAGGGTATTTTATTTGACAAAGCAGAAGAAGGGATTCTGTTGATCAAATAAACAGCAGCAAGAATAGCATGACCCCACAAATGCAAAGGTAAATGGGATTGAAACATAAGAGCTCTTGCTACATTCAAGATGTGTTGATGTTTCCTCTCAACAATGGCATTTTGTTGTGGGGTTTCAACACAACTTAAATGATGCAAAATGCCCTTTTTAGCAAAGAAATCTTTCATAAAGAATTCAGTACCATTATCAGATCTTAAAGTTTTAATTTTCTTAGAGAATTGGGTTTCCACCATAGTGCAAAACTGTTCTAAAACAGATTGTGTTTGGGATTTATGCTTTAACAAATACACCAAAGTGCACCTAGAGTAATCATCAACTATGGTTAAAAAATACTTGCAATGATCAACAGTAGGAATAGAGAAAGGTCCCCACAAATCACAATGGATCAATTCAAAACAAGAACTAGAAAGATGAGAACTTTTATTGAAAGGTAAACGTTTTTGTTTAGCAAGTGGACAAATGTCACAATTGAAGTTCTCAATAGAAGTGAAACAAGGTACATCATATGGTTTTATTGAAGCCAATTTGGCATTGGACAGATGACCCAATCTGGAGTGCCAGATATGAAGCTGTGAAGTATGTACAGAAGCTGAAATAGAGGCTGCAATGGAAGGTGTAGAGATGCTGCCTTTGTCCAACAAATAAAGTCCATTGCATTCTCTACCCAGACCAAGTGTGCTCCAATGAGCAAGGTCCTGGATAAAGCACAAATTTCCAAAGAAAATGAGACAACAAACAGTGGACTTGGCTAGTTGACTAACAGATATAAGATTGAAGCTAAAGGATGGAACACATAGAACATTATGAAGAGTAAGATGTTCAGAGAGTTTCACAATGCCAATATGAGTGACTGAAGCTACTTCTCCATTTGGCAGATTAACAAACGTGTTTAAAGTAGCAGTGATAGTGGTAAAACAAGAAATGGAATAGACCATATGATCCGTAGCCCCTGTGTCTATGACCCAATCAGTGGCATGAAAAACCTCTCTATCAACTACTTTGGCAGAAAAAATGGAATGCCTTAAAGAAGGAGTGAAAGGGATCAAAGAATTTGTACCTGACATAGTGTCAACAAAGGAACAATTGGTACTTTCTGAAGGTGAAATGGATGAGGAAGGCACACCAGTTGCAGCAGGTACACCAGGAGCTCTTGGAAGTATGTTAGAGACAGCACCACTTGTACTCACAGTTGCAACATGGTGATTAGCACCTTGATCAGTACCAGTATTGAAAAAGGCAAGCAATTGCTCACATTGTGCCTTAGAAATAGGACATTGGGCAGATGCATTGGAAGGAACTTCAACACCTTGGTTTTGAGGATATGAAACATGATTAGCATTGAAAGTTGATTTGCCTTTGTGCTTGTAACCTGGTGGGTATCCATGCAGCTTGTAACACTTGTCCACAGTATGGCCAAGCATGTTGCAATGGGTGCACAAAGGTCTCTCCTTCTTAGAGCCACCTTTACCTCCATAATTTCCTCTGGTGTTGGCATACATTGCCACTGAATCAGGTTTAGGTGTGAAGGTGGAACCATGTCCAATGCCTTTGTGAGACTCTTCTTGAAGAACCAAAGCATACACCTTGCTCATTGATGGAAATGGCTCAAGCATGAGAATATGGCTCCTCACAGTCTCAAAATTCTCATTGAGCCCCATTAAAAACCTCATTACATAAGACTTTTCATGAGCAATGCTCAGAATCTTCATTGCCCCACACGTGCAAGCTGGTAATGGTTCATAGTGAAGTAGTTGATCCCAAAGCTTCTTGAATTTAGAGTAATACTCAGTCACTGACATTTGACTCTGAGTTATTTGTGAAATTTCTTGTTGAAGATTATAAATCTTTGGTCCATTTCCTTGTGAAAATACACGTTGCAACTCAAGCCACATCTCCCTTGCAGTCTCACAGTACATAATGCTGCTTGACACATCAACATGCATAGAATTGATCAACCAAGAAAGAACCATTGTATTACAACTTTCCCAATCTTCGTATAAAGGAGAATCGTCTTCAGGTTTCCCAATCTTGCCATTTACAAATCCTATCTTTTTCTTGGCAGTTAACGCTAAAACCATAGCTCTAGACCAAGACTGATAGTTTCTCATTCCCAAAAGTGGTTGAGTGACTAAGATATTCCCTGGATTCTCACTGGCACTGAGGAAAAAACGATTGGGAGAATTGATCTCTGTGTTGGACTGATTCTGCGCAGGAACAGAGTCACTTCCTTCTCCAGAAGCCATTGATGCTATTCACGAGCTTGTATGAAACTTCTAATGAAATTCAATGAAATTGAAAAGGGAAAACAAAAGATTCTTCAAGATACAGATGAATCAAGTCTCTGTGGATCAGAATTCAAGAACTTTCTTGAAGAGATTTCTGTTTGGTAAGCGAGAATCTTTTGGAATCAAAAACGAGACTAGGAAATCAGTATAACTGTGCTAGTCGCTCTGATACCATGTAAAAGATAGAAAATCTAAATACAATTGAGAGAGTTTCATTGATGGAGAAGAAAGAATTACAAGGAATGAATTCAATTCCATAATACATATCTCTACTCTGTTTATATACACAGTACAATGTAACCGCCCAACAATTGGCGCCAAAGTTTGTTATTTAAATCTACCAGAATATGTACACGTGGCAGTCCAAGAGCAATAGCCTCCTGGATTTACGGAACTAACTTCTTCAATGCTATTGGATGAAGAACTCGTGATCTGGCATAGCTTCAACCATCTCTAATACTTCTATGCTTATTGAACCATTTGATACAACCCTTGTGTACTCCTCATCATCAGCAGCTGATGTCTTCTCAGCTTGTTCAATACTCTTGTCATCAGCAACTACTGCATTGCTAGCCTCCTTTGTGCACCTCTGCTGTGAAACATGACTTGTATTTTTAACACACACCAAAAATATAAGTACACAAAACCCCTTGTGATTAATCCGTAAAACACAAAACCCCTAAAATTTTGAAGGTAACACTTAACCCCCTTTATATTGTTTTATGTGTAAATTTACCAATTGGATGATATGTGTCCATATTTAGAATTGCATTTTTACATAAAACAATACCACATAAGGAAACAACTGTGTTTTGTGAATATTCCCAAAAAGGGAATTCTGGGTCACATGGAACACATAGATAGAACTTCTCTTAAACATACATGCCATAATAATAAGTTATTAAATAAATTAAAAGAAATCACCCTCCACTTCATTGCTGAGAATATATACAAAAATAGAAAGAAACTAAATAATCGAAAATTATGTTCATCAATTTCGTTCGACTTCCACAGTTACAAACTCACAATCGATGATGTTCTTAGAAAGTAGAAAGTGGAAACCCAACAGAGCCAACAGAATTATATCAGGTTAAAGAAAAAAAAAAAAACACCACAGTAATATTAAGTGAACAATATATCCAAGGAAGTCAATTAACCAAACTACCAAAGTTGACAACAAGTGAGTAAAGAAGTGGGACCTAGGGTGGCAGGGGTGTCGTAGAAAACAGTTGAGGCCTGGACCACGGTGGCTCGGACCACCGTGGGTGCGAATGAGTCGGCACCCATGTCGACCTCCGCTATCACCGGTCCATGCGCTGCCGGTTCAAGCTCCATGTCTTTTTTCCTTTTCTTTTTTTTTCCTTATAAACCAAAGTTAGTTTGAGACTGAGTTTGGCAATGTTTGAACATCAACATATATAGGCGGCTTGCGAATTATTTATATGTATATATATATATATTTTTTGATGAGAAATTATTTATATTTTTTCTCTTGAAAGAAATCAAACGTTGAAATTGTCTCATAATCTACAAATGCAAATCAAATAAATGTACATTATTCTACGTTAAATAGTTCTGTTGTGTCATGAATTAATCTAAAAAAAAGAGTAGGTATGTCTCTGGTCTCAAGAGTCAAAGAGTAACTAATTGCTGCTGATTTCTTCTCTCTTTTTTTAACTTCGCAGTTTGGAAACTTGGTTTTTTAATAGAGTTCTGTATTTTCAGTTCTGTTGTTACTGGCAGCACAAAATTCTTTCATGGGTCATGCATGACTCATCAGATGGACAAACTCAATTCCTATTTCTTAACTAATCCACCAAATCTACAATTTCTTCACTCAAAATATTCGTTTTAGTCTTATTTGCCAGCATGGCTGCGAGAAATTTATAAATTAGCAAATAAAACCTCCTTAAATCTTAATTTACGTTCACGTTGGTATCAAAATGATAAAGACAACCCTCTAAGTCCAAGGACAAGCATACTTATTCAAAGGTAACTGTTTAATTTCTCAGTTAGTATGTAGTGTCCGATAAGATAAAAATTAGAGTTCACGCTATTTTGAACCGAACCACCCACATTATTTATTTATTTTTAACTATTCTAATTATCCACCTAACCTACTATCACCTTGAATAAAAAAATAAAAAAAAGGGTTATCATTGTGAATGGACATCTTTTTTGTTGGCTCCCAAATAACATTATCACAAATATTAATAATCCAAAATAACAATTAAACACAAGAACACAAAATTTACGTGAAAAACCCTTTCTTTTTAAAAGAAAAAATTACGGGACAAATTTCGAATAATTTCACTATTATCAAATCAATTACAATAATTTTTTGTGTATGTCTCACGGCTAAAGAAAAATCTCTCTTATTTTTCTTTACTCTCACACACACACACACACTAATTATCTCTCTCAAAGGCGGCAATCATTTTTCTCTATTTTTCAATGTGCGACACCTTTCTCTTTACTTCTTTTCACTATGCGGCACCTAATACCTAATAAACCTTATTTATATATAACCCTGCTGCCACACCAATCCTTGTAGCACACAAACTCCTACTCAAACACAAATTGGATCATGAGGTCTCCTCTTTCTAATAGAATTTTTTCACTACATGGATTTCTTGCCACAAAAAGGGGCTGGAGCCACAACATTTTTGCCATCAAGAAAAGACGTCATAAGTTGAAAGTTTCTAAAAAAAAACCTTAAATATTTGTTTTAGTCAAAATTGTCACTTTGCGTTATGATAGAATTTTAAATTAGCAGATCTACCACCCTCTTAAAGTTAAAACTAAATTTACTTTCACCAATGCATTATGCTATTATCCATGGTTAAACTAATTTCCTTCGTGTGCACACTTCATGTGTGCCATGAGCCCCGGCCCATGACTGAAAGAAAAACACAAAATTAAGAAAATAAGTGCATAAAAAAAGAAGAAGAAAAGCTTTTGTTATTCAAAATGTATTTCTCACTGATTTTATATCTAAAAATTCAAATTCTTTTTTTTTTTTGGTCTTGTTGATGCTTGTTGGTTAAAAAATTTATATATAAAATATATATTTGCCTTATTTTATAGGATTTTTCTCAAATCTTCTTCACTTGAATTTCTTTGGATTCTTAGCCCTTAAAGTTTGTGGTTATTTTCATTTTAATCTTTTATGTATTAAAATTTTCATTTTGACTATTCATTTTTTATTTAGTTTTATGTTTAGTCCTCATGAATATGAATATTTTGAAATGTAAATAAAGAGCCAAATAGAAAATTGAATAAACTATAAAAGGCTTCTTTCTCAAAAAAAAAAAAGAAGCATTTGTTATTCAAAATGGATTTCTCACTGATTTTATATCTAAAAATTCGATTTTTTTTTTTGGTCTTGTTGATGCTTGTTGGCTAAAAATTTATATATCATAGTATATATTTGCCTTATTTTATAGGATTTTTCTCAAAAATCTTCTTCACTTGAATTTCTTGGATTCTTAACCCTTAAAGTTTGTGGTTATTTTCGTTTTAGTCTTTTATATATTAAAATTTTCATTTTGACTATTCATTTTTTATTTAGTTTTATGTTTATTCCTTCATGAATATGAATATTTTAAAATGTAAAGAGCCAAATAGAAAATTGAATCAACTATAAAAGGCTTCTTTCTCAAAAAAAAAAAAAAATATATATATATATATATAAAAGGCTAAAATAAAAATATTAGAATATAAAGGGCTATTATGAAAACAATCTCAAACTTTAAAGACTAAAAGTCTGCTTTAATCAATTTCTTATATTTGAATATGATCAAGACTTCCCAATTTTTCCTAACTCCAAATTTTTGGCCCCAAAAAAAAATTCCCACTTGTCACTCATTCTTGTCTTTCTTGCGAGAGCCCCTAAATCTAGAGCCATTTGGCAATGGTCAACCCAACATAATTTGGGGCATATGGTGAAAGATTTATGTGTAGCTTTTTATATATAAATATTAATTAAATATAATTATTTAATATTGATTAAATCGAGGTTAATTTTATGCATTAAATACATAATTTAATGAATAATTCTAATTTAAACTATTATTAATTTCATAAGAAGAATTATATATTATAGTTGAAGCATAAATTTTAACAAAAATAAAAAATATATATTATTTTTTTAAAATAAAATTATCTTATCTTAGATATATGACGATACATAGTTAAGTAAATTTGAAATCTAATTTTTGAGAGAAAGACATATATATTTGGTGTATGACTTTGTAGGAAATTAGTTTACAAAAATTAAAGTCTCAAACTATTAAGGGAGATTAATTATCATTGAAGATCTAACATATTTGCAACTTTTTTTTTGGAAGCATTTTAGGGTTTTAATTGAATTAGGTTTTTAATAGCCTCATATTTTGAGAGCCTTATTAAAAGATTTCATAAAAAAAACACTAAATGTTCATATATAATATGACAATCACTATGATTGATGAACTTCAATATTGTAATTAATGAATATTTAAATTACTTGTTAATGATTGATGACATATTAGTTTGTAAGCCTATAGTAAAATTTAAGGTATTCCTAGGATCACTAATAAAAAAAGTGTACAACCATTTGAAATAATTCATTTTTTATATATAAAATTTTGGGTCTTTTACACTAGGCATTCCCACCTAGTTTCAACAATACACTAGAAAAATTAGAAAGTGCATCATGCAAATGTTATATTTTTCATGCATCCTTAAACTTTAAAAAGCTTTTTTTTTTCTTTTTTTTTTCTTTTTTTTCCTTTCCTTTTATAAACTAATGAAAATGTTACACTTTCTATGCTACAACATTAAAAAGATTTTTTTTTTTTTTTAATCTCTAAACTATAGAAAAAAAAAAAATCCTCTGTTGCGGGATGCAAAGGAATAATGCGACAATGAATCACCTCCTACTAAAACTGGCGGGTCTACATTTATCATGGGACAAATGAGGCGGGACCAAATGCGAGATAAGAAATGAGTACCGGGGAGTAACCACTGATAACAAATCTGATTTCCTTAGGAACCAAATTTCAGAGATCAAATCTTGTTCAAATTACTTTTTTTTTTTTTTCATACTAACTTCTCAGGATACAACAATGACCACAGACAATAATAAGATGTCAAAAATAGTGTTGCAACATAGTTGTCAATATCGTATCATATGTAAAAAGTTTCATATCGTAAGGGTGTATTATAAGTGCTCATGAATTGTAGGATATAGTTTATATATATTATGAATCGTATTGTATCGTAAAATCATAGCCAACTGCTTTAAAATATGTTTTTTTTTGGTTAAAATTTGTACTTTTATTTGAATTAAGAAGTTATTAGACTAGTTTTTAATACAAAATTATTAGGTTACTTAATTTAGCCTAATAATTACACTTACACTTTACTTTCATATTTACAAAATTTCTTTTTTATACTATGAATAAGGTATTAATTGGCAATATAATTATTTTATATTTTTGTCATTATTATTATAAGCCTAGGAAACTAGAATGCCAAAAATAATTTTTTTAAAATTATTAAAACAAAAGAACAAGTAGTAAATGTTGATGATTAATTTCAATGAAGAAATAAGTTTGCAAAATGATGAATATGATGATAGCATTGACTTAGATGAATTTGATTAGGTGATATGATGAATATAATGAAAAGAAATTATTATTTTGGGCTATTTGTAATGTATTATCACTTTTAAATTTAATCAATTTGAATGTGTGTTATAAACATATGCTAATTATATTTATTTTGTCAGTTTATTAAATATTATTACATAAGTGATAAATAAATTAGTCATTAATCGAATATATTCAAAATTTATTATGAATATATCATTTATATATGTATATTTATAATTTCTTATAAATTTTATTAATTGTTTGTGTATCCTACAATACAACAATACAATACGATACATAATACAAAAAAAAAAAAAAAAAAAAAAAAAAAAAAAACAAACAAAACAAAACAAAACAAAATGCACAACGATTTATGATAAGATTCATGTTTTGACAACTATATGTCCCAATTATTGATAACAAAGCCTACATTTTGTGGAAGTGTAATAATTGCAGGCTAGCAAAAATTACAATTACTTAACGAGAGCCATCAATTTTCTCTGATGTTGATGTGAAAGTAACCGGCCGTGTTGGATGGTCCCTCACAATCAAGCTTAGTACTTCAGGCCTTGAATAGTGTCCAACCACATCAAAACCAAAATTTTCCCGCGCAATTTCTCCAAGATCTGCATCATATACATTTTTTTTTTTTTTTCATTATCAAAATTTACAGCTTGAGTATCAAACCAAAAACACAATATATATTTTCTCATATATATGGGAAATGCTTGGATCCATAGCGAGGGCAACGGTCCCTAATAATATTACTGTCTATTAATGGAGAATGGAATATTAAAAAATATAAAAGATGAAGGAAGCAAAACATAACATGCATTGTAGATGATTTTTTTTGGTCTCCTTTGGTTGCATCCCAACATTCAGTCTATATAGCATCTTTTTAGATGGTTTCTTCATGCCCCATTCACTTGAATACTTTTGATCAATTGGAAACTAAGGAGAGAGAGATTATCCAATGGTAATTTTATGGTTCAAAAAATATAGAGAATTTTATATCAAGTGCTAACAAAATTATTCATCTATGTAGATTTTTCATGAATAATGCTACACAGAGAAACTACCAGAGTGAAAAGTTGAGGAAAGTAATAGTGGCATACCTAGATCTGCTGAGATGAGTGCCTCCTCATCATAATTTGGTCCTGCCAGAACAGTCCCTGATGGTGATATAATGACACTACCTCCAGCACAGACAACAGAATCCGGTGTGAGGTCCTCTTCTGTGCCTGAAAATACATATTCTGGAGGAGGTGGGTAATCTTTCCTTCGACAGAATTGGCTGGCTGATAAAACAAAGCATCCACCCTCAAGAGCAATGTGGGTCATTGATGCTTGCCATATTTTCGAGGGATCAGCTGTAGGTGCACAATATATTTCAACCCCTAAACAAAAAATAGTAGCATAAATTAAGTCAAGATATCAAAAGATGATCTAAAACTAATCATCGCGCAACAAGAACACAAAGCTATAATTTTCACGTACCATGCAAATCACCTAATTACACATATCCGTTCTAGCCAGTATTTGGGTGTTTTTGTTTGAGCTACCAATACAAAACTACAACTACACCAAGTGGAAGGGCCACTATAGAAGCTAGAAGTAGCTTATAGTAGAGTAGTTCGTCTAACCAAAGCGTCGCGACAACAGAAAAATCCCTTTAGGAATGGAATCTTAAGTAGGAGGCTTAGCCCGTCCACCAATCAAAGAGGCTGAGACATTTAGACATTATAGATGATCACATTTAACATTTTCAACAAAAATGGATTCAGAGGGCCTTCAACAAAGCAAATACAAGGAGCGACAGCACATCATTTAACAATATATATCTCATAATCAGCTGACAGAAGACAATGAAGTATTATTGTTTGACTATAAAAAAGTATGCCAAGATGGGAGAGAAGATATGAAAATTACAAATTGCTAAAAAAAATGTGTCACAAGTACTTCCAGCAGGAGCCTGGGCAACTGAGGTTGGTCTCTAAAGGTTTTCAACCAAACCTTGTTGCCAATTTGAGGCCAGTACAGTCAAGCCCACCCTATAATAATCAAATTTTCATTATTTGAAGGCTTGAATACCTAGGACCAAGTTAGGATCCAACACAAAAATGGAAGAGAGAGAGAGGGAGGGAGGGAGGGGGGGGGGGGGGGGGGGGGTTGTAAACACTATTCTTCATTGGACCACCGGGGTGGCCTACAAAACTTTCTTGAAATTCTTATGCTTCGGGCCTGATACCAATTTAGCTCTCCAACATTCAGTCATAGCAAAATACATAAATAAATAATCAAAATATTATATTAGTTCCCAACTGATAGGAAGGTAAAGAAAGGGTTAAGAAGCAGCTTGAAAAAAATTGAGATAGTGTTCTTATTAATGTGAGTTGCATTATGCGTCAAAGATTACTATCAGAGTAATAGCGAAGATAATCTCAAAGAAACAAGAGCAGAGCATGAAGAACACGATGCAGTGAAGCTTAAATCACAATGAAGATCAAAGTGCTGCATAAACGACAACCGTTTTATATCTTGTATATTGTACATAAACATAAACGGCATGTAGCTTAGTCCCTGTTTTTAATTGTATTGATGTTCACATGTGGGAGAGTTAGTTTCTACACGTGTGGGAGTTAGTTATTTTTCTGTTAGCTTCAGTTATTCAGTTAGAGTAGTTTACAAGCTTAGATCAGTCTATAAATAGTTTTTGTACTCTCATTTTTCCAATTAATGAAAATACAGAAATTCATTTCATTCATTTTCTGATATGGTATCAGAGCAAATCCCCAAATTCTTTTAGGGTTTTATTTTCTTTTCTTCTTTCAGTTTTTTTTTTTTTTCTCGAGAAAGCGCTCTGTTTCTGAGAAAATTTTCCCTCTGTAGAAAAGATCTTCTTTTCTTTATCATCAATGGCTTCCGCTGCCACAACCACGACTGCGACTGGTTCTACTAATGGTTCTGTAACTGGAAATCCATCTCCTTCTTCTTCACAAGAGTCACCAATGGACGATCCCCTGTTCTTGCATCACGCTGAGAATCCAAGCTTAGTGCTAGTTACACAGCCTTTAATTGGTGGAGAAAACTACTCTGCTTGGGCTCGAGCAGTGAGGAAGGCTTTGCTCACCAAGAATAAGCTGGGATTTATTGATGGGACTCTTACTCTCTCATCACCATTGGTTTCTACTCCTTCTTCTGTGCAAGCGTGGATTAGATGTGACAACATGGTTGGAACTTGGTTGACCAATTCAGTCTCTTCAAAGCTTCAAGCAAGCATTATATATGAAGATACTGCTTTAGAAATATGGAGCGACTTGAAGAATCGTTTTGCCCAAACTAATGGACCAAGAGTGTTCAACCTTCAAAAGGAAATTGCAGAGCTACACCAAGGTGAGATGAGCATCACTGACTTCTTTACTCAGTTGAAAGTCTTTTGGGATCAGTTACAAAATCTTAGTCCATTTCCCACTTGCACTTGTGGAAAGTGTTTGTGCAATATCAACAAAAGGCTAAATGAACTACAAGGTCGAGAATCTGTGATGAAATTCTTAATGGGCGTGAATGAGTCCTTTTCCCAAGTTAGGTCTCAGGTGTTGCTCATGGATCCTATTCCATCCCTCAGCAAGGTTTATTCTTTGATGATTCAAGAAGAAACTCAAAGATCAATCCCAAATGTACCAATTGTTAAAGTAGACTCTACTGCTTTAGCTGTTAAGGTGTCCACTGATCAAGTTCCTCATGTTACCAATCTTGTGAATTCTGGTGGGAAGGGTAAGGATAGGCCAGTTTGTACCCACTGTGGCAAGAATGGTCATACCATAGATAAATGCTACAAATTACATGGGTTCCCTCCTGGTTTTAAGTTCAAGAACAAGACTGTTATGGCACATCAAGTTTCCTCAGGTTCAAGTTCAGAGTTTGCTTCTCCAATGCATCACTCTTCTGCCTTCACTCCTGAGCAGTGCCAACAGCTTTTGGCTTTGTTTAGTGCATCCAGCTCCTCTCTTGCAACACCATCTCAAGCATTGCATAGTCCAATGGCCAATACAACACCTTCTTCTGCTTCTGCCAATGTGGCAATGGCAGGTATGGACTTTTCCCATAGTATTTTTGCTGCACAAGTGGTCAATAGGAGGGCTTATGGTGGTAAAACTTGGGTTTTGGACACTGGTGCTACTGACCATTTTGTATGTTCAGTAGATTTGCTTACCTCAATCACAGCTATTAGGCAGTCTTTGGTTCAATTACCAAATGGGAATCAGCTCAAGTAACCCACATTGGAACTGTTACCCTTTCCCCTTCTCTAACTCTTAAGAATGTTCTTTGTGTTCCATCTTTTTCTTTTAATCTTTTGTCTATTAGTTCCTTAACTCATTCACAGCCATATTGTTGCATTTTTTTGTCTGCTTATTGTTTCATTCAGGACCTTATTTCCTGGAAAACGATTGGGGTAGGCAAGGCACATGATGGATTATACCTGTTGCAGTCAACCAGTCTTCAACAAGCATCTAGTTCTTCCTTTGCTACCTTCTTGTCTGCTCACAACCTTACTGATACCTTTGGCCATTTCACTGCAGCTACTTCTACATCTGAGTCTTTTCAATCTCCCTCTATCTGGCATGACAGGTTGGGGCACCCCTCTGATGTTACACTCAATAGTCTATGTCATGTAATTCCTTCTTTAAAACTTTCTTGTAATAAGGGCTGTCAAATTTGTCCTATGGCAAAACTTAAGAGATTGCCCTTTCCTTTTCACAATAATATCAGTTCTCATGCTTTTGATTTGATTCATATGGATGTATGGGGTCCTTACTCTACTCCTACTTTAGATGGCTTCAAATTTTTTCTCACTATTGTGGATGATGCTACAAGAGCAACATGGTTGTTTTTAATGAAGTCCAAATCTGAAGTTAGGCAGCTTTTCCATTCCTTCTACACTATGATTCATACTCAATTTGGTCTTAAAATCAAAGTAGTTAGAACTGATAATGCCAAGGAGTTTAACATGTCTGATTTCTTTAATTCTCATGGTATTATACATCAAACCAGCTGTGTTTACACTCCACAACAAAATTCTGTTGTGGAGAGGAAACATCAGCACCTCCTTTGCATTGCTAGAGCCTTGCAAATTCAATCACAACTCCCACTTCAGTTTTGGGGTGATTGTGTGCTACATGGTGCCTACATAATCAATCGGCTTCCAACCCCTTTGCTACACAATAAAACTCCTTTTGAGCTTCTCTTTCACAAGGTCCCAGATTATTCTAATCTCAAAATTTTTGGCTGCCTATGTTTTGCATCCACCATTCCTCAGCACAGATCCAAATTCACTCCCAGAGCAAGGAAGTGTGTTTTTCTTGGTTTTCCATTCAATGTTAAAGGTTTTAAAGTGTTTGACCTTGAGTCTCACATGGTTTTGGTTTCTAGAGATGTCACATTTCATGAAAATGTGTTTCCTTTTGTTTCCAACTCTAGTACTTCTGTCCAGCAACCATGTTCTATCCCCGTGCCATGCATTCCAGCTGTTAACCCTTTTCTTGATCCTTTATCTCCTTCTGCTATACCTCTTGATTCATTTACTCACATTCATCATTCTATTGATGATGACTTACTTGATGAGGTCCTAGTTGAGCCCCCTGACCCCATTATTGATCCTATTCCTCTTAGAAAATCTTCTAGAGCTGTCAAACAACCTTCCTACCTACTAGCTTATCACTGCAATCAGGTTTCATCTGTCCCTGCTGCCTCTCCTTCTCAATCAAGTACTTCTCATCCACTCTCTTCTCATCTTTCTTATCAATACCTCTCTCCTTCTTACAAATCCTTCTGCTGTTCCATTTCTTCCCTTATTGAGCCTGCCTATTACTATCAAGCTGCTTCTGACCCCAAATGGCAAGAAGCCATGGCTGCTGAAATAGCTGCCCTTGAGGCCAATCAAACATGGACTTTAACCCCCCTGCCTGCTGGTAAGAAGCCCATAGGGTGTAAATGGGTGTATAAGATCAAGTATAAGGCTAATGGTTCAGTTGAGAGGTACAAGGCAAGGCTGGTTGCTAAGGGGTTTACACAAAAAGAGGGTGTGGACTATTTTGAAACTTTTTCCCCTGTGGCTAAAATGGTTTCTGTCAAGGTCCTTCTTGCTGTGGCTGCCATTAAGGGCTGGTTCCTTAGTCAATTGGATGTCAACAATGCATTTTTGCATGGTGATTTGGCTGAGGAAGTCTATATGGCTCTTCCACAAGGGTTCCATAGCCAGGGGGAGATAGTTTGTAAACTGAATAAGTCTTTGTATGGGCTTAAACAAGCATCTAGGCAATGGTTTGCCAAGTTTTCTGGTACCTTGCTTCAGCTTGGTTTTACTCAGTCCAAAGCTGACTACTCATTGTTTACTAGGAGGCAAGGTGATGTTTTCATGATGCTTTTGGTGTATGTGGATGATGTTTTAGTAGCATGCAATGATAAGACTGAAATAGACAGATTCAAGGTTTTGCTAGATGACAGGTTTAAGCTTAAAGACTTAGGTGACTTGAAGTATTTCCTTGGATTGGAGGTTGCCAGATCAGTCAAGGGAATTGCACTTTGTCAAAGAAAATACACTCTTGAAGTGCTTAATGATGCTGGTATGTTGGGGTGTAAACTAGCTAGAACTCCTATGGAACAAGGTCTGAAACTAAGTCAATTGGAAGGTGAAGAACTTAAAGATCCTAGCACCTACAGAAGGTTAATTGGGAGGTTACTGTATCTGACCATCACAAGGCCAGACATCACTTTTGCTGTTCATAAGCTCAGCCAATACATGTCCAAGCCAAGAAAGCCACATCTGGATGCAGCCTATAGAATTTTACAATATCTGAAGAGTGAACCAGGGAAGGGTCTCATGTTCTCCTCCAAGGCAGATTTGCATTTGAACGGTTTTGCAGATGCTGATTGGGCTTCATGCTGTGATACTAGGAAGTCAGTAACAGGTTATAGCATTTTCATTGGAGATTCCTTGGTGTCTTGGAAATCAAAGAAGCAGTCCACAGTTTCCAGGTCTTCAGCAGAGGCGGAATATAGAGCTATGGCAGTTGCAACATGTGAGATTGTATGGATTCTATATTTTCTAAAGGTTTATGGAGTTAAACATGACAAAGAGGCATTGTTGTTCTGTGATAGTCAGGCAGCATTGCATATTGGTTCCAATCCCGTTTTTCATGAGAGGACCAAGCACATTGAGATAGATTGCCATGTGGTCAGGGATAAAGTTTTGGAAGGGGTTATTAAGCTTAATCATGTGAGGTCTCACTGCCAATTAGCAGACATGCTCACCAAGGCATTGGGATACAATCAATTCTCTAATCTTGTTGATAAAATGGGAATGATGAACATACACACACCAGCTGCTCTTGAGGGGGAGTATCAGAGTAATAGCGAAGATAATCTCAAAGAAACAAGAGCAGAGCATGAAGAACACGATGCAGTGAAGCTTAAATCACAATGAAGATCAAAGTGCTGCATAAACGACAACCGTTTTATATCTTGTATATTGTACATAAACATAAACGGCATGTAGCTTAGTCCCTGTTTTTAATTGTATTGATGTTCACATGTGGGAGAGTTAGTTTCTACACGTGTGGGAGTTAGTTATTTTTCTGTTAGCTTCAGTTATTCAGTTAGAGTAGTTTACAAGCTTAGATCAGTCTATAAATAGTTTTTGTACTCTCATTTTTCCAATTAATGAAAATACAGAAATTCATTTCATTCATTTTTTGATAATTACTAACCTTTAGCATACATGGCTGTCCTTAGAAGAGGCATTCTGTTTTCCCAACAAATGACAGCACCTAATTTTCCAATTGGAGTTTCAAAGACTGGAGTTGTCGATCCATCTCCAAATCCTCAAATAATACGCTCCATTGCTGTTGGCACAAGCTTCCGATGCTTTCCCAGGTAACGACCTTGAGAATCAAAGAACAGAACAGTACAGTAGAGTGTATATCCATCTCTCTCTATCACACCCATTACCAAATATACCTTATACTTTTCAGCCATTGCTGCTAACCGGTCAACTTCAGGGCCTACATTGTATCAAATAAATCAGTGAAAATTATACATACCTATTATTAGATGGACTCGTTAAAATCTAATTTAGGCCTCCAAATGGCATGACAAAAAAAGTATAGGTAATTTTTGTTGTTGTTGTCTTTGCTGCAACTTGATGCTTTTCATTTAAATCACTCAAAAGACCTGAATTCCAACTATCATGAGGTCAAAATGACTTGATCTTAAGTTGCCATACATCAACAAAAAGCTTCATAAAAAGGGATGAAAAATTCTACAGGCACACATCTGCACACATGCACGCACACACATTTCTATCACATTAATATGGGAATGATTTTGCATTGCATAAAAATTTGTTGATGTAAGGTCTAGCCTGAAAGAAAACCATAAAAAACAGACTTTCATCTCCTAGTTGAAAAGATAATGGAATTTGAGTATCCAAAAATGTTGAAATTTGGTTACATTATATCATAGGTAGGATTTCATTTCAACTATGATATAGTTATATAAACATATCCAGATATGCATCTTACCTAAACTACTTTGAATCCAACTAATTCAAAACTTTCATTATTGGTGCAATTACAGAAAAAAAAACCCGAAAGATCTAGTTTGTTTTATGACCTTTCACAAATTATTTGTATGTGAATTTCAATTAACTCAACTGGTAAATTTTATAGTCATTAAGGAGGTGTTTGGATCTCTTTTTTTCATCACTCAATTTCCGTCACTCGTCACTTATCACTCAAAATTCCCTACCCGTTTGGCACCATCACTTAATTATCATCACTCAATATTTTTCACATTATTTGTGGGCCCCATACCTGTCATCCGGTGCAGTTTTTTTTTTTTTTTTTTTTTTTTTTTTTTTTTTTTTCAATATCACCGAACCTAGTGAAAAAGAATAAAAAAAGCTTTAAAAAAAAAAAAAAAAAAAACCCAGATCAAATTAGTGAACCCAGTGAAGGAAGAAGAACAAGAAGCTAGTGTGAAAGGAAAAAGAAAAAAAAGAAGAAGAAAGGCATGCACTGAACGCAGTAAAGAAAGAAAAAAAAAAAAAAAAAAACCAAATTAGATTACCGAAACCAATGAAGGAAGAAGAAGAAGAAGCTAGTGTGAAAGGAAAAAGAAAAAAAAAAAAAAAAAAAAAGAAGAAGAAAGGCACGCACTGAACCCAGTAAAGAAAGAAGAAAAAAAAGACGATCAAAAGTTGTGGCAAAGTTTGACAGTGGGTCCCTCATGTAATGTTATTTATAGAAATGCTATTGAATTATGAGTTATGAAAACTGAAAACAGCCAAAAGTTGTTTTCAATTTCCATAACTCATAACTCAAAAAGTAGAGAATTAAAAGATGAAAACAGAATTATGGAAACAGAGTATTGTGCAGCCAAACGAACTTCTTACGATGTGTCCCCCCATTTTTGAGTTATGAGTTATGAAAACAGAGAATTAAGTCATGAAAACTGGCGAACCAAACAGCCTCTAAAACTTTCCATATTAGATTTTCTTATATGGGTAATTACACACACACCCAATGAGTTCTGAACTCACAACTTCATACTTCACCTTACTCTTATAGGTGAAGGAGACATTATTTAAGTTAGAGCTCATTTGCACTTGTCATGTTAGATCTACCCAAGAAAGAAATACAATCACAATTTCTTTTTGTAGCACCAAAGTACTCACCAATCATTAGTCCAATGCTAAACCAGAATAGGACTTCATAGGAATAAAATAATAACAGAAGATGATATTCTTCACTTCAACAAATTGTAGAATTAATTAAAACTAATAGTTGATAAGAAGTTATCTGATTATCTGAAGTCATGCTTCTACAAGATCAATTACAATCCACACTGAAATTCAACCAGATCAAGGTGGCCTAATAAATTTCGTCAAGTCCAGGTTCTAACTCATAATCAATCCATCCAATCATTGCAAATCAACCTGGACACAGAGTCTTACCAGGTACATCAATGGCTGAAGCATGATACTTGCGGAAATCCTCTTTACCCTTAGCTGTTTCGCTCGCCATTGTAACCCCGAAATTTGTACCTCGTGGATAACCACCCACAAATGCTTCTGGAAACACAACCAGCTGGGCTCCATACCCGGCAGCTTCAGCCAGCAACCTTTCAGCCTTATCTATACATTCAATCAGAGAATTAAAGCCAGAACTACTAACAACATCCCATCTCAACCCCCCACCTCCGCCACACACACCAAAAAAATAAGTACACAAAACCCCTTGTGATTAATCCGTTAAACACAAAACCCTTGAAATTTTGAATGTAACACTTAATCCCCTTTATATTGTTTTATGTGTAAATTTAAACATCTGTCTATGTGTTACATTCAAAATTTATATCACTCACATTTAAACATCTGTCAAATAAACCCCAAGTTACCAATTTGATGATATGTGTCCATATTTAGAATTGCATTTTTACACAAAACAATACCACATAAGGAAACAACTGTGTTTTGTGAATATTCCCAAAAAGGGAATTCTGGGTCACATGGAACACATAGATAGAACTTCTCGTAAACATACATGCCATAATAATAAGTCATTAAATAAATTAAAAGAAATCACCCTCCACTTCATTGCTGAGAATATATACAAAAATAGAAAGAAACTAAATAATCGAAAATTATGTTCATCAATTTCGTTCGACTTCCGCAGTTACAAACTCACAATCGATGATGTTCTTAGAAAGTAGAAAGTGGAAACCCAACAGAGCCAACAGAATTATATCAGGTTAAAGAAAAAAAAAAAAAAAAAACACCGCAGTAATATTAAGTGAACAACATATCCAAGTCAATTAACCAAACTACCAAAGTTGACAACAAGTGAGTAAAGAAGTGGGACCTAGTGTGGCAGGGGTGTCGTAGAAAACAGTTGAGGCCTGGACCACGGTGGCTCGGACCACCGTGGGTGCGAATGAGTCGGCACCCATGTCGACCTCCGCTATCACCGGTCCATGCGCTGCCGGTTCAAGCTCCATGTCTTTTTTCTTTTTCTTTTTTTTTTTTTCCGTATAAACCAAAGTTAGTTTGAGACTGAGTTTGTCAATGTTTGAACATCAACATATATAGGCGGCTTGCGAATTATTTATATTTTTTCTCTTGAAAGAAATCAAACGTTGAAATTGTCTCATAATCTACAAATGCAAATCAAATAAATGTACATTATTCTACGTTAAATAGTTCTGTTGTGTCATGAATTAGTCTAAAAAAAAGAGTAGGTATGTCTCTGGTCTCAAGAGTCAAAGAGTAACTACTTGCTGCTGATTTCTTCTCTCTTTTTTTAACTTAGCAGTTTGGAAACTTGGTTTTTTAATAGAGTTCTGTATTTTCAGTTCTGTTGTTACTGGCAGCACAAAATTCTTTCATGGGTCATGCATGACTCATCAGATGGACAAACTCAATTCTTATTTCTTAACTAATCCACCAAATCTACAATTTCTTCACTCAAAATATTGGTTTTAGTCTTATTTGCCAGCATGGTAGAAATTTATAAATTAGCAAATAAAACCTTCTTAAATCTTAATTTACGTTCACGTTGGTATCAAAATGATAAAGACAACCCTCTAAGTCTAAAGACAAGCATACTTATTCAAAGGTAACTGTTTAATTTCTCAGTAAGTATATAGCGTCCGATAAGATAAAAATTAGAGTTCACGCTATTTTGAACCGAACCACCTACATTATTTATTTATTTAACTATTCTAATAATCCACCTAACCTACAATCACCTTGAATAAAAAAAAAATAAAAAAAAGGTTATCATTGCGAATGGACATCTTTTTTGTTGGGTCCCAAATAACATTATCACAAATATTAGCATTCAAAAATAACAATCAAACACAAGAACACAAAATTTATGTAGAAAACCCTTTCTCTTTGAAGGGAAAAACTACAGGACAAACTTTGAATAATTTCACTATTATCAAATTAATTACAATAATTTTTTGTGTATGTCTCGGGGCTAAAGAAAAATTTCTCTTATTTTTCTTTACTCTCTCACACACACACTAATTATCTCTCTCAAAGGCGGCAATCATTTTTCTCTATTCTTCAATGTGCGACACCTTTCTCTTTACTTCTTTTCACTATGCGGCACCTAATACCTAATAAACCTTATTTATATATAACCCTACTGCCACACCAATCCTTGTAGCACACAAACTCCTACTCAATCACAAATTGGATCATGAGGTCTCCTATTTCTAATAGAATTTTTGCACTACATGGATTTCTTGCCACAAAAAGGGGCTGGACCCACAACATTTTTGTTATCAAGAAAGGACGCTGTAAGTTGAAAGTTTCTAAAAAAAAAAACCCTTAAATATTTGTTTTAGTCAAAATTGTCACTTTGCGTTATGATAAAATTTTAAATTAGCACATCTACCACCCTCTAAAAGTTAAAAGTTAAAACTAAATTTACTTTCACCATTGCATTATGCTATTATCCATGGTTAAACTAATTTCCTTTGTGTGTACACTTCATGTGCCATGAGCCCCAGCCCATGACTGAAAGAAAAACACAAAATTAAGAAAATAAGTGCATAAAAAGAAGAAGAAGAAAAGCTTTTGTAATTCAAAATGTATTTCTCACTGATTTTATATCTAAAAATTCAAATTCTTTTTTTTTTGGTCTTGTTGATGCTTGTTGGCTAAAAAATTTATATATAAAATATATATTTGCCTTATTTTATAGGTTTTTCTCAAATCTTCTTCACTTGCATTTCTTTGGATTCTTAGCCCTTAAAGTTTGTAGTTATTTTCATTTTAATCTTTTATGTATTAAAATTTTCATTTTGACTATTCATTTTTTATTTAGTTTTATGTTTAGTCCTCATGAATATGAATATTTTGAAATGTAAATAAAGAGCCAAATAGAAAATTGAATAAACTATAAAAGGCTTCTGTGGGGCCTGAAGATCTGGTAACCGTAACCCACTTCATATTGGGCCCAAAGGCCCGTGCCGAGGAGGAAAGAACGTCCGAGGATGAATATAGGACACCCAAGCTCCCAAGGAACCTTGCTAAGGATGATACTATCCTCGGCCAGCCGAGATCATAGAAGGGAAGAGCAGCACGCCATCAACGACAACCTCCCATAGGATCCCAAGGAAAAACAAGTACAATGGATCAGCATTGGAAGCATGATGGAGGTGCAATTCCAGAAAGAACTGTCACTTCCACATTGAATGCCCACAACTAACATTCTGGCCGCATTAATGAGGAAGTGACCCCTGAGCAGTGTTGTCTAGGTTGCTGCAGCTCACAGAAAACTGAAGAAGGTAGCTGATGGGACAAGCACTCAAGTAGCAACCTGTATGATCAACAGTTTGAGGGCTAAGATTAACCAAGAAGGAATATATAATGTAGGGAAGTCCTCCAGAAGGAAAAAAGGGCAGGAAGAAGCACAAAGCAAGATATTAGTTTGTATTATCTGAAGAAACTTCGGTAATCTGAGATAGAAGAAAGGAATAAGAACCATCAGCCCTTCGGTTGAGGGCCAAGGACAGAAGTTGCTCACTCTAAATGTATTTCCTGGTTATTCCATCCGCTCATAACCATGTTTAGTTATTGTAACCCTTACTAGGCCTAGTTTTTAAACCCATCATCTACAAATTCATTGTATTGGGCTAGTTAGGATTGAGTCCACTAATCCAATAGTAGAAGTGCACAAACCCAGTCCCTACAATTGGCGCCGTCTGTGGGGAAGAACTTGTGCATTAATAAGGACAAAAATCAAGCATGGTAGAATCAAGTCCCCATCAAGCAGGTTCCCATCAACCTGAACCGGCTAAATCCCAACAATAGGGCAACTTTCCCAACCCCGAACGTGATTGAAACGAAGAGAATGGAAGGTTTCAGGAGGGAATTGTACACACCACTCAAACCAGTAGCAGCCATTCTCGTAGGGGTAGTCGTGTGCTTCGGGGGCAAAATAACGACCAGGCCATGCAATCGGAAAAGGTCAAGAGTCATGTATCCCAGAGGCAGGACGACAAGCTGGCCATGCAACGAGAGATAGATGACCTGAAAAGACAGCTACACCATGCACAATGAAAGTGGCCTTATTCTAGCCCTAACATGCCCTCCAACGATGACTATAGGCAAAGATCAAGAATTCCTCCAAGCGAGACCTTCTCTAACGAGGAAGAGCACCACCGAAGGCGTAAACGTAGCAACCCATCTCTCAGGGGCTTAGGAAGTGATGCCATGAGCAGGGCACTGGATGAACTCTCCAAGTCACCTTTCACACACCATATAGAAGGGGCTATGCTTCCTCGGCAATTCCAGCAGCCAACCTTCACCATTTATAATGGCAAAACAGACCCCGTAGAACATGTGAGTCAGTTCAACCAAAGGATGGCTATCCATTCTAATAACGAGGCGCTGATGTGCAAAGTTTTCCCCTTTAGCTTGGGTCTGGTGGCCATAAGGTGGTTCAATGGTTTGAGGGCGAATTCCATAGGCTCATACAGACAGCTGACCCAAGCCTTTGGCTCCCGCTTCGTTACAAACAGCAAACCTTCTTGGCCCTTGAGAGCGTTATTGTCTTTATCCATGCATTATGGAGAAACTCTGAAAGCCTACTCGGACCGATATTGGGAGATGTACAATGAACTGGACAGCAATTTTGATGACGTCGCCATCAGCACTTTCAAAAATGGCCTCCCAACTGGGCACGACTTAAGGAAGTCTCTGACGGGCAAGCATGCCACCAGTGTGCGTCAACTGATGGATCGGATCGATAAGTATAAGCGAGTAGAGGAAGACCAGCTGCAAGGCAAGGGAAAGGAGAAGGTTATCCCTCATAAGATGAGGGATTTCAGGTCGGATCGGTATAACAGCAATCGTCCGAGGAGGGATTTTGTAGGGTAGTCTGGAGCAACCAACACACAAACTGTTAGTGCAGTATTCCGAGAACCAGTTCACTGGGTGTTGGAGAAAATCCAAAGCGAGCCGTATTTTAAATGGCCGAATAAGATGAAAGGGGAGCCCGCGAAGCGCAACCAAAACCTTTACTGCCAATACCACCAGGACCACAGACATACCACGGAGGATTGCAAGCACCTCTGGAACTATCTGGAACAACTAGTTTGAGAATAAAAACTGAAACACCTCTTGCATCATTCTAGTGGTTATCAAGGCCAAACCCATCAGGAGCCCCGAAGAGATACTGCATTGAGGCCACCTACAGGAATGATCAATGTGATCCTGGCCACACTAGGAAGAACGGGCATGCGCCCTTCACGAGTGCTATATGTGGCTTAGCTACCTGTCGAGGAGTCACAGCCAGAGTCGAAGAGGGCCAGAAGGGGCTGCCACCCAACCTTGAGCTTTTCAGAGGAAGACAAGATTGGGACTACCCAGCCCCATGATGATGCGCTGGTGATCACTCTTAGAATCGGGAACTACGATGTGAAAAGGGTGATGGTAGACGATGGCAGTGAGGCCGAGATCATGTACCCCGACCTCTACAAGGGGCTGAAGTTGAAGCAGGAGGATTTGATGCCTTACAGCTCTCCTTTGATGAGCTTTAACGGAAAGCTCATTATCCCAAAGAGCATGATTAGGCTACCCATCCAGACAGGCTCAAAGATAGTGGAGGTGAATTTCATCGTGGTGGACACCTACTCCCCATACACAGCTATCGTCGATAGGCCCTAGCTCCACACCTTAGGAGCTGTTGCCTCCTCCTTACACCAGAAGGTGAAATTCCCATCAGGAAACCAAGTTCTCAAAATCTGTGGTTGTCAATCAACGGCAAGGCAGTGCATGGTGGCTGCCATTTCACACCGGCTTGATGTGGAGTCCTCGGTGTCTGTTGAAAAGAGTTTATAGCAATCAAAGACCCCAGTGGCGTGTCTTGATGCAGCCACCGAGGAGGTGAAATGCGAAAGTCTAGAAAAGGTGGTCATTGGTCACGACCCATAGAAGTTCTTTTAGGTCGGGTCTCAGCTACCCCCTCAGGAGAAGGAGGAGCTGGTTGAATTCCTTAAAAGAAACATTGATGTGTTTGCATGGGATGCCTGGGACGCTCCAGAGATTGATCTAACCTTCATTTGTCACCATCTCAATGTCAATCCGTCGGTCATTGCCCCCTTTCTGGCTTCCTTGCTTAGTTCCCTCTCCTCTCCTCACTTGCCTTGGCCCACTTAAGTTAAGGTTTCGCATCGATAAAGAAATGGTTTAATAAAAAAAGGACTCGGACGATTTCGCTCACTGAATAAAACCGAATCTTGGCATTAGCAGCGCCCATCACTTTTAAGAAGCAACCACCTCGGCGCCCATCAAGAGAGCATGCTGACGCGATCAGGGAAGAAGTGAAGAAGGTTAAGCGTGTAGGGGCTATCAAGGAGGTTTTTTACCCCGAGTGGTTGGCCAACACTGTGGTGGTCAAAAAGAAAAATAGGAAGTGAAGAGTCTGTGTAGACTTCACAGATCTAAACAAGGCATGCCCAAAGGACCCGTTCCCCATGCCTCGGATAGACCAACTGGTAGATGCAACTGCAGGACATTCTCAGACGAGCTTCTTAAATGCCTTTTAGGGCTATCATCAAATACCACTAGCCCTTGAGGATCAGGAGAAAACAGCCTTTGTAACACCTGTTGGGAACTACCATTACAAGGTAGTGCCGTTCGGCCTAAAGAACGCAGGGTCCACTTATCAAAGGATGATGACAAGAATGTTCGAGCCGTTGTTAGGCAAAAACATCAAAATCTATGTTGATGATATGGTGGTGAAGAGCAAAATGGTATCCGAGCATTTATGAGACCTCGGCTGCACCTTCGACGTCCTGAGGAAGCACAAGCTGCGCCTAAATGCCTCTAAATACTCGTTTAGCATGGGATCCGGCAAGTTTCTAGGCTACATTATTACCCACAGGGGGATTGAGGTTGATCCCAACCAAATTAAGGCTATTCATAATCTAAAGCCTCCGCAAAACCCCAAGGAGGTCCAAAAGCTCAATGGAATGGTTGCGGCCCTGAATCAATTCATTTCCAAGTCGGCTAACAGGTGTAGGCCTTTCTATCTCCTAATCAACAAGTGGAAAGGATTTGAGTGGTCCAAGGATTGCACCGCAGCCTTCCAGCAGCTCAAGGAATACCTATCTCGGCCACCTATCATGTCTAGTCCTGAGGCCGATAAGGTCCTATACGCATATATTGCTGTGGCCCTTCATGCCGTAAGTTTGGTGCTAATATGGGATGACAATGGCATTCAAAAGCCAATCTATTACGTGAGCAAGTCACTACATGAATTTGAGGTCAAGTACCTACCCTTGGAGAAAGCCATACTAGCTGTGGTCCACGCTACCCGAAAGCTTCCCCACTATTTTCAGGCCTACACATTAGTTGTCCTAACTCAGCTACCCTTGAAGTCTGTGCTTCGGTCTGCTGATTACACTGGTAGGATTGCCAAATGTAACACAATTTTAGGGGCTTTCGATGTCAAGTACATGCCTCGGACATCTGTAAAAGGCCAAGTCCTGGCCGATCTAGTGGCCGAGTTTGTTGAACCGCTAGTAGAAGCAGTGGCAGAAGAACAAAATACGGATGGAAAATTAGTTGGAGCAATCTCTATTCCAGGGCTCCTCCCATGTTGGAAGGTGTACGTTGATAGCACGGTAAATCAAAGAGGTCCTGGAGTGGGGCTAGTCCTAGTATCCCTCGAGAAGACTGTCATAGAGAAGTCCCTGAAACTTGAGTTCTCGGCCACAAACAATGAAGCCGAATATGAAGCGTTGTTACAATGGATGGTCATGGTGCAAAAAATGGGAGGAAAAGCAGTAGAGATGTTCTCGGACTTGCGACTGGTGGTGGGCCAGGTAAATGGAGAGTTGGAGGCCAGAGATGCAAGGATGCAAGAATACTTAAGCCAGGCCAAACGTTTGCAGTTAGACTTTGACTTTTCAGCCTGACACATGTCTCCAAAAGTGGAAACACCTCTGTAGACTCACTGGCCACGCTCGCTACTTCCTCGGCGGACAACCTACCTCGGATCATTCTTGTTAAGCATTTGGGAAGAGCAAACGAGGGGGCCAAAGGCATGGTTCATATCCATCAAGTTAGAGTGGGTCCCAACTGGATGGATCCTATAGTGAGACTCCTCAAAGATGATGTTTTACCTGAGGAGAAGTCAGAGGCTGAGAAGATACAAAGAAACACTCCTCGATTTTGGTTGTCCAAGGACCACAAATTGTATAGACGCTCCTATTCTGGACCATATTTGCTGTGCATTCACCCTGATGCGTCAGAATTACTTCTTGAGGAGCTGCACGAAGGGATCTGTGAGAGCCACACAGGGGGAAGATCTCTGTCACACTGAGCCATTACTTAAGGATATTGGTGGCCGGGGATGCAGAAGGAAGCCTTAGAGTATGTTAAAAAGTGTGACCAGTGTCAGAGGTTTGCCCCAAATATTCATCAGCCAGGAGGGGTCCTCAACCCTCTGTCCAGTCCATGGCCGTTTGCCCAGTGGGGCTTAGATATTGTAAGCCATTTCCCAAAGGCATTAGTAAATAAGAGATATCTATTAGTCGACACAGATTATTTCACTAAATGGGTTGAAGCTGAGCCATTGGTCAACATTAGAGATGTGGATGCTAAGAAGTTCATTTGGAGAAACATTGTTACATAGTTCGGGGTCCTTCATACCCTCATTTCAGACAACGGACTTCAATTTGACAGCAAAGCCTTCAGAAGATACTGTTGTGAACTAGGAATCACAAACAGGTACTCAACTCCAGCTTATCCTCAGGAAAATGGGCAAGCCGAGGCTATCAACAAGGTCATAGTCAATGGGCTTAAAAAGAGGCTGAATGACGCTAAGGGAAGATGGGTAGAGGAGCTACCACACATCCTATGGACTTACCGGATTGCACTGCGACGGTCAACGGGGGAGACACCCTTTGCCATGACTTATGGGGCCGAGGCTGTTATCCCCCTAGAGGTAAACTTCCCAACACTGAGGACGAACTCTTTCACTCCAAGCAGTAATGATGAATCACTAGGGGAGAGCCTAGACCTGATTGATGAACAGAGAGAAAAAGCAATGATCCAGCTGGCCTATTACCACCAAAAGCTCAAGTAGGAATATGATGCCAATGTGAAGCTAAGACCACTAGCGCCGGGGGACTTAGTGTTGAGGAAAGTTGTGGATGCTGCCAAGAACCCATCCCATGGAAAGCTAAGGCCCAATTGGGAGGGACCATACCGGATTACCTCAGTAGCAGGGGTGAGTGTGTACTATTTAGAGGACTTAGACGAAAAACCTGTACCTTGTCCCTGGAATGTAAATAACCTGCAAAGGTACTATTATTAATGAAAGCATTCATGTTAATTCAAATTCTAAGTCCATTATGATTGTGTGTCTTATGTTTTAGCCACCACATAAATACTAGACAGAATTAAGATCTTGCATGATCCTTAGGCCTAAACCTATGGGGAAACTAACTACTTCAAATAATATCTAAATGTTAGATAAAACCAAGGTCTTGCATGGTCCTCGGACCCAAACCTGTGGGAAAACTAGATACTTCAAGAAGAATCTAAGTACTAGACGGAATCAAGGTCTTGCATGGTCCCCGGACCCAAGCCTGTGGGGAAACTATTACTTCAAGAAGAATCTAAGTACTAGACAGAACCAAAATTTTGCATGGTCCTCGGATTCAAACCTATGGAAAAACTAACTACTTTAAATAATATCTAAGTGTTAGGCAGAATTTGCTTTAGTAAAATTAACTCCGTGCAGAATTTGCCAAAGTATCAAACAAAGTCTATAAGCGAGCTAGCCTAACTTAGTTAACCACAACGATAGACTTTGTTATAACAAAATCTCAAAATTAAGCCCATGAGCATCACTTAAAGCATTTTAGGGCATCGTGGACTTGGTTCCGGTTCAACCCACAGCTGGAGGGTTCCTTTTTCCATAACTTTGAATGTTCATTAAAGAGCTGAAGGATCTAGTAACTTCAATCCATCTTGGTTCTAAAGCAAAAACAAAAGAGGGATAGATTTCCATTTATATAAACATCTTTATGTTATTATAATTGTTGTTGTGGTAAGCCGAGGCACAATTAGAGTTAGGATTGTACAAATGAAAAAGATAAACATGCGCTTTATTAAGTCCATAAAAGTTACATTGTAGAGGTCACATTACAATGTATAAAATAATAATAATAATAATAATAATATAATAATAAAAAAAAAAAAAAAAAACAAAACAGATAAGGCAAAAGTGCCAAGGGGCTTATTTCTTCAATTTAATCTTCTTTCTCCCCGTGGGAGGCTGGTCCGCAGCGCCCTCGAGGTCTTCAGAACTCTGACCTGGAGAAATAGCCCGAGGAGTTACTATGGAGAGAACCATCTCCTTGACGAGAGGGGCTTGGGCATTAGAGGGGTTTGCAGCCTCTTGGGGTGCTTCCTTGTTGGAACCTTTGTCTATCTCAATTACCCCAGAAGGATCAGCTTCCTTGGTAGACTCCTCACAAGTGGTAGCAGCCAGAATATCCTTACTTGGAGTAGCACCAACTTCCTCAGAGACCACCTTAGCCTCAAACCTAGATGGGGCAGCTTTACAGATGGCCAGCGAGTAGTACACATTCTTCACCTTCCACAGGTCAGATGAGGCCTCAACGCCAGCTTGTCTGAGGGTCTCATTCCAAACCTGGGAGTAGTAGAGCCGGCATACCCCAGGCATTTAAGCCTTGAGGGCGACCTCTGTCTTGGCCACACCTGAGGCGAAGGCCGCCTCCTCGGCCTCCTCCTTAGAAGCCTGGGCCTCTACCCTGCCAAAATCTGTTTCAGCCTTAGCCCTTAGAGCTTCGCCTCTAGCAAATTTTGCAACGCCCCTAGCTCTCTCTGCCTCAGTCGCTTTCTCCTTCAGATGGACGATCTGCTTTTTAGCAATCCTCAGCTGATCCTCCGCCTCGAGCAGGCGTCTTGGCCTGCTTTTGGGCACCTTCCAGGCCTGCCAAAGTGCTATCCCTAGCCCTAGTCATCTCCGTAAGAGCCTCCCTGGCCTTCACGAGGTCGGCCTCAGAGATCTTAAGGGTCCGAGCAGCGTCCAAGCGCTTGTCACGCTCATTGTCCAAGGCCCTGCTCTGGCTACTGGCATCCTCCTCCAGCCTAAAAGTGGCCTGTACAGCCTGCCAATTGAAACCAACACACAACAAGTTTAAAACCAAGGAGTGAGATCAACGGAGTCAAGTGTCAGAAGTCTTACCATGCCCAAGTACCTCTTAAGGCTGAGAAAGACCTCCTTACTCTTCAGGTCCCCCAATTCGGCCATGTCTGCAGGAAGTAGCAAGGACCTCTCCAGTGCGTCGGCCAAATATGTGCCTTTGCCCCCTCGAATGTCCCTGAAGGAGGCATCGTCCATCAGAGGTTCCTCATGGAGCATTGGGGCGGGCAGCCAGGCTTGAGTCTCGGACTGATTGGCCACCTGTTTGTTTTGGCCTCAGCTCCTTATTTTCAGTTGTTTAGAAGGCCACCCAACGTCGTCCTCCTCATGGGAGGACGAGACTAGCCACCCCCCAAAAGCCTTTTGCCTTTGTCCTTCTTCTACTTAGGATCAGTGGGCTCGGGCCTAGGTGGCAAACTGGACTGAGGTGGAGGAGGTGGAAGCCCGGACTAGGCAGGAGTTGACCTGACCTGGGTAGGCTGAGACTTGGGAGAAGGAAGAGGAAGCTTGGGTTGAGACTTCCCCGGCGCGTCCTTCCGCAGTTGGCCCTCAATCAAGTCGAATAGGCTGGTCTGTGGGCATCTCTTGAAACCCATCTCTGTCTGATGAGAAGTCTCCATTGAAAAGAGGTCTGCCTCAGTTAGGTTAGGGTCACCTAAATCACCAGGGTGATCCTCGGACAGAAAAACTTGGTCGAATACACCAAATTCTTCCTCGAATGGGCCCAAGTCAGCAACTTCTTCTTCTTCTTCTAATCGTCCTCCCTCAACCTCTGCAGCTTGGTGGGGTGAAGAAGGGCCTACAGTGGAATACCCTCCGAAACAAGAGACCCCTCAGGAAGCGAGAACCCGTGCTCAGTTACAATGATTTTGTGAAGCCGAGGATCTTTGGCCTTGATCACGTACTTTGGGACCGAGAATGACTTTTGAATTGGGTTATATCTAAGGATCTTGTGAGTAGCTCTAACTTGATTGTCAGCTTCGTTCACAAAAACCTCTACCCTCAGTACAGTTTGCAAATCTTCCTTGTTAACCAAATGGAAGTGACGCTCGAAGGCGTGCAGATCTTAAAAAAAAAAAAAAAAAAAAAAAAAAAAAAAAAAAAAAAAAAAAAGGGAAAGCGTACTCTTATCAGCAAACGAACAGCGTAAACTGGGATAACACAGAAGATTAAACTCTCTCCTACTCTCAATACCCCACCTGGTGTCCCCTCCACTGTCGGAAAGTGAAGGCGATCGTGTCATTCCCCGAATACAATGAAGAAGTCCTTATCTAACCCCTTGCTAGATCCAGGGAGGCACTGGATAAGCCGCACCCTGTCCTCCCACGTCTTCATGTAATAAGACTTACCCTTCAGATGTTGGAGGTTGTAGCACCAGTTCACATCATGGTGGGTCAACCTCAATCCCATCTTCTCGTTCAAAGCGTCCACACACCTTAGAATCCTAAAGACATTGACAGTGCATTGGGTGGGGGCTAGCCGGAAGTGCCTAAGGTAGTCCCTCATCATCGAACCCATATGGATTCTCATACCACCTTCTAGGAAGGCGATTATATGAATCACCACTTCACCCTTCTTCCTCTTAAAGTACCCCTCCCCTTCCTCGCAGTATCTTAAACCTACATTATTGGGTATCCTATAGTCTGCGATGAATTTCACCATCGCCTCTTCAGACTCGACCAACTTCTTGAATCTACCCATCTCTAGAAACGGCTAAAAAACTTAGGGAAAATGAAAAGAAGAAAGAAAGCTCAAGTCAGAAAGAGAAAAGAAGACTTACAGAAGTGAGGAAAAGCTCCTCGGACAGGCTTTTTGTGTTAGAGGCGTGAGTACAGTTGGAGATTTGGCTGGACTCAGGATATGTGCGCAAAAACTCTTGAATGTGAAAGTAAAGAAGCCAACCTGCTCCAACGGGTATTTATATCTTCAGCTAAAAATAACCGTATGGGTTTTCCCACTCATAAAGACAGAAAGATCCCTACCGTTTGATTCCCATCGCACCGTTACATGTGGGGAGCATACAGCTGCCAGAATTTAATGAAAAGCGAGCTCCACATACCGAAGCATTAGTAACGTGTCTTAGACAGTTGAAAAGACTTTGGCGTTAAGGGAGGACAAGACTCGACGAGACATAATAAGGGCCCAAGGGCATCAAAACCCTCCTCCCCGTCCGAGGATCCGGGCAGCAGGATTTTTAAGGGCTATTGTGGAGCCTGAAGATCTGGTAACCCCAACCCACTTCATATTGGGCCCAAAGGCCTGTGCCGAGGAGGAAGGAACGTCCAAGGATGAATATAGGATGCCCAGGCTCCCAAGGAACCTTGCCGAGGACGATACTATCCTCGACCAGCCAAGATCATAGAAGGGAAGAGCAGTACGCCATCAACGGCAACCTCCCAAAGGATCCCAAGGAAAAACAAGTACAATGGATCAGCCTTGGAAGCATGGTGGAGGAGCAACTTCAGAAAGAACTGTCACCTCCACATTGAATGCCTACAACTAATATTCTGGCCGCATTAATGAGGAAGTGACCCTTAAGCAGTGTTGTCTAGGTTGCTGCAGCTCACAAAAAGCTGAAGATGTGGTTAATGGGACAAGCACTCAAGTAGCAATCTGTATGATCAACAGGGGTAGGGCTAAGATTAACCAAGAAGGAGTATATAATGTAGAGAAGTCCTCTAGAAGGAAAAGAGGGCAGGCAGAAGCATAAAGCAAGATATTAGTTTGTATTATCTGAAGAAACTTTGGTAATCTAAGATAGAGGAAAGGAATAAGAACCATCAGCCCTTCAGTTGAGGGCCGAGGACAGAAGTTGCTCACTCTAAATGTATTTTCTAGTTATTCCATCTGTTCATAACCATGTTTAGTTGTTGTAACCCTTACTAAGGTCTAGTTCTTAAACCCATCCTCTACAAATTCATTGTATTGGGCTAGTTGGGCTTGAGTCCATTTATCCAATAGTAGAAGTGCGCAAACCCAGTCCCTACAGCTTCTTTCTCAAAAAATAAAAAAAATAAAAAAAATAAAAAAAGCATTTGTTATTCAAAATGTATTTCTCACTGATTTTATATCTAAAAATTCGATTTTTTTTTTTTTGGCCTTGTTGATGCTTGCTGGCTAAAAATTTATATATCATAGTATATATTTGCCTTATTTTATAGGATTTTTCTCAAAAATCTTCTTCACTTGAATTTCTTAGATTCTTAACCCTTAAAGTTTGTGGTTATTTTCATTTTAGTCTTTTATATATTAAAATTTTCATTTTGACTATTCATTTTTTTATTTAGTTTTATGTTTAGTCCTTCATGAATATGAATATTTTAAAATGTAAAGAGCCAAATAGAAAATTGAATCAACTATAAAAGGCTTCTTTCTCAAAAAAAAAAAAAAAAAAAAAAAAAAAAAAAAAAACTATAAAAGGCTAAAATAAAAATATTAGAATATAAAGGGCTATTATGAAAACAATCTCAAACTTTAAAGACTAAAAGTCTGCTTTAATCAATTTCTTATATTTGAATATGATCAAGACTTCCCAATTTTTCCTAACTCCAAGTTTTTGGCCCCAAAAAAAAAATTCCCACTTGTCACTCATTCTTGTCTTTCTTGCGAGAGCCCCTAAATCTAGAGCCATTTGGCAACAGTCAAGCCAACATAATTTAGGGCATATGGTGAAAGATTTATGTGTAGCTTTTTATATATAAATATTAATTAAATATAATTATTCAATATTGATTAAATTGAGGTTAATTTTATGCATTAAATACATAATTTAATGAATAATTCTAATTAAAATTGTGGGGACAGGGTTTTGATAACCTCGGCCCATTTCATACTAGGCCCAAGGCCCACGCCGAGGAGGAAGAAATGTCCGAGGACGAATCGAGGAAGATTCAGTTACCAAGAAGCACTGCCGAGGACAATCCTGTCCTCGGCCAGCCGGGACCATGGAGAGGAAGAACAAAGCACAATCAGAGGTGGCCCTTCAGAGCATCTCCAAAGAAAAGACAAGTACAATGGGTCAGCCACGAAAGCATGGTGGAGGAGTAATTCCAGGAGGAATTGTCACCTTCACATTAAATGCCCACACCTAACGTTCTAGCCGCATTAATGGAGAAGTAGCCCCTAAGCAGTGCTGCCGTAGTTGCTGCAACCCACAAAAAGAAAGAGAAGGTGACTGATGGGACAAGCATTTAAGTGGTGACCTGCATGACCAACAAATGGAGGGCCAAGATTAACCAACGGGGGGATATATAATGTAAGAAGTCCCCCAGAAAGGGCGACGGGATTTTTAGAGGGAGAAAATGTTGTAGCACTTGTATCAACCCTGTAACCAAGCATTGAAGAAGAAATAAGAATTTCCAACCCCTAAGAGAAGGGCCAAGGAACCATATCTTACGCTTTAGCTTATGTTCTTGTCGTCCAACCCATTCACTACCTTGTTTAACTGTTGCAATTCTTATTAAGACCCAGTTCTTGAACCCATACTCTACAAATTCATTGTATCGGGCTAATTGGGCTTGTGCCCACTCACCCCATTGAGGTAGTGCTCAAACTCGGTCCCTACAATTGGCGCAGTATGTGGGAAGAACTTGTGCATTAGTAAATGCAACGATCAAGCATGGTAGGGTCAGGCCGTCATCAAGCAGGCTCCCACCAGCCCGAACCGGCTAGATCACAACAATAGGGTAAGTTTCTCAACCCTGGGCCAGACCGAAAAGAAGAGAATGAAAATCTTCGAGAGGCAAGCATGCGCACCTCACAAACCAGCGGAAGCCACACTCGTGGGGGTAGCCATGTGCCACGAAGGCAAAACAACGGCCAGGTCAGGCAATCAGAAGAGGTTAAAAGTCACGCACCCCAGAAACAGGATGATAAGGTGGCCATGCAGCAAGAGATAGACGATTTGAAAAGAAGGCTGCACCACGCGCAGCGAGGGCAGCCTCGTCCCAGCCCTAACATGCCTTCCGACGATGAAAGTGACAATGACTACAGGCGAAGATCAAGAACTCCTCCAAGCGAGACCTTCTCTCATGAGGAAGAGCACCACTGGAGGAGTAAACATAGCGACCCATCTCCCAGGGGCTTGGAAAGTGATGCCATGAGCAAGGCACTGGACTAACTCTTGAAATCACCTTTCACATGCCATATAAAAGAGGCTATGCTTTCTCGGCGATTCCAACAGCCAGCCTTCACCATTTATAACGGCAGAACGGACCTTGTGGAGCATGTGAGCCAATACAACCAAAGGATGGCCATCCACTCTAAAAATGAAGTGCTGATGTGCAAGGTCTTCCGCTCTAGCCTAAGACCAGTGGCAATGAGATGGTTCAATAGCCTAAAGACGAGTTCTATAGACTAGTACAGATAGCTAACCCAAGCCTTCGGCTCCCACTTCGTTACGAACAACAAACCTCCTCGGCCTTTGAGTGCGTTGCTATCCCTATCCATGCACGATGGAGAAATTTTAAAGACCTATTCAGACAAGTATTGGGAGTTGTATAACGAATTGGACGGCAATTACAATGATGTCGCCATTAGTACCTTCAAGAATGGTCTTCCAACTGGGCACGGCTTGAGGAAGTCTCTGATTGGTAAGCTTGCCACCAGTGTGCACAAGCTGATGGATCGAATCGACAAGTACAAACGAGTAGAGGAAGATCAGTTGCAAGGCAAGGGAAAAGAGAAGGTTATCCCTCAGGAGATGAGGGATTTCAGGTCGGACCGGTATAACAACAACCGCTCGAGAAGAGATTTTGCAGGCCAATTTAGGGCGACCAACGCTCAAACCGTCAATGATGTATTCCGAGAACCAATGCACAGGGTGTTGGAGAAGATCAGAAACGAGCCATACTTTAAGTGGCCAAATAAGATGGCAGGGGATCCCACGAAGCGCAATCAGAGCCTTTATTGCCAATACCATAAGAACCACGAACATGCGACGGAGGACTGCAGGCACCTTTGGAACCACCTGGAACAACTAGTCTGAGAAGGAAAGCTGAAGCACCTCCTGCATCATTCTAGTGGTCATCAAGGCCAAACTCATCAGGAGCCCCGAAGAGACGTCGCGCTGAGGCCACCCGTAGGAATGATCAATGTGATCTTAGCTGCGCTAGGGAGAACAGGCACGCGCCCTTCGCGGGTATTGTCCTTGGCCCAGATGCCTGCCGAGGAGACCCAGCCAAAGCTGAAGAAGGCTAGAAGGAACTTCCACCCGACCTTGAGTTTTTTAGAGGAAGACAAGGTTAGGACTATCCAACCCCATGACGATGCACTAGTGATCACTCTTAGAATCGAGGACTACAACGTGAAAAGGGTGATAATGGATGATGGCAGCGGGGCCGAGGTTATGTACCCCAACCTTTGCAAGGGACTAGGGCTAAAACCAGAAGATTTGGCACCCTATAGCTCCCCATTGATGGGCTTCGATGGGAAACTAGTTACCCCAAAGGGAATTATTAGGTTGCCCATCCAGACTGGCCCAGAGGTAGTGGAGGTGAACTTATAGTAGTGGACACCTACTCCATGTACACAGCCATTGTCGGTAGGCCGTGGCTCCACACCTTGGGGGCTGTGTCCTCCTTCTTACACCAGAAGGTGAAGTTCCCGTTGGGGGATCAAGTTCTTAAAGTCTGTGGTTGCCAGTCCACAGCAAGGCAGTGCATGGTGGCGACTATATCACATCGGCTCGATGCAGGGTCCTCGGCCACTGCTAAAGGGGGCTTATAGTAATCAAAGAACCCGGTCCCTACAAAAACTATAATTAATTTCATAAGAAGAATTATATATTATAGTTGAAGCAAAAATTTTAACAAATATATATATATATATATATATTATTTTTTTAAAATAAAATTATCTTATCTTAGATATATGACAATACATAGTTAAGTAAATTTGTAATCTAATTTTTGAGAGAAAGACATATATATTTGGTGTATGACTTTGTAGGAAATTAGTTTACAAAAATTAAAGTCTCGAACTATTAAGGGAGATTAATCATCATTGAAGATCTAACATATTTGCAACTTTTTTTTTGGAAGCATTTTAGGGTTTTAATTGAATTAGGGTTTTAATTGAATTAGGTTTTTAATAGCCTTATATTTTGAGAGCCTTATTAAAAGATTTCATAAAAAAAAAATGCTAAATGTTCATATATAATATGACAATCACTATGATTGATGAACTTCAATAACGTAATTAATGAATGTTTAAATTACTTTTTAATGATTTGTGACATATTAGTTTGTAAGCCTATAGTAATTTAAGGTATTCCTAGGATCACTAATAAAAAAAGTGTACAACCATTTGAAATAATTCATTTTTTATATATAAAATTTTGGGTCTTTTACACTAGGCATTCCCACCTAGTTTCAACAATACACTAGAAAAATTAGAAAGTGCATCATGCAATTATAGTAAAAAGGTATAAAGTTAAGAGGTTAAATAAAAATTTTGATTCAAGTGTTGAGATTAATAGTATTTTTTTAACTTTCTATCTAAGCCATTGAAAATACAATTGCATTGGATCTCAATCCCTTTCTCCTATGCTAAGTAAGTTAATAAGTGCAAAATAATAAAAATTTAATATTAATGAACTATAATTTTTTTTTTAAAAAAAATCATATATACCCAATAAAAATCACCACACAACAAAAAATACCACACGTTCTATCTTATTAAAAATTAGAAAAAATTATCATAAGTAGCATTAAATTTGAATAAAAAATTTAATATGTGACTAATTACGTTTACTTTTAAAAAAAAAAATTTTGACTAATTATTTATATTTAATTTATGATAAAAAAATTTTGTTTAATTTTAAATGTATATATATGTATGCATTAATGTATGTGTTACATGCTAATTTTTTTTAATAATTTGAATAATTATTTATAATTTTATAATAAAAATTGTGTTTAATTTTAAATGTATCCATATATTTGCTTGGGTTAAATGCTAGTTTGAATAATTTTGGAAACGTATTGGTAGTACTTGATATTAGCTCAAATCATAAGTGCAATATATATATATATATATATTTTTTTTTTTATTGGCATCAGGTGCCTTAGACTTTGACCTAACTAATCTTGGAGGTGTATAGGCCCTCAGCAAAGAGTTTTCCGCAAGTGTATTTCAGATAATTCAAAAGGCAATTAAATTTCCCTAGTCCAATGGTCTTAAGAGAGTGAATGCATGCATGATTGCTCGAACCCAAGACATCAAAGTTTTAAGTGCAATATTTGTATTTTGTTAATTGTTGGAATGCTAATTTTGCTGCTCATAGCTTGGCAAATATGCCTATTTGTTGGGTTTGTTTGTGGGTATCTGATCCAGTTTTGAAATGATCCCTTTTTAAAGTATAGTATTTTGAAACTTCAATTTTTAAGTACAAATCCCCTTTCAAGCCGTTCATTTTCAAAAAGTTGTAAACATATATATATATATATATATATATATAAATGATAGAAAACGGCTGGTAAGCTTTTTCTTGTTTTTTTTAGAAGTTTCCTGTTTGTATTTGTTTTTTAAACTTTTCCTTCAAATCGATATAGGAATCTTTTTCAATCTATTGTATAACAAATTTTATAAAACTATCGAAGTTTATTATTTAAATAAGTTATATGACTTATTAAATATAAAGAAAGTTTAAGGTTACTGGTTCAACCAATGACGTACCGTGTGGTGTGAGTTGCATAGGTTGTAAGCGAAAAACACTTTTTAGTTCCTACATTTTCAGGCAATTCCCATTTTAGTCCCTACATTTTATTTTTACTACTTTTAGTCCATATCCTGAAAAACGCTTCCCGTTTTGATTCTTGTCATTACATCAGAAACAAAAAAAGCTGACATGGCATACGACATGAATAAATAATACTAAATTAATATCCACGTAGCCTAAATTAATAATAAAAAATGTTTTTTGGCATTAAAAAATGTCACGTCAACATCTAAATTAAAAAAATTAATTTATTAATTTTAACTAAATTAAAAAAATTAAAAACTAAAAATCATATGAATTGAAATCTAAATGTGTTTTGAACAAACCCAGATCTAAGAACACAAACCCAGAAATTTAAAAAAAAAAAAAAAAAAAAAAAAAAAAAAAAAAAAAAACAGAGCATTATCAAAATGTAAACTTCACATCTTCGACCCAACTTCTCTTTCTCACCGAATCTATCCCTTCCCATTTCTCTACCTCTTAGTTCTCAAACCCAAAACCCAAGCCTTCACTTTGAAACCCCATGGTTGGAGCCACTCAAACTCTTCTCTCCAATCATCACCAACAACTCTCTAAATCTATTTCTCAATCTAAATCTCACACTCTTGGAACTAGCGCCTGATCGGACCTCAATGGTCCACACCGCTCAACGCTAGCCACCACCATCTTGGTGATAGCCTCACCTTCTCTTCTCCATCCTCAATCTCAACCTCTCTTTCACAGCCTAAACCCGAAAACCCAAGACCCATCTCTCAAAATGAATCTCTCTCAAACCTCCAACTTCGATCTAGTTCCTAGGAGGTCCTAAGCGGCACGTGAACAACGGATCGACGGTGTGGAGGCTAAGTAAATCACAGATTGACCATGAACTAAGTGAAAATGCAAACGTCACAGAGATTGAAGATAGAAAAATGGAAGATAGGTTTAAGGTTTACCCAGTGGATGTCCTCTTTATTCTTATCCTCCGTGTTTGATGGTTGCTAGCTGTTGTAGTTGATTTGATGGCTCCCTTGTGACCTTGATTCGTGGTCTTTCTACCTTGATTTGTTGGCTCCACTTGTTCTTTCACATCTCAGACCCAACTAGATTTTATTTTATTTTTTTTTTAATTTCTGGATTTGTGTTATTGTTGTTCTTGTTCAAGACACACTTAGATCTCAATTCATATGATTTTTACTTTTTAATTCTGTTTTTAATTTAGTTAAAATTAATAAATTAATTTTTTTTAATTTAGATGCTAACGTGGCATTTTTTAATGCCAAAAAATATTTTTTTTATTATTAATTTAGGCCACGTGGACATTAATTTAGTATTATTTATTTTTGCCGTTTGCCACATCAACTTTCTCCATTTCTGATGTGACGACAGGGACAAAAACGAGAAGCGTTTTTCAAGATAGAGACTAAAAACGGTAAAAATAAAATGTAGAGACTAAAATGAGAATTGCCTGAAAATGTAAGGACTAAAAGGTACTTTTCGCCTAGGTTAAAAAAAAAAAAAAACACTTGATCAGATGAATACAATCCATTTAAGTTGCACAAATTAGTAGATTTTAATTAGTTCAACTGATAAAATCTATGATAATTAAATAAAAGATAGAAAAATACGCAAAAAAAATTTGTAAAAAATTTTCCTCTTAACCAATTTAGAAATAAACATTTTTTCCTCTTTTATCCTTTCAATAAACTTCCCTTAATTTAGACCCATTAAAAAAACTGACAACATTAAAAAGTTGCTTATCCTACGTTTCCTTTGGTCAAAACTAGCCCAATGGAACCAAAGCTAGAACCCAATAGGTCGGTCTCATCTCTTGTGCCGACCAACAAAAATGGAGATGAAATCCAACAAAACCTAATTTGCTCGATTGGCCCGATGGAACCAAAGAGAGAACGCAATAGGTCTCATCTCATGTGCTGACAGCTGACCATCAAAAATGGAGATGAAAATTCAATAAAAGAGCTCCATTGGTCCAATGTAACTAAAGACAAAACCCAATGGGCCAACAAAACAAACTTGTAGGAATGTCCAAGAATGACAATTTGGGCTTTTAATACCATAATACTTTCTATGAAGAGAGATGGGCCTAGACCTTACGAATCTTTTGTCTTATAACGTTCATTTTCCCTTATTTTGCTTCTTTTTTTTTTTGTTAGTAGCTGAAATGCTAATATTGTTGCTCATAGCTTGGGCAATGGGCCTATTTGTTGGGTTTGTTTGTGGGTATCTCATCCTGTTTTGAAATCATCCCTTTTCAAAGTACAGGATTTTTAGACTTCATTTTCTAAGTACTAATCTTCTTTCAAGCAGTTCATTTTCAAAAAGTTGAAAAAATTAAGTACTACAAAACGGTTTGTAAGCTCTTTTGATTTTTTTTAGATGTTTCCTATCTATAATATATTATAAAAGTTGAATTCCAAAACTGGTGGATGCATGTTACGATAACACTTATGCATTTTCAAAGTATTCTATAATAACATATGGCAACTTCTTATGTTTAATTGGTATAATTAGACAAATAATGCCACTTGCTCAAATATTATTTGTATATGTCAATGTATTTGCCATAATACTAGACACGTGGCATATAATTAAAATTTGGAATAAAATAAATACATTTCTTAGGAACAAGTTAGGACCAAGTTAGAATCCAACACTCAAACACAAAAATGAGAGAGAGAGAGAGAGAGAGAGAGAGAGAGAGAAGAGGGGGGGGGTGGGGTGTAAGCACTATTCTTCATTGGACAACCAGGGTGGCCTACAACTTTCTTGAAAAAAATTGAGATAGTGTTCTTATTAATGTGAGTTGCATTAAGCATCAAAGATTACTAACCTTTAGAAGAGGCATTCTATTTTCCCAACAAATGACAGCACCTAATTTTCCAATTGGAGTTTCAAAGACTAGAATTGTCGATCCATCTCTAAATCCCCAGATAATACGCTCCATTGCTGTTGGCACAAGTTTCCGATGCTTTCCCAGGTAACGACCTTGAGAATCAAAAAAACAGAACAGTACAGTAGAGTGTATATCCATCTCTCTCTATCACACCCATTACCAAATATACCTTATACTCTCCAGCCATTGCTGCTAACCGGTCAACTTCAGGACCTACATTGTATCAAATAAATCAGTGAAAACTAAACATACCTATTATTATATGGACTAGTTAAAAACTAATTTAGGCTCCAAATGGCATGACAAAAAAGGTATAGGTAATTTTTTGTTGTTGTTCTATGCTGCAACTTGATGTTTTTCTTTTAAATCATTCAAAAGACCTGAATATCAACTATCATGAGGTCAAAATGACTTGATCTGAAGTTGCCGTACATCAACAAAAAGCTTCATAAAAAGGGATGAAAAATTCTACAAGCACACACCTGCACACATGCGCGCACACACGCTTCTATCACATTAATATGGGAATGATTTTGCATTGCATAAAAATTTGTTGATGTAAAGTCCAACCAGAAAGAAAACCATAAAAAAACAGACTTTCATCTCCTAGTTGAAAAGATAATGGAATTTGAGCATCCAAAAATGTTGAAATTTGGTTACATTATATCATAGGTAGGATTTCATTTCAATTATAGTATAGACGTATAATTATATAAACATATCTAGATATGCATCTTACCTAAACTACTTTGAATCCAACCGATACAGAACTTGCATTCTTGATGCAATTATAGGAAAAAAAACCCAAAATAGCTGGTTTGTTTTATGATCTTTGATAAATTACTTGCAGGTGGGTTTCAGTTAGCTTAATTAGCTAGTAAAATTTCTTGTCGTTGAATTAGAGTTAGGGGGAATTTCTGGTTTGGTTTAATGGCCTGGCTTAACTGGCCTTTCCCTCACCCTAGCGGACTCCTTTTATTGGGGGGTTTGCAGAAAGTGGAATTTGACCTTGTCAATATTCTTTAGATTTTCCCTTTAGTAAAAATTATACACTTAAAAAAAAATCTTGATAACTATCTAATGATGCTCAACCATTTGATGTTTAGGCTAAAAAACATGCCTGTGTAATGATCCGATTGTTATAAAGTGCATATGTTGGAAATATATTTAGAAAAGAAGAAAACTATTTAATTGGTTAATATGCGGTTCCATCATCCTTCCAATTGTGAAGAATCTTCAAAGGATGTAGGAAATAATTTAGAGTGTCCAATTGGTTTGGGGTTCTGATTACAGTGATGGATGGGATACTATATGGGATACCATGTGCAGAAACTTTCACTTTTAGTTACTGAGGCATACAAGGACGCACATCAGAAGAGTGTCCAGGTAATGAGAATTTCAGTTTTTTGTATTCAAAACTCTTCTTCCACCTTTGCCAATTGCTATAAAACCGAAAGTCTCGGCTTTTATATTTTTTAGGCCAGGAAGGAGAGGATGAGTGATCTTTCTCAGAGCTTGGGAATGCCTCCAGGCATTGGTGAGGGTTCAAAGTAATTATTTCTTCATCTCATACTGGTATCTGAGATGCACTTCAATTTTGTATACGATTACAAACCAAGGCAGGACTACTTGCTTGTACTATGACCTTGAATCCAGAAATGTTCTAAGGATGTCTTTTCCTTCATTCGGTTAGATTTGTTGTTGAAATTGTCATTCATTTGCAGGTGCTAGTCATGTGTTTTTTTCATAATATGTGAAATGGCTTTAAAGAAAAATTAAATATGCTTTTGGTCCTTAATTAAGGATTGAATTGGGTTACTCAATTGGTTTCTAAATGGCATGCAACATAGGGAAGCCATTGGCAAAAATGCCACAGTTAAGGTTTTATTTATTGAATTTGTGACTTGAAATGGAGAGGATCTTGTTCCATATATAGAGGCACTAATTTTGGATTTGTAATATATTAATACGAATCTTGAAACAATCACACTTAATAAATTGCTCAAAGATAATCAATTTTCTTTAGTTATAATATCCAGGTAATTTTGGCATTTCCATAATCAATAATCTATATTCTCATATTTAGGTAAAATTGGCAATTCCTTCCCGGCCAAAAAAGATTTGAAAAGAATGAGTGCTCGCTTGGGTTGAAATAGTGGAACCTCGTGGCCAGCCCCTCTCACTGTAGCAAAAGTTAGCTGATCGTAGACCTCTGTCCATCCTCCTACCTATAAAAGAAATTTAATTTTCAGATTAATATAACATTCCTTTGTGAATATTTTTATCTACGTATCTATATATTTTTGTTAGTGTGTTGGAGGCTTTGATTGATTTTTGGTAAGAAATTGTGTTTAATTACCTGATCATCTTCGTTCCATGGATACCACAGAGTTTTAATGGTGAGATTGAGATGGCTGAGGGATAGCCTAGTGGCAGTCACTGGAACTACTGCATCTGTGTCCCCACTGCATCAACATAGAAGCAATGGCCTTAAAAAAATTAGATCTTTCTCGTTGTTAATACTTCTTTATTACTTTTCAAATCAAAAGCAATTGCAATTACACTGCTCATTAATCTTCTCATCAACATAGGAGCAGTTGCCTTAAAAATTAGAATATTTACTATGCTTATTTGTTTGTTTCGATATGGAATTGACTATGCTTATAAACAAAAGCTTTAAACTAAAAACAATAAGTAATCAACAATGCATGGGAGGCAAACACAGATGATCATAATATGCATGTAAGATTTTATAAAAAAAAAATTAAAAAAATTTGCATCAGCATGTGAGAGCCACATATTGAGTATAGACTATAGACTGATAACTTATAAAAAATTCTCTCATAATTAGGATAAAGCATTCAATCTCAAGTTGTTCAAAACATAAATTGTTGCTAAAGGACTCTGGCTACAAATTTGAAGTTTGGTACAACAAGAAGTCTACAAGGAAGATGGCTAGGCAAGCCCAAGGTTATGCTCATTAGGCATATATAGGGCCTTCCAAATCAAGAGATGAAATCTAAAAGTGAAGGAGTCGCTGACTGCAACAGAAGAACTTCCACCAACACTAATGTTAGAGTAATTCTAGAATCTCTAATTAAAAAAAAAAAATCACAATTATCTTATCTGGCAGATTGTAATTGATTACCGGTTGCTTTCACATAGACTTATAATTTTTTTTCACAACTCATATTCTGCCACATTATAGTTATGACAAGAAGTTGTGAAAATTTTTGTTATCTTAAACTTTTTCCAAATGTTATGGTGAAAAAGAAAAGAAAAGGTGTTAAATTTTCATTGGGATGTTTGTGTGAGTAGACATTGTGAAATTGATTTTCAACAAAAGGTAAGTACTATTGGACTACGTAAGGATATTGTCCATATCACTATCAATGACTTTAAATTGCTCAGAGACTGAGGCCTACAAGTTCTAGTAGAGTGCTTCTTTTTACAGTGCGCATGTTATTGAATCAAAGAGCAGGTTAGAGAATTGTTCTTCTTCTTTGTTGGGTCGTGTCAAAATTTTATTCACATAGGTTTTCTCAAGTATAGTGTTTTTGTTCATTGTTGTAGTGTCTCAATGTTGTCTTGCCACTTGTAGTTGTACGTAGCCCAATTAATCCAAGTCACCGGCCAAAAATTACTTACCAGTTACCACGTGACTAAGTTTTATAGTTTCTCATGCATTGTGATTAATAATTTATTCATTCATATCTATTTATAAAAACTTCAAAGTTTAAGGTACAAGTATTGTAATGTGTATTAACACAAGTAATGTTAGTACAAAACCGATAGTACTTTAATGAATTATAAAAATTGTTATCCTTAGCATTTGAAAACTTTTACCTGAAAACCCAGATTCGTAAACCAGCTGTAAACAACTTCTTGTATGTTGGCAACATAGAAAATTCAGAATCTTTCCAAATTTTGCCTGGTCCGATTCCGATAACACCACTACACAATAGAAAAGTATACATAGGAATCAGATGCATCATCAAACGCCTAGGATTATGTTTTCAATTTTAGAAAAAAACAAAGTTAATAACCTTATAGTTCAACTGATATTTTTTTAATGTTTCTAATGAAGATGTTTAGGTTCAAATCACTCTTTCTCAATTATTGAATTATTAAAAAGTAAATACATAAACAAAAATTATTGACTCATTAAATAGTAAACCTGCAAACAGTCCAGTTGCGAAGAATTCCATTAACATTTGCATGCATTGCCTCTTGTACTTCCGGCCGATTATAATACTTCTCAGCATAATTTGCACTACATGGATCATACTCAGAAAGCCTTCGACGCAATAGAGTATTTTTGAACCTTATAGGGCTCATAGTATTATCATGCGATGCCAAGCAAGTTGGTGTATAAATACTGAATTGATCTATGTTTCCAAGCTCCGTAATGGCATGGTACCTTGCTTGTTTACATGGTTGTGATATTTCACTTTCTACCACCTTGAAATTGCAATTCTTGAGAACTGATCGGTATCTAGTATCAGATATCATTGAATGGCTCCACCAATATTCTATTGTTCCAATTTCGTCATAGTAATTATCAAAAACTGCATTTCCCACCTGCATAATTTGATTGAAAAATTTTAATTAGAGTTATGATCAAACTTGGTGTTCAAATTTGTGTTAATTATGTATTACTTACTATAAATCCTTTAAGGTTGAGGATAGGTTGCATGAGTGCCTTATTATATTCTACAATTTTCTCTGCCAACTGGGGAACAAAATGCCCTATAAAAAGAATGAAAAGATTAGCTTATGATTATTTAGAATTACTCATAATTGTGTAATAATAAGTTATTAGTTGTTTGTTGCATATATATATATATATATATACACACACACATACCAGCATAGCTCTCTCCAGCAATGTAGAATTCTCGATGTTTGTATTGTGGAAATCTTGACATCCATCTAATTAGAAATACTAGAGCATCCTCAGCTGTGTCAAAAAATTGGTAATGCATAAGATTCACTTACAACATAATCTTATGGTAATCTAATAATAATAATAATAATAAAATCATCGTAATCTAGTACCAGTCCGTTTATCTCCGGAATCATTAAGGTCGGACTTTGTATTTGTGTAAGAAAAACCAACACCAGCCGGTGATTCAAGAAATAAAAGATTTGCTTCTGCAAGCATAAAAAGTAAACACATGATAGATTTTAACCACAAATTTGCAAAGATAAAGGTTCACCAACTTGATGAATATTAATTTTTTGAATTGTGGTTGTTACCTTTATTCCATGAATACTCATTGAGATAAAGTGATAAACCAGTCCTGTTAATCCTAAATGGCCCAATTTCCTCTGATGCTCCGTATGCCACCGATGAGCAACCTGGCCCTGCACAATTACGCAATGTATAATTAATATTTGGACAAAGTTTAGTTATAAAATTAGTCAATCTTACTCAATAAAATAAAAATTACAACATATTTTGAAAACCTAACAATTGAATTGTATTTTCTTTACTCTTTTAATACATATGTCAAATTTTGTATCAATCAGATATTATTTACTATATGATCTATAAGTTTATATTTTATACATAATTTTAAATTACAAAAACTTGCAATTTAAACAATTTATTGGTGACATAACTATTAATTTTTAATTTTCTAGAAATTTTGCAAGCATGGAGGTTATAAGAAAAAGATATAATCCAGTTTTGGATTTGTCAAACTTTGTCCAAACTAATTTCCTCAAAGCATTTGTTAACATTTCACATGAGGGATAACAAAATATGTTCCGAGTATGTAGTTGAGAATTTCACTACATAATATTTGTACAACCTTTCTACTTTTTTATTTTTAAAAAAAATATATTATTTATGAGTATCTGTAGTTGTGTGCAACCTTTTCACAAATATATTATTTGTCTCCTTAGTCATCCACATTGAAGCACCTCACTTAAGAGGTTATGACCTTCCCTTTTTTCTTTTTCTTTTTAGTAAACAGTAATACTTATTAGAATACATACAAAAATAGTAATATTAGTACTTTAAACCGGATTTATAATACATTACATAATCAAAGTACAACTACAAAAGGGTCTAACCCTTTTCATTAATAATTGTTATTATGCTATATATTTTTATATTAATTCTGATGTCGGTCTCCATTATTTAAACACAATTAGATAGTGACACATTTTATTGTTATTGATGTCGGTTTCAACTATTTAAACACAAGTAGATAGTAACAACTTTTATAGCAAGTAATGTTAGGAGGCAATAGTTTTCATAGTCATTTTTCACATATGGCAAATTATTATAATTAGTATATTATCACTTTCATATAAATTCACTATTAACATCATCAATCACATCATATGTCATTTTAAATCAATTGTGCAAAAGTTGGTTAAAATTGTTGTATTCTTTAAACTCATTTTTTTGAATTGTTCTTCTTTAATGAAAGAAACATATCATTATCACCATTTGTGATTTCTGAATGCTTATTAATTCATGGCTTTTAATTAATTCTTGTTCTTGCTTCGAATGGAATGTTTTTCTGAAGTTCTACTTTTTATGTTTTCCAAAAGAGAAAGAAAGAAAAAACCCCCATGTAATTCATATATGTTTCCTATATAAATGTTGTGAAGAGTGCTACAAGATGGATACATTGTAATTCATTCCTAGTAGAGCTAGACTAGCACCCTAGAATTACAGGAGAAGAGTAGTCGCTGGAAATTAAAGATAAAAAGTGAGAAAGAAGCTAAACTAACCTCCGTTGAACCAAAGAACAAGAGGTTTCTTTTCTGGAAAAGCAGTGGCTTCTGTCAACCAGTAGAAGAGAGCTCGTCCAGGTTGCTCGTTGGCAGTAACGTAGCCAGAAAATTGAGAAAATGTTACTGGTGGTTGTCCAGGCAGTGCTGAAATTCGATCTAGCTCTTGCTGTTTTGGCAAGGCAGCAATGGCAGTGGTGATGGTTGAAGAGAAAATGAGTAAGGACATGAAGAGAAAAAGGACTACACTTTGGAACTCCATTGGACCCTCCTGCAAGCCAACTGAATAACTGATACCTGGATCAGAACTTAGTTAATAGTCAGCATAGCATCATAAATGCATCACAAGAAACCTCTCACTCATGGTTACAATAGTAATTATCCAGTTATCTAGAACTATAGTGACTTAGTATTTTCTCTCTCACGTAATTAAGGATGTTACTAATTAAAATCATCCAAAATAAAGAAATATTATGTCACTGTATTTTGGAAATATCTAATGATTTTTCGGTTGATAAAAACATCTTAACGAGAAATTATTAAGTCCACTAAGAGGATTGCTGAAGTGGTCTTCCCAACCAATGAAATAATTTCATTTATGCAAATATGTGAGTAAGATTCCTAACCAATACAAAAATTAAAAATTAAAACCCACTAGGTGATATCACATTTGCATAAATGGAAGTGTTTTGTTGGTTAGAAAGACTATGAGGACCACTTCAATGGTCCTTCTAGTGGACCTAATAATTTCTCAGTGTCAAGAGTCAAGCCTCACTGGAGCTACTCTAACTCATTTAATTGAGAGTTTAAGATAAAGTGAGCAAATTTTAAATTTAATTTTATAGGCCCATTTGTTCAAAGCTTAAATTTTTTTTTAGAGAGGGTTTTAGCCTATGACATCTGCTAATGATAACTTTTTATCATCAAATCATTAGAATAAGACACCAATCAGTTTTTTGTGTAGGCAGTGATTTAATCTCAGATCACTTATGCAACCATCACAACTTAACCATTTAATTGAGAGATTAAGGCAAACCAAGAATATACTAACTCATTTAATTGGGAGATTAAGGCAAACCAAGTTATTTAAGTTTGCCTTACAAAATCCGATTTTATAAAGGAATGTCATTTAACACATATGGTTCGTTTGGTTGGGGATAGAAAAGTGAGAGAATAGAAAATTGAGAAGATGATGGAAAAGTAGGGAGATAAAAGAGATTTTAGTTCTCCTTATTTGTATTTGGTTAGAGGATGGAAATGTGGGGAATAAAAAATAGAGTTTGAATAAATTTACTCTCTCATGCCCCTATATGAATTTTTTTATACAAATATTTTATAAATGAAAAAAAAATTTATTATTTTGGAATAAAATAAGCAAGTAAAAAATTTAATAAATAACCCATAAAAAGAAAGAAAGAAAGAAAGAAAAATTGGTGGGCCAACCAACCTTTTCTCCTCCCGATTTTCTCTCCGATTTGGAGGGCTAAAAAGTGGTAGGCACAGGGAGAAAACAACCGAACCCAACATTTTCTCTCCCTCCAAATCACTCTAATCAAACACCCTTTCCTGCTAAAATCTCTCTTATATTCTTTACTCAATTTTCTATCTTCCGTATTTTCACTCCAATCAAAGTCATCAATAGTGTTATGCATTGTCTATTGAAAAACATAGTTTTGCATCACATACAACAAAATTGCGGAAGCAAACACAAGGATCTAATTTATTCATAAGAAATAACATACAATTTTTAATTCTACAACAAAGAATACAAAGCATACCTTAATGTAGTGATTCTAAAAAACAAAATAGAAGGTCAATCTTGGGAAACCTTCTACCTTAACCCTAATTCCACTTGGCGCCCAAGATGTGTGGTCTCTCAATCAATTCTTTGTACTTTTCATTAAGATCTTTCTAAGGATTAAGTAGTAGAGGAAGATAGTTTGGGTTGAATTTGAGGCCAACCCAGCCTCCAAGAAGTGTGGAAGAGATGAGATAGGGAATTAGAGAGATTAGGTATTGGGTTTGGGTTAATTTTTCAATGATTCCATTATTGAGATCCTTGTTCCCCTTTATACAATTCAGTTGTTAGCCATTTGTAACAATTCTGGTATTCCTAGACAACTAACTACTAATTCTAGTATTCCTAGCCAACTAAGTACTTTAAATTCAGTTGCGAGATATTTGTAACCAATTCTAGTATTCCCAATTCTAGCAACTAAGTACTTTAATCTAATGAACTAACTACTTTCTCAATTCTAGTATTCCCAATTCTAGCCAACTAAGTAAGTACTTTAAACTAATGAACTAACTAGCTACTTTCTCAATTCTACTATTCCCAGCTAACTAACTAACTACTTTCTCAATTACAACAAATTATTACATCTCAATCTATTAAACATCAGTAACCTCCTAACTAAAGTACACTCATATGTAACAGTTTCACGCAACTAACCTCATACTGACCTTAACAGGTTCTTTTTCTTGTGTTATGAACAGTTCGTTTGAAGAGAGATACAAGAGAAAATTGTTTTCTTTCCTTTTAGTCGTATGTATATTTTAACTGTCTAGGTTTTTATTTTATTTAATAACTTTTATTAAAAAACCAATTGATTATTTAATCGGACTTGCCTTTTTGGGTTAACGCAATTGGGTATTAGTAAGTGGCTTGAGTTAGGACCAATAAGACAAATAAGACTCTAACTTCAATGGGCTTCGGGCTTCGGGCTTCCATTAGCTCTTTGACAAGCTCAAAATTACCATTAATTACATAACAAGTACCACTATGAAAATATACTTGCACTCTAGGCTTTATAGTCTTCACAAATAAAACACTTGATTTCATCACCGATTACGAACTACGTTTTTTAGTTTATAAGAAACTTGTGATTTATATCTTTTGTAACTAAAGCATATAGATTATATACAATGCATCTCAAGGACTATATGATAATGTCCAATTAGTTCATGTGCAAAATAGTCTCATGTAATTAAATATTATTACTTAAAATATGACAATAAATTGAATTTTAAGGCACAAACCCAAACATTGTCTTCCAAAGAAAAGAAGATATAGGTTTCTAAAATTAAATTGTTTAATTTAACCTTTAGGCTCCGTTTGGAAGTTCATTAGGGAATGAAATGGAATGAAATTGAATGATCATAAAGGAATGGAATGTATTTAAGTAAGGGAAATGAATGTAAAAGAATGGAATTAAGTAACCTTGATTGAATGTTTTAAAATAAAGGAATGGAAATGAATGAAAATGAATAGAATGTAAGTAATCTTGTTTGGGAGCAACATGGAGGGAATGGAATAGAATCATTTTACGACAATATTACTATTAGACCCCTATTTTAAAATAAATGGTTGAATATATAGGGGTTTTTTGGGAGTTTTAGTAAAAAAAATCGTTAAATCTAATTCTATTTTCTCTCATTCCTCCCAATTTCGGGGAGAATGAAAATTTGAGATTTTAAGGGAATAGAGAGGAATGAGTGTTCCTTCCTATCAATTCCATTTCCTTCCACTTAAACTCCCAAACAAGAGAATAGACTCTCCATTCCCTCCATTAAAACTCTCAAACAACGGAAGAGAATAATATTCTAAAATTATTCTTTTTATTCCTTTCTATTCTATTCTATTCCCTCCTCCCAAACGAGGCCTTATATTTTGGGACATCCTAAAATAGAATACAAGGCAAATGAATAAAAATCTTATACAATTTTCCAGTTCCCACATACTCTTTTTCCTTTTCCTTATAAAATAACCAAAATTTAAAATAGAAAAAAAAAATTACAACACAAGATTCATAATTGGATGAGTATAAAGTGGAATATAAAAAATGGGATAAAGAATTTTTATTTATGACCAAAATATAGAATGAAAATAAATTCTCTATCATACTTTTTGTATTTTCTATTTTATTTTTCATCCATTGCAATATTTCATGTGTTTATTTATTTATTTATTATTTATTTTATAAGGAAAGTGAAAAGAGTACATGGTGATTGATGCAAGACAACCTAGGCTTCCCACCTACATTAGTCCTACCAATGAACCTTAGGCTTCCCACCTAAGGAGTTTGGAATCACCACCAAACAAATATGCAAATGATCTCAATAATAATAATAACAGTCTGTCTTACAAAAGAAATCATCTGGAGCTTTATATGCAGCTTCCAGGAATCACAAAGATAAGGATAAACTCTCCTAAACAAATCCTAAACAATTTCAAATACTAATCTAATAATCCTAAACAATCTCAAATGCTAATCCAATAATCCTAAACAAATGATAATGATAAACTACTAATCCTAACCAAACTCAAATACCAATCCAAACTAAACAAATAACTACATTACAATCTGAAATTATCCACTGAAAATCTAAAATGAAATATTGAAATAACTTTTGGTTATGCTCCTGCATTATACTCCCTTGGTTTAAGAAAACTCGACCTCGAGTTTTGTAGTGATGAAGAATTAAGACTTTGGTGCTTAATACTTCCTTCAGATCAGAAATTGCCCTAGGAAGCACTGAGAGTAGAATAACCTTCAATTCCATGACACCATAGAACTCCTCTGGAAACACAAAATCAATGTGTTGAATGGGCACAATTTTATCTTGAATCATAGTATTAACCTTTTGGACTTCAAAAACCTGTAGATGTTCATCAACCTTATGGATCATGAAGGGCTCAATACCACTTTCATCAGAATCAACCTCCACATCAAGTGCACCCTCTAAATCTTCACTCACTTATTGAACTTTCTCTTCTTGTGTAGACTCTATAATAGGTTCTTCTTGCTGCATGAATGTTGAAACATCATCTATTGGCACTTGTACCTCTATTTCAACATTTGTCTTTGGTGGAACCTGAGCATCATTTTTCTGAGTAGAAGAGACTAGCAAAACCATTATTTTTCATAAGTCTTGAGCTATGGCAGTGAGTTCTTGAAGGAAGGGTGAGGTGTTTTCTTGTTGAATACTGCCTCTGTGTGTAGAAAATTCCCATGAGAAGATTGAGGTTGATAATTCTCTTGATAGCATTGGGGAACATATTTCTCTCTAAGTATTTGTTTCATTTCATTCCAATTAGTTATGGCAAGCTTGCTCCTTCCTTTGCGATGATTCTCAATACTACGCCAAAAGTCTCTAGCTCTACTCCTCAATTTCAACCTGGCAAACCTAACCTTATTAGCATCTGATACCTTATTAGCATCTGCCAGACATATTTGATCAAAGAATTGATCCATCTCATCTAGCCAATTGATGAGGGTCCATGGATCTGGATGTCCATCAAATATTGGCGCTTCTAAGACTACCATGATTCACTGGAATAGACTTTCAACACTCTGAAATGAACATGGGCTTGGTAATCAGGGCTTTGGCTGGTACTCTGTACTGAACATTACGTGGGGTTTGATTTTTTTTTTTTTTTTTTTTTTTGTGGCTAAAATAAAATGCTTGGTTGGGCTGACACTAGGCTTCACTGAACAGTAGTTCGGCTACTAACAATGGGAAATTGGGCCTCACATGTAGTAGTGGAAGTGGAAATTTGGCTTGGTGGTCTTTACGTGTGGCACTAGGTCCTTCTTCAGACTTCTGCTTTGACGTGACTTTTTTTTTTTTTTTTTTTTGTGAAATACAATAACAAAAGAACTGGAATATAAAACTAAAGCTATTAAACAGTATCACGTCGAACACTAAACACTGAAACTAAAGAAAACGAAAAGAGAAGAAGCGGCAGAGAAGCACGAAATATCTTTGGAGTCGACGGCGAAGGGGCAGCTGGGCAAGCGATGACTGTTAGCGGAACTCGAAGGTGGAGATCGGAGTTGGTGAGTCAGATCTCGAAACCCGTGAAGCGGCATGGTGGGAACGATGATGACTTCGATGGTGGTTTGTGCGATGGCTTCATTTCGTTGGTGGGATCGGCGGCTTAATGTTGGCTGTCAACTCTCTTGTTCTCAATCTGGTGGGTTGAAGTTGTGGATCTGATTTTTTTTTTTTGGGTGGAGTTTAGGTGCTTTGTTTCTGATCTGGTTGAGTTGTTTCTGATGGTGAGTGTGCTGTGGGTTGTCAGTCATGATTTTGGTGGCTGAAAGGGGAGATCGGGTTGGGCTCTGGTACCAAGTTGATGCAGGACAACCTAGGCTTCCCACCTAGATTAGTCCTACCAATGAACCTTAGGCTTCCCACCTAAGGAGTTTGGAATCACCACCAAACAAATACGCAAATGATCTCAATAATAATAATAATAGTCTGTCTTACAAAAGAAATCATCTGGAGCTTTATATGCAGCTTCCAGGAATCACAAAGATCTTTTATTATAACAAATTATCTGTAATTAATTGGCTAATATCCCATGTGGTGGATGGTCCTAGAAAAACTTGTTTATCTGAAGGATCTGATTTGGAGTTTGCTCATCCTTCCACAAATACTAAATCCCTTTCATGTTGGCTTATAATGAAAGTAGTGCATCAAATTTGATTGATTGATTTAATTATTAGTTCTTCCGGTTGAAAAACAAATTTCAAATTATGACTTAGCTGAAATCATGAAAATGATTTAGTTATTCCTCACAACTGAGAAAAGGGCATGTTTATTAGATAACTTATGAGTGACCTTGAATTTGTGTGCAACCTATATATTACATACAATTTGATTGAACTTGACAAATGAAAAAAAATGATTAAATGATGACTAATAAGTGACCTTGTATTAGGTGCACCTGCCTGCAATTTGGTTGAACTTGACAAACGAACGTAATTCCAAAGTGTTGGATATAAAAATATGAGTGGAAGTCCCAACTGAAGAAAAAATAAAGAAGTCAATGAATTAATATTAACATAAATGGATAAAGATTAAACTTTTACTTTCACTTTTGGGGGTTATGTTTCTATTTAGAGCATCAATGCACTAGACATGATACGATACAAACACATGTCTAATTTCAATTTGGTTTTTATGTGCATTGTCTTTTTTGGTTCTTCAAGATATCAACCAGTTTTGTTGGAAATCTTTTCTTCTTTTCTTAGAGATTTTTTAATGGGATTGTAGTTGATGAAGCGTAAGCTCGTCAGTAATGTTCGTCAGATGAAAGTGATTCTTCAGCCTTCAAGAGTGGTCACCGGTGTGGTGCCTGTCACAATGCCTCCAATGCCAAAGTCAGTATATGAAACTCTCTTGAGAGTAAAACAATGTAAAATGAATAGAATGAAAGAAATCTCTTTGCGCTTGTATATGTGTATATCTACCTCATTCTTGGCAATATGTGGGCTTTATATATGTTCTCATGGTCTCTAGCCGTTGGAGTAGTTATGGAGGTCTTAATACTCCTTTTGGTAACGTCTGGAGCTATGTAATGTGTCATCAATGTCTTCCAACGGATCATACAGTTATCCCTGTAACCGCTCTGGGTTTGATTGTCTACATTGAATGGCCTGGATGTCTTCGTCAGTAATGCTGATCATTGCTTTACCTGGCCAAAGGTTGACTTCATCCATATTGATGGGATCGTCCATGTGAGACGGACTCGTCAGTCCCGTCAGTAGTAAAGATTTTATTAACAATAATATTTATGTTGTTATATATATATATATATATATATATATTTATATAAAGTTTTTCTGCAAACTAGTTTGGAGAGAGACTCTTTAAACTTCTCATATATTTCTTTTTGGGGTGTGAATTTTGAAAATTTAATCATTGAATTTCATAGTCCTTATGTTCTTAACATGCATGTCAAATTTCGTTCAAATCGGATATTATTTACCTTTTGATCAATTAGCTTATTTTTTTTATACAACTTTAGATTACAAAAACTTAAAATTATAACACTTGTTTGATGACATAGCAATTGATTTTTGATTTTCTTAAAATTTTGTAAGCATTAAGGATGTAATAAGAACATGTAATATAACAGTTAGATTTTCAAAATTCACACTCAATATAAATATATATGATGAGTTTGTAGGGTTTCTCTCCAAACTAGCTTGGAGAGAAACTTTGTTCTATATATATATATATATATATATATAGGGTCATGTTATCTTGTGCCCTTAGGGAAATTGTTAATAAACAATTTTAGGAAAGTTTTGACACAATTTCATGGAAAATATAAAAAGCAGTAAATTTTTTTTTTCTTTTTTCATAAAATTTTTCTAAAAATATATCTTAAACCAATATCCTTAAGGTATTGATTAACATTTTCCATATATATATATATATATATATCCATCAATTATATAGCATCAAACTTGATTTCCATTTCACCGAAAAAGAAATTGAATTTCTTTAAAATATTCTTACCACATCAGCTACTTTGCTTAGTCGTTAAATTTAATTTGGTCAAAGACTCAAAATCGATGGGGTTCTCGATCCCTTCCTTTGTGACTCATATAGAGTGGGATAACTGGATAAGATCAACAATATATTTTCTTTTCCTTCGAGTCTCAAATGTTACAATCTATCCCATATATATCATCAACATTAATTGCATGAGGAATTAAAGAAGTTGGGGGGTGATATTATATCTCCGTTTAGGAAAAGAGTTTAGGCTTAATGGAATATTACAAATATTGGTTTCATATGATGGTTATGATCTCAACCATCGAGGCACTAATGTCCCAACGGCTACGGTACCGACTGTTGACCTATATTCTTGCCTTAAGAAACATCAGTTTGCTGCACTATTTTCTCTCTTTATTCATAAGACTGTAAACAAGTCGAATCTTATTTAGTTTTAGTTTTAGTTTTATTTTAAACTAGTTGCTAATTCGTATAATGCATGGGAATAGTTACTGGATGAATTTTTTAGAAGAAAAAAAACCATTATTTTTTAGCTAGAGTAGTAAGCAAAAATGCATGAAATTAAAAAAATATATATATATATATATATTGAAAGAAATAGGGCAAAGTTTTATTAGTTAGGTAGAAGAAAGAAATGTTGTTTTATTTATTAGTTTTTTTGGGGAAGGAACCAAAGACTGAATGTTACGTCTCTAGTTTAGTTTTTGTTGTATATATAGATATATACAAGATAGGGTGTAATATATATATATATATATATCAAAAGGTGCCTATTAAAATGTCATAACCCTTCAAATTGGATATACCAAAAGGCAACTATTGAAATTTCATAACCCTTCATATTGGACATATCAAAAAGTGTCAATTGAAATGTCATAAGCCTTTATATTGGATATATATTAAAGGTGCTTATTGACCAAAAAAGTGACTATTGAATGAAAATGTGCTTATTGACAAAAAATGTACATATTGAATGAAAATGTGTCTATTGAAGGGGAAATTATTGTGTACTCTCTGAGTACGCTAAATGCGTACTTCCTCCTCTCACATAAATGGTAGATCCCACTAATTAAATTCATGGTGGGACCTACCATTCATGTGAGAGGGAGGACTATGCATTTATGGTACTCCGATAGTACCTAATAATTTTCCCTATTGAAGGGTCACAATCCTTTGGGTATAAATAGTGGTTCATATTCATTTGGTAACTTCTTCTCAACTTCTTCTCTTTCATCTTTCTTAGAAACACAAGAAACCTATGGGTCTTCTCCAAAATTGGTTGTTTGTTTTGTTTAGGCTCCTGTACACTTAGATTGTTTAACTTAATTGATTAACCAAGTTAATACTTAGGTTTATTATGAGATCTAGGTTAAACACAAACAATAATATCATAAAGTGCGGAAAAAATAAAGAAGACAAGCGATATGATTACCTAGGAAAACTAATGAAACCAACAATTTCAAGGTAAAGAAACTTGGGGAGAATTTGACCTAATCTGTCCTCAATGCAACAAATTCATTATGATAGAATGGAAGTTTTACAATAGATTTAAACCCTAAATTTAAAACTACCTCTTGTAGTACTTACTCAAACGACCACGTGTAGCTCCGAATTCACGGATTCTTCTATATGAATTTGTCGCACACAAACACTCACGTTTGTGACTCTGAGATCCCACTCAAAACTTTAAATCATCAGCTATGTATGACCTTGTTGCAACAACTTCAGATCTACTAATTCTAATAATGTGTAAATGGAATTCCAGTAGTGACTTTGAAATGAGAAGACACAATTCTTTTTAGATCTCAAAAGAGCACCTCCAAAGTCATAACAAAACATGCCTTAGAGTTTCCTTTAAATACTAGGAGAATTAGATCTAAAATCCTAATCATTTAATGGGCTTAATTAGCTATTGAACTTTAATTAAATTCTGCAGATCTGTGTCTCGATCGGTCAAACTTGGCATGTTTCAAATTTCCTGAACCTACAGCTTCTTTTTTCTTGTATTCTGACTTGCAGCACCTTTAACATTGTCTAATAAACCTATAGACTAAGGAATCTATATCTAAATAAGTTTATATTTACAGTTTGCTAATTGTTTTAAACTTTTAGAACCTAACAATCTTCCTCTTTAGCAATTCGTGACAAAACTTACATACATAATGAAATGCTCAAAAATAGGAAAAACCTAATTACAATAAAACTAGCTTGTAACATCATACATATGCATAGATATACTTAAAGATATACAATAAGATGCATAATATAATTCCTATATATATAATTTAAATACTATTGATAGTCATTTTTATATTTTGTTAACTCTTTAAAAAAAAATTGTAAGGATATTATTAGGTATAAAATGTAAATTGTCTATATTATTATTATTATTATTATTATTGTAAAAGCCAGATTTGAGTTCCTAGCCACTACATAGATGGATTTAGACCCAAAAAGGCCAAAACAATAAATTTGTAAAGAATGGATAGAAGAACTGGGCTTTGATGAGTGTAATAACAGTTGAAGATGATCTAAAGAATGATTAAGTAAAGCAAATGCGAACCTGGGCAAGCAGTTTGATCCTCGACCCTAGTCCGAGGAGCTTCCATTTCTTATTTCTTGAGTGACAGGGACAATGGTTACAGAGTTCATTCAGATTGCTACAATGTTTTCTCTAGTAAAATTCCCCCCCTTTTTTCTCGGAGTTTCTTCTTCTTTATATACTACTTTCCTCCTTCATCTCCACCATACACGTGCAAGCCAGACCTGCTGTTGCTAGTCCTTGTCACATCAACCTCCTCCCAAAGCTCTTAGGTAGTAGCTGTGAGTCTGAAAAGTCACTGCTCAGGTATCATTTCCACATTAATGCGGCCAGAGTGTTAGTTGTAGGGCATTTAATGTGGAAGCAACAACTTATCCTAGAATTGCTCTACCGCTATGTTCCAATGTGCTTAATTGTTGTACTTGCTTTTTTCTTTGGAGTGCTCTGGAAGATTGTCTTTGCTGGTAAATCATTTTTCTTCTACCTCGGCCCTGGCCAGCCGAGGACATAATTGTCCTCAGCATGATTTCCTAGGTTGCCATGAACATCACTGTTTTCTTTATATGTGATTATGGGTCTCGGCATGGGCCTCAAGTCCAGTACATAAGGTGGATGTATATCACTGGGCTCTATAACCCCACAATTATTATTATTATTATTATTGTAAAGCACTTTTTTTTTTTACAATTCATTTATTCTAGACTTTTTGGTTTTTGTACTTAATAACTCACTTAGATGAATATTTATGATATGGTCCCACATTTGATTCTAAAATTAAGAAATAAAACTCTTTAAAAATAAATAATTTAGGACACATGGTGCAAAATTAGAACTCTAATTTAGAATTCTAATTTGAATTTCTCTCAGCTTCACGTATTATTATATATATAGATGCCCAAATACATCACAAATTTCAATCTAATACTTTTAACCAAAAGTTGAAAGAAGAGGCAGAATGTCTTGATCGGAATGTACCTGTCTTTCCTTAAACACTCAAAAAAGCACATCAATGCATGTGTGGAAATAAAGACAAATAAACAACAAATAACAAATATGCAATAACAGCAAATAACAAATATGCAAACTAATTCTCCCTCTGAGTTAGATACATTAAAAAAAAAAAAAACTTATATTTTCTCCCCCTTCCAAAAACAATTTAATCTAAAACAATTTCATCTCCCACAAAATAAAAATAGTTAAAAACATTTTCAACATGATTCCCAAATTTCATCTATTTCTCCCCTTTTTTGTCACATATTCACAAAGACAACCCAATCAAAAGGTAGACAGAAAACATACACAACAGAGGGCAAGAGAAAATAGAGAATCAAGGAACACAAAAGAATTATGCTCTATAGAAAATAGAGGCAACTCCCCCTATGAAGAGCAACAAGTTTTAAAAACAGCTTTCTCCCTATAAAAATAGGAAAAACAGTTTTGGGAAAAATTTAGGATGTGGGGAAAAAAAAAACACAAACCAAACCAAAAAAAAAAACTAAGGATTCACATTAATATACAAATATTCTCTCTTTCAATATATGCAAACTTGATAGTATGTGACCCATAAACAGATGCATGCAAATATTCCAGGCACAATTAGTTAAGATTGTACAAAATAGATCTCAATGATATAAAAAAATTAGCATGCAACGATTTTTTTTTTTTTTTTTTTTTTTTTTGTGTGTCAAGATATTTTGAACTCAAATCAACCTTAAGATTAGAGAAAATATTTACATATTTATTATCCACCATATCTCAAAAATATATATCTAATTTTTAGCAGTTCACAAATCAAGAAAAATAGCATATACTAAAATGTACAGAACTCAAAAATTAATCAATCAATTTTTAAATCAAGTTGAGTACCTAATTTAGCAAAGTGTATACGTGTTGTGTGTGAAACTATAAGAGATATGACTACAAAAAATGCAAGATAGATAAAGAAAACAATGCAATGCATATGAATCCAAACACAAATGATGCATGAAAAGACTGGTTAGTCAAGAATCTAAAACTAAAAATTTTCCAGTTTCAATCGGTCGAATATCAATCGAGAGAGGCAAAGAGTTTTGAACACAAAAACTCATAGGTTCGATCAGTCGAACAAAGTACAAATCCTCTTTCAAGCCATTCATTTTCAAAAAGTTGAAAAAAAATATAAATGGTAGACAACGGTTGGTAAGCTTTTTCTTGTTTTTTTTAGATGTTTCCTATTTGTATTTGTTTTTTAAACTTTTCCTTCAAATCAATTTGGGAATCTCTTTCAATTTATTACATGACAAATTTTATAAAACTATCAATGTATATTATTTAAATAAGTCATCTTTTTTTCTTTTTTTTATTTATTTATAAGAAGACTTAAATTTTATTCGGAATTTGAAAAAGGAAGTACATCATGAGCACACACGTGCACAATTTGGCCAGGACACTCCTCAAGCCAAACACTAAAGTCCTCAACATTTGCAGCATGCTCAGCCAATTGGCAGGGACATTTCCTTGGCTTTTAAGTTATGTTTAGCATTGACTTAAAAAATCAGTTTATTTTACTATTTAGCTTATTTTTGCTACTATTTGTGGGTCCCATTGTACTTTTTGGTACTATTCATGTGTCTCACAGTACTATTTTAGCTAACTTTTACCTTTATCTTCAGTACTTTTGGCAAAAAATTTTCAGTTTTAACTAAATAAGCTGTTCCCAAACGGACACTTGCATGTGTAAAAGCAAAAGTTCTAAAACTTTGAACTTGGTGGAGGATTCCTGAAACAATGTTTTGAACAGAGGAGGAGGGCACACCCAAACCTTGGATAATTACATATGCTTAGGGAATCACTCTCAAAGGTCACATCCCTAACCCCTACTAATGCAGGAGCATAACCAAAAGTTATTTTACTATTTAGCATTGACTTAAAAAATCAGCTTATTTTACTATTTAGCTTATTTTTACTACTATTTGTGGGTCCCATTGTATTTTTTGGTACTATTCATGTGTCTCACAGTACTATTTTAGCTAACTTTTACCTTTATCTTCAGTACTTTTGGCAAAAAAATTTCAGTTTCAACTAAATAAGCTGTTCCCAAACGAACACTTAGCATGTGTAAAAGCAAAAGTTCTAAAACTTTGAACTTGGTGGAGGATTCCTGAAACAATGTTCTGAACAGAGGAGGAGGGCACACCCAAACCTTGGATAATTACATATGCTTAGGGAATCACTCTCAAAGGTCACATCCCTAACCCCTACTAATGCAGGAGCATAACCAAAAGTTATTTCAATATTTTATTTTAGGTTTTCAATGGATAATTTCAAATTGTAACGTAGTTATTTATTTAGTTTGGATTAGTATTTGAGTTTGGTTAGGATTAGTAGTTTATCATTATCATTTGTTTAGGATTATTGGATTAGTATTTGAGATTGTTTAGAATTATCATACTAGTATTTGAAATTGTTAAGGATTTGTTTAGGAGAGTTTATCCTTATCTTTGTGATTCCTGGAAACTACATATAAAGCTCCAAATGATTTCTTTTGTAGTACAAATTATTATTATTATTATTGAGATTATTTTCATTGAATTGTTTGGTGGTGATTCCAAACACCTTAAGTGGGAAGCCTAAGGTTCTTCGGTAGGACTAATCTAGGTGGGAAGCCTAGGTTGTCCTGCATCAACTTGGTATCAGAGCTCAACCCGATCACCCCCTTTTAGCAACCCAAAATCACAACTGACAACCCACTGCCATACTCACCACCAGAAAAATAAAATAAAATAAAATAAAATAAAATAAAATAATTTCAGATTCACAACTTCAATCCACCAGATTAGAGACAGAGACAGAAGAGAGTTGAAAGCCAACACCAAACTGCCAATCCCACCAACGAAATGACGCCATCACACAGCCCGCCACCGACACGCCATCACCATCGCTCCCATGATCTGACTCACCAGCTCCGATCTCCACCATCGCGCACCATCGACAATGAACGTTGATGAGCCACACCGCCTCTTCGCCGATGACTCTTGTGAGTGCCGATCCCTTCTCTTTTTAGTTTTTCCTCTGTTTCTCATTTCTTTAGCTTCTGAGTGTAATGTTTCAGTTTGACATGCTACTGTTTGGCACTAGCAGGTTTTAGTTTTATATTTTGGTCTTTCTTTATTGTATTTCAAAAAAAAAAAAAAAAAAAGAAAAGAAGAAGAAGAAGAAGTTCCAACAAACACTAGAGTTCAATTACAAGCCATGCTCATCAAGCCCCAAATAATGATCAGTATAAAGCACCAGTGAAAGGCTAGATTACCTAGCCCATGTTCATTTCAGATTGTTGAAAGTCCATTCTAGTGAATCATGGTAGTCTCAGAAGCACCAATATTTGATGGACGTCCAGATCCATGGACCTTCATTAATTGGTTAGATGAGATGGATCAATTCTTTGATCAAATGTGTCCGCCAGATGCTAATAAGGTTAGGTTTGCCAGGTTGAAATTGAGAAGGAAAGCTAAAGACTTTTGGCATAGTATTGAGAATAATCTCAAAGGAAGGAGCAAGCCTGCCATAACTAATTGGAATGAAATGAAACAAATACTTAAAGAGAAATATGTTCCTCAATGCTGTCAAGAGAATTATCAACCTCAATCCTCTCATGGGAATTTTCTACACCATAGAGACAGTATTCAGCAAGAAAACACCTCATCCTTCCGTCAAGAACTCACTGCCTTAGCTCAAGACTTAAGAAAAATAATGGTTTTACTAGACTCTTCTACTCAGAAAAAGGATGCTCAGGTTCCACCAAAGACTAATGTTGAAATAGAGGTACAAGTGCCAATAGATGATGTCTCAACATTCGTGCAGCAAGAAGAACCTATTATAAAGTCTACACAAGAAGAGAAATTTCAACAAGTGAGTGAAGATTTAGAGGGTGCACTTGATGTGGAGGTTGATTATGATGAAAGTGATACTGAGCCCTTCATGATCCATGAGGTTGATGAACATCTACAAGTTGTTGAAGTCCAAAAGGTTGATACTATGGTTCAAGATAAAATTGTGCCTGTTCAACACATTGATTTTGTGTTTCCAGAGGAGTTCTATGGTGTCATGGAATTGAAGGTTATTCTACTCTCAATGCTTCCTACAGTGAATTCTGATCTGAAGGAAGTATTAAGCACTAAAGTCTTAATTCTTCATCACTATAAAACTCAAGGTCAAGTTTTCTTAAACCAGGGGAGTATAATGCAGGAGCATAACCAAAGGTTACTTCAATATTTTATTTTAGGTTTTCAATGGATAATTTCAGATTGTAACGTAGTTATTTATTTAGTTTGGATCGGTATTTGAGTTTGGTTAGGATTAGTAGTTTATCATTATCATTTGTTTAGGATTATCGGATTAGTATTTGAGTTTGTTTAGGATTATCATATTAGTATTTGAAATTGTTTAGGATTTGTTTAGGAGAGTTTATCCTTATCTCTGTGATTCCTGGAAGCTGCATATAAAGCTCTAGATGATTTCTTTGTAGTACAGATTATTATTATTATTGAGATTATTTTCATTGAATTGTTTGGTGGTGATTCCAAATACCTTAAGTGGGAAGCCTAAGGTTCTTCGGTAGGACTAATCTAGGTGGGAAGCCTAGGTTGTCCTGCATCACCTACGTTCATTAAATATGAAGAAAATCTAAGGTTACTAGTTTAACCAATAACTCTGTGATGTGGATTGCATAGGTTATAACCACATGGTCAAATAAAAAATAAAAAGATTAAAAAGAAAAACAACTAACCAGATGAAAACAATCCATATAAGTTGCACAAATTATAAAAATACACGAAAATGATTTGTAGAAAATTTTCCTCTGAACCAATTTAATTATAAATAAACATTTTTTGCTCTTTTATCCTTTCAATAAACTTCCCTTATTTTAGACCCATTAAAAAAAATTACAACTTATCTGTCTGTGGTTTGACCAAAATTTAAGTTCCTTACCTGTGATTTGAAATTTGATACTTTACCCACCTGAGGTTAGTTCAATTAAATTTCCTTAACCCACATCTGTTAAAAACGTGACTAAATATGTGATTACATAAAAGTACAAGATCAAATAAAATAAAAAAGAATCCAACGAAACATTTGTATCATGAGATTTCAAATCACATTTAAACAACTTAAATTTTGATCAAATCTCAAGTAGGTAAAGTGTCAAATTTTAAATCACTGGTAAGCAATTTAAACCACTGGTCAAATGTGACTAAATATGTGATTGCATAAAAGTACAAAATCAAATAAAATAAAAAAGAATTCAACGAAACACTTGTATCATGAGATTTCAAATCACATGTAAACAACTTAAATTTTGGTCAAACTTTAAATGAATAAAATGTCAAATTTTAAACTACTAATAAAATAATTTAAATTTTAATCAAACTACGTAAAGGTAAGTTATAATTTGCTCAAAAAAAAAAAAAAAAATGACAGCGTTAAAAAGCTGCTTGTCCTACGCTTCCTCTGGTCAAAACTAGCCCAATGGAACCAAAGGCAGAACCCAGTAGGTCGGTCTTATCTCTTGTGCTGGCCAACAAAAATGGAGATGAAATCCAACAGAACCTAATTTGCTCGATTGGCCCAACGGAACCAAAGGGAGAAACCAATAGGTCTCATCTCATGTCCTGACCATAAAAGTCCAATGGAGCTAAAGACAGAACCCAATAGGCCCACAAAACAAACTTGTAGTAATGCCCAAGTATGACAATTTGGGCTTTTAATACCATAATGATGGGCCTATAGACCTCACGAATCTTTTGTCTTATAAACATACATTTTCCCTTCTTCTGTTTTTTTGGTTAATCGCTGAACTGCTAATTTTGCTGATCATAGCTTGGGTAATGGGCCTATTTGTTAGGTTTGTTTGTGGGTATCTCATCCTGTTTTGAAATCATCCCTTTTCAAAGTGTAGTATTTTTAAACTTCATTTTTTAAGTTCTAATCTTCTGTCAAGCAGTTCATTTTCAAAAAGTTGAAAAAATTAAGTACTACAAAACGGTTGGTAAGCTCTTTTGATTTTTTTTTTTTAAAGATGTTTTTTATCTATAATATATTATAAAAGTTGGATTCCAAAACTGGTGGATGCATACTACGATAAGACTTATTTATTTTCAAAGTATTCTATAATAACACGTGACAATTTCTTATATTTAATTGGTATGATTAGACAAACAATGCCACGAATTCAAATATTATTTGTATATGCCAATGTATTTGCCATAATACTAGACATGTGGCATATAATGAAAATATGGAATGCAATAAAACATTTCTTTAGTATGGTAATTAAGTTTACATTTTTATTCTTATTTATGACCACTAATTCTTAATTTGTTATTTGTCAATTTATTTTCCTAACTATTCCCATTCCAAAGACTATTGAAGTATATGTGTAATCAAATTAGATATATTAGATATTGAGATTTTAAAAAAAAAAAAAAAAAAAAAAAAACTTATTTTGGAACCATAATTAAAGACATCACAATTAGAAAAGAAGCCTAGAAGTCTTTTTATATTTTCACTCTTTTTTCAATTATCTACCTGTATTTCATCCTCTTCCCCAACCTTTCATCTTCCTCATCCCTTTTATATATATATATATATATATTCTCTCTCTATCCCTCTTATGACCAACAAGCTTAGAAATTTTGATGAAAATTTTGTTTCATAATTGCATTTTTATTTTGGTTCTCCACTACTAGAGGTACCTCTCTCTCTCTCTCTCTCTCTCTCTCTCTCTCATGTTAACCCGCATCTATAATATATTAATCTCTAACTTTATTCTCTGATTTGCTTTAATACTTTTCATTTTACATATTGGTTTTTGTATATGGAATTAAAGATTGAACAATATTTAAGAAAAAATATTGATTTATGTATTTTTATTGTTTAGAAATTGTCGTTATTATTTTGATGTTAATGTGAATATATGTATATATATATATATATATATATATGAAAGGTCTGGGTTTGCACACTACTCCTGTGGGATGAGTGGATGCAAACCTAACTAGCCCTATACAATGAATTTGTAGAGAGTGGACCAAAGAACTAAGCATTAGTGAATCGGGTAACAATTATAAGGATTTTTACAAACAATCAAACAGAAACGAGCTAAGCTTCTACAATAAAATTCACCCTCAGCTCCTTCCGAGGAGTCTTACTCTAGTACATTCAATGATCTGGAGTTGTTGGGATCGCCCCCCTCCTCCTGGAGGACTCCTTAAATTATATACTCCCTTACAGTTGATCTTAACCCTCCATCTGTTAACCATGTAGGTCACTTCTTGAGTACTTGTCCCATCAGTTACTTTCTTCAGCTTTCCGTGAGCTGCAGCAACCTAGACAACACTGCTTAGGAGTCATTTCCTTATTAATGCGACTAGAATGTTAGTTGTGGGCATTCAATGTGGAGGTGACAGTTATTTCTAGAATGGCTCCTCCACCACGCTTCCAAGGCTGATCCATTTTACTTGTCTTTTCTTGGGATCCTTTGGGAGGTTGCCGTTAATGGTGTACTGCTCTTCCCTTCCATGATCTTGGCTGGCTGAGGATAGTATCATCCTTGGCGAGGTTCCTTGGGAGCCTGAACGTCCTGTATTCATCCTCGGACGTTCTTACCTCCTCGGCATGGGCCTTTGGGCCCAATATGAAGTGGGCTGGGGTCGCCAAAAATCCTAGGCCCCACAATACATACATATATATATATATATATATAAAATCCTAGGCCCCACAATATATATATATATATATATGTATGTATGTATGTATATTGGTTTTTTTATTAGTGGGTGATTTTTTTTTTTTTTTTTTGGAGAGAATCAATTAGTAGGTGATGTTCAATTTTGTTATTTTGTATAACTTTTGTCCAATTGTGATCCAAATGTTTATTAGTATTTTCATGATTGTGGAATTTATTATGTATATGAATGTTTCTAATAGTCACATTTTTGTATCCAGTATTTAGGTTAGAATTGTTTATATTCATCCGTAAATTATACAACGTTTTCCTTTCATGTTTCAAATAAGAAGTTTTAACTTTGTTTTCATGTTTCAAATCAGAAGTTTTAACTCTGTTTTTATGCAATTGCAACCTCCTAAAAAACGGTTACATATTGTTTTATCTATTCTTATTAAAACTTGATAGGCCAAGAATATATTGACCCCTTGTGATATATTAATTGATTAATTAACCAAGTTTATTAATTAATCGAATTAACATGCAAAACGCGCTGTAGCACAAACAAATCACCAATTATCTAAAGAATGCAACGGAAAATAAATTGATACGGTAATTTGTTTACGAATAGGAAAACCTATACGGCAAAAACCCCACCTGGTGATTTTAAGGTTACTACTCCTGAGAATCCACTATTATCAAAACAAGCGGTTACAAATAAAAGAATCCCAATACCTTATACCGACCTACAGTTGAACTCTTACCCCAATACCCAATTAGATTTGTTCTGTAGTGACAATCTCTCATTTTCAATGCACAGTTCCTAGTATGTGATTAACCAATTGTGCGGATTCCAATGCGCGACTTGATCATCAATTAGAGAAGAATGTTGGCTGCAAAGTTCTTCTATTGATCACATGATGAAGATCATGAAGTTGCTTAGTCATAAAACCCTATGGTGTACAAACACAGCAACTTCTTCAAGAGAAAGAATTAGGGCAAACTAGGTTTCCGGTCACACTTTTCTTCGCACTTGTGGAATTGTGCTCTTGTGCAATTGTGCATAACCTTTTTCGGCCCTCAAAACAATCCTTATATATGTTTAGGATTATGAGAAAAGAAAACTCAAACATACATTCACGGATTGGATGAAAATCAGGATTGAAAATCTAAACTTCATAAATCTCGACAGATACCTTATCCGTTGAGCAGCTGTCGAGCCCGGGCTGAAACAACTCTTTTAAACTTCGATAGATACTAGCTGTCGAGCTAACTGTCAAGTTTTAATGAACAACACTTCTTCACTTGATTATTGGACAAACTTGTATAGCTTTAACACTTGAACTTGAAACCTTGTTTCTTGAAGTATTAAACACATCCTATATCTACTCAATTACAAGTAAATTGCGTTTTGTCAAAGGATTTGTCAATTACATAAAATAGTGACATATGTTCCTAACATTGAATCACATATGTCCTAACAAAACTCACTACTAACATACATGATAAAAATTAACACTCTACATTTGAAGGAAAACATTTTTTTAGATGTTTTACTTTCCCCTAATTTGTATCTCATTATCAAATAAATTTTATTATCCTTTTTTTTTATTTGCTTTACATTAAGAATAATATAAATATTGTAATATAAATATTTTATATATCATAGTATAGTCTCAAATTTTATATAATAATCTTTCTAAGTGTTATATAAAAAATGTTAATATATTAAGAGATTTTAGTGTACTTTTAATGTAATATTATTAACTCAAATAATAGAAATAAAATTTTATTTGTTGTTCCACTGAAAATGTCTATTGTTTAGCAATGATTGGAAGCCAAAAAAAAAAAAAAATCCAGTATTATGATTATGTTTTTGTTAAATTGCTACTTTTACCTAATATTTTAAATAACAATACTTATGAGTTTTCATACATCACAATAATAATAATACTAATTGGCAAAAAAACATTTTTTTGAAAAAGCGTGCAATGCGGGGGCATATTTCTAGTTTGTATTTATTTTTTAAACTTTTCTTCCAAATCGATTTGGGGAATCTTCTCCAATATATTACATTACAATTTATAAAATTATCAATATGTATTATTTAAATAAGTCATATTTGGCAAATTTGATTCATTAAATATGAAGAAAGTTTCTCAAAAAAAAATATGAAGAAAGTTTAAAGTTATTGGCTCAACCAATTACACTGTGATGTAGGTTGCATGATTATAACCACATAGCCAACAAGATAAAAATATAAAAAAAAAAAAATACCAGATTAAAAACAATCCATCTAAGTTGCAAAGTTTATAGAAGTACACTAAAATAATTTTATAAACTCCAAGGGATGCAGAAATTTTTCCTCTAAACCAATTTAGAAATAAACATTTTTTTTCTCTTTATCATTTCAATAAATTTCCCTTATCTTAGGCCTCTTAAAAAAAATAAATAAATAAACTGACAACATTAAAAAGTAGTAAATCCTACGTTTCCTCTAGTCAAAAAGCAAGACCACGTGGACCCACCGTGTGGCAATCACGATATGTACCAAGTACCCAACGTGCCTATCCTTCTGCAAAGTAGGTCTAATCCACGCGCGCAAGCTTACACGCTCCCAGACAAACCTCGACAACACAACAGAGTACAACATGTCCACTCGACGATTCGAAAGATCGAGAACTCGACGAAGCAAAGCAACCGAAAGAAATAAAGAAAGAGAAACGAATAAAAAGCCAAGGAAGGATACACGAAGTGGGGTTTCGAATTTCCCATTCTTTTCAGTTTCCGCTGATTCCGTTAAATTATATTTCCTTCTCATTTCATAATCCCCATTTGCCAAACCCCAAAGACACATAGACGTAGAGAAAGATAAAGATAACAGAGAGAGATCGATATGGAAGGAACTTCGAGTTCTCGAGAGGCACAGATGATTGGTGGGGTATCGAGGGGAGTACAGGTCTCGATGGCTGCGACGACGATGTTTCCTGGGTTCAGGTTTTGTCCGACGGACGAGGAATTGATTTCGTATTACCTGAAGAGGAAGTTGGAGGGTTATGAGCAGAGCGTGGAAGTGATTTCGGAGGTTGAGATGTGTAGACACGAGCCTTGGGACTTACCAGGTTAGTTGTTCTGTTCTTATTTAGTTACGCCCTCACAAACCATGAAACCAATATATATTTCATATTACTCTGTCTCTGTCTCTGTCTCAGTGTGTTCTTTTTGCTAATTTAGCTTTTGTGTTTTTTTTTTTTTTTTTTTTTTTTATAGGAGACGTTAGATTTTGTGTTCTTGTTCCACATGTACAACCACGTTTTGTGTTTGTTGAATTTAACCAAAAAAAATCAAATAACATATAACAGACCGTTTTTGAGGAGAAAGTTGGGTTTAAAATCGCTTGCTAGTCCTATTTTCGTGGAGAGTAATGCTAGGATATTGCAAAATTTACCGTATCTGGTGCTAAAATTTCTATCTAGTATAAGAACCTAATTTTTATTTTATGTTAGGTACTCACTCATGTCATATATATATATATATATATATATATATTTGGTAAAACACATTATATTATCTATTTTACACGTTTTTAACTTGACTGATGTGTGTGATTTTGGAGCTGAAAGGTGTAAAATAGAACCATTTTTCTATTTTGCATTGAATAATGCTAATGCTCAAAGTCTTACCAACAATCACAAAAGGGATTTTTTTGTTTTTTGAAAAATGTAATTCAAACGCTCATTTATTATCTTATAGGTGACACCAATCAGGGTTGCTGTGCTGTCGTGCGTAGTATATTTTATTTCTTGAGAATCAATTCTTTTTTTTTTTTTGTAGTAGCTTTAGGATATTATTCTTTGGACTCATTAAATATCTTGTTAAGGTTTCACCATGTACCCTTAGATTCATGAAAACTAAATCTGAATCATGAAATGAACCATCTCCATTTGAGGCAAATGAAGACTTTCTTGATCCTTGTTTCAATGGTTTTTCCTTTAAAAAGAGTTTCAGAACACACAATTTGTTTTATTCTGAAAACATGTTTTCAAGAACTTTTCTTTTAAAACAGCTTCTGGCAACATGTCCAGTAGAGCGTCTTTAAATGTTTGGTTTAGTTGAAATTGGATCTCTACTTTGTTCTACACTATGGTGGTGCCATTTTTTTTGTTACACAGTTATCGAACAAGGTCTGTTTGAGCAGGGAGTTATTTGGTGGTCTCATTTGGCCACAATTGTGTGGCTAATAAGGCTCAAAATTTGTCAAATGTGATACGACTAAAATTCATTTGCCAAGATATAATTTTAAATTCATTTGCCAAGATTTAATTTTTCAGAAAACAATAGATATCGTAAATTTTGCATTTCTCTATATTTTGAGAGTTTAAGGAGTCATTCGATATGAGATAGACACTGAAAGACTTTGACCTGAAGAGGATGGGAAATTAAAAATCTTTAAGACAGTCATTACTCTAGCTGGTGTGGAATGTAGTAACATAAGTGCTTAATGTGGTATGTTGAGCTAAAATAGTACCAAGATCATTTAAATTTGAATGATTCTAAACTTTTTGAAGTTTATAGCACAGAGTGACGAAGTCATCACTGCACTTTTTTTGGCATGAGCTATCCAATGAGATCACTACCATCATCTGGCTTTTATTCCCAGTTTATGAATGTTCTGTAGATTTTATTTCAGTTCATTCAATTTTGTTTCAGATCCCTAGTGAGTGATATGTTGTTTTAAGTTAATGAATTTTAGAAGTTTCTTTTAATAAATTGATTTAGATATATTTTTTTAAAATATGATTTCATTTCATTCTTTTGAATTTATAATTGTTCATAGTTAGTATAAGCAAAATATTTTCAATCATTTATAAAACTGGAGCTTTTGTTGTCCCTTCTGTCTTTGCTAGAATATATTTGGAGCTCAAAAATTGCCCTTGTACCACAAAGATTTAAACCTTTATTTGCACATGGAGTCATGGGATTTCATACTGGCAATTAGTCCAGCATACTTTTAGTAACTGAAATATTTGTTGATGTTCTCTTCTGATATTTAATTCTTTTCTGGGTTGAACTATTACCAGAGGTTTTACCCTCTTGTTTTGAGTTTGCTTGATACTGTGGAACTTTTGAATCTTGATAGAATCTAGAAGCTACAGAACTTCAAAGAAAAAATTGTTCATTAAAGTCTGGAGTGCTGAAACATGTATAAATACTTTTAGGTTTTTAAATATGCAGGGCCATATTGATTGTCTGTTGTATAAATATGCAGTGCTGAAACATGTTACACATTCATGCATGCATGGTGGTACAATTCTCTTGAGAAAGTTGTTTTTACTTGGGCTTGGTTACTAATTGTTGCTGGTTTATTTGTAACCAGCCAAATCAATCATTCAATCAGATAATGAGTGGTTCTTCTTTTCTCCTCGTGGAAGAAAGTATCCAAATGGCTCACAAAGTAGGAGGGCAACTGAAATGGGTTACTGGAAAGCTACTGGAAAAGAACGAAATGTAAAGTCAGGTACCAACGTGATAGGTACGAAGAGGACTCTAGTGTTCCACACAGGTCGTGCTCCAAAAGGGGAAAGGACGGAATGGATTATGCACGAATATTGCATGACTGGGATTTCTCAGGTGACTTGTTATTATTGAGAATGTAATTCTTCTGCTAAGTATTTGAATTATATAGGGGAAAAAAAATTCTTTGTTTGCTAGGTATACACAACATATGCACCTGCAACCTTACCCTTGGGTTGGCAACTTAGGCCCATTTAACAGGGACGTCCAGTACCTCCCTGCCCTGCCCAATAGAGAGTGAGCGATTTCCTGCATAAAACAAGGACAGATATGAATGTTCATGTTACTCAAAGTGGGGTGGTAGAGAGGGGATTAGTCTCTCCCTTCCTTGCCCCACCCCATGTATCCTTTATGTTTATACTAAATATGTTTTCATTTTTTTTTTTTTTGGGGGGGGGGGGGGGGGGGGGGAACCTTTTATGTAAATAATTTTATGAATTTCTTTTAATTTCTGTTCCATGTATGTACATTTTTACTAATTTTATGTATTTATATTGTTCAATATAAAAATAAATTAATAAAAAATAAAAAAGTATATTAAGATGGAGTGCGTGTGAAGTAAGGACAGTGATTTACCTTGTCTCTTGTTTAACACCCCAAAATCCACTATCTTCCGTTCCTTTCATTTCTTAACAATCAAACACCAAAAAGAAAAGGTAGTTCGCCCTTACATTACCTGTCTTTCCCTTCCTATTGCACTCTTTTATTTCTATTTACCCTTGTTGAGATAGGGCTTATATCATAATATGTCCTAATTTATTTTGCAAACATTGGGATAGAGAATGTTCTGTTACATATCTATTTCTTATATATCATTTCTGAAAAAGTTTAGTGATTATTTTTCTTGTTGTTGATGTGATTTTGATGGGGAATGGTTTTATTGAAATGTGCATTTTCAGTGTACTAGCATTTATTAATTGTAAGATGTTTGATCTTGTTTAACTTTGTTGTATTCATCCTGGAGAAAGTTCATTAGTTTAATTCTTTGCTCATGTTTGTGCAGGATTCTATGGTTATTTGTCGCATCCGGAAGAACAGCGAGTTCCGTCTAAATGATTCTTCAAACCGAGCTTCTCCAAGTCAAAGGATAACTTTTCCTACTGGTAATGGTGCAGTCTCTGAAGTTGGTATTGACCAGACTGGATTGTCGGAGGGGGACAGGGCAGCTGGTAGTTTTTCTGATTCTTATTCCATTGACCAAATTGATTCAACATCTGAGTCTGAACCGAAACTGTCAACTGAGGTTACTCTGACAGAAACTTCTAGCCAGCAGAAGGTAGGTTGCATTGTTGGTTAATTGCATTTTTGAACTCCACATGGTAGCCAACAACTTGTCTAGCTATAAAACGCTGCTCTGTCTTATTGTTACATTGTAGGAAACTGACTTTGAAGAAGACTTGTTTGCTGATATACTGAACGATGACATTATTAAGCTTGATGAATCTTCCCTGTCACTGGTTACTGGTAAGTTTGAGGCTGAGAGAAAAGATCAAGAACCAGTGCAAGAAATTTTTTCCCGGGTGGTTCCTTTACAAGGCACGGCAAATCGGAGAATCCAATTAAGATTACGAGAAACAATGACCCCTGCTGCAGAGGTATCAGAATCATTGGAAACTGGCAATGACAACTACGTCGTAGTGAAAGATAATTGTCCATTGGAAACTGGCAATGACAACTACGTCGTAGTGAGAGATAATTGTCCAAACCAAGACAAGCAACCAAAGTGTCTGTTAGATATGCTTTCTCCTAAAACAATCAATCATTGGCGAGTATCGGTAGTTTTTGTTATTTTGGCTTTGCTAGCTTTGTTTGTGTCTTTGTTGGGAGGATCCAAGCAAGTCAAAAGGATAACATATGCCGCTTTATATGAGCACTTTTGACAGCGGATGTAAAATTCAGACTGGGTCTTTTTCATAACTAATGTTGATTGTAAACGAAGGTTTAAATAGTCAACAGAGCATGGTGTTTTAAAATTTTGGTCTTTGCCTAGTGGTTTTGCCAATCTTTTTGTATTGACGCCACTTGTTGAGAGAGAGTTGTGGTTGGGCATAATGATTTCTTATGTGATTTTCTGGTGATGAGCCCCCTGAACTTAAGTTGCAATTTAAGGTTGAACTTGAACCACCTTAAGAACACTTTTTTCTTTTTCTTATTACAATTACAATCCTCTTACGACCAACAAATAGGCACGTATCATCTTACTTTTGCCTTTTCCTCGGTGGAAAATGGAAATTCAACTAAGAAAACTAAAGTGGTACAAAGTGTAGGGTACACAACACCCCAAATGTATACCAGTAATTAGCTTACTTGCAATACAAGGAGGATTAAAATACAATACAAAAGGTTCCGTAGAACTATTTCCTTTTTTTGCCAAAAGATCTACACAGAAGTTTCGTTCGTGGTGCAAATTGTGAAGATGAGGCTCCTTAAAGGATTGGATCAATGATTTGCACTCATAAATCAATGCACAATAAGGGTGAGAAATGTAACTAAGCTTTCCTGTACTATGGGAACAGCGCCCTTCCAAAGGATTTGGTAATGGAAATTTGCTGATATGACTTCAACATTACTCACGTTTTGAGTTTATTTTCTGTCAGCTTTCTAACTGAAGTGTGAATACCTCCCTGTCTCATTCTCATGTACAACAATACAAGTAACGATCAACTAACTCGCTTTATAGTTCCAAGTCTTAAAAATTTGGCCTTCTTGATTTGAGCATCACCCATAACCAATTCCTATAACTCAAATCTCATAACTCAAACTCAAACTCAAACTCAATTCTCATAACTCATTTCTCTAACTCTATTTTTTCACTCACTCTTTTAACGTGTTTGGTTTCATATTTGGTTGCATATCTCCTCTATTTACAAGAGTGTCATCGAAACACTAAACTCAAAACTCAAAAATAGACGAATTGTGTTTTAAGTTTCCGTGACTCATACTCAAAATTTTGAGTTTTGAATTATGGAAACTCAATTCAAAAATCAATCCAAACAACTCCATTTTTAGTGGGCTCCACATTTTTTTTGAGTTTTGGGTGATGAAAACTGAGTTCTCAAAAATGTTACGATGATTACCCATGCTCTACTGTGAAGTTCTTTGAAAAAAGAGATTCCTCAAGTTTTTGATGATGTTCTTTGAAAAAAGAGTTTCCTCAGACTTTTAGTCTTCTCAAGCTCTCTTTCGGCAAGAATTGACACTTTAGATTGAAGAAAATGACAAGACTTTGTTGCTGATTATTTGAGTCAAAAAAGTGAAAAAACATTATTTATTTTTTATTGTTCATGACACTATTCACTCCGAATTTTTGTCTATTTAAGGGGTTGTCCCTTAAGTTTAAGGTAGAATTCTTTCCTCTAGAACTTCTTTCTTTTAGAAGCCTTTCTTTGAGTGAGAGAGTTCCTTGTTTCCACCTTAGGATTTCCTACTACTATCCCTACAATCTTGTAACTATAACTCAATTTTCATCAATCCAAACACCTAGTGTAGATTACAACTCTCCCGCTAATTCTCCAGGCCAAGTTCTAAGTTCTAACACAACATTTTAACCAGGCCTGAATATTGCAAGGCATACCTTTAATGGATTTGTAAGATTTTGGGCCTGAGTACTACACCATTTGTGAGCTGACTAAATGTCAACCAGCCTCAACAAAAATATAGTTAAACCCACCTAAAACCCTCTTACATTAGGTTCAACCATTTGTCCAAAAAAATGTACAAATGAACACTGTTGTAATGCACTTATTAAGACACTATCCATGTTCACCAGCACATCAAATAAAAAACATTTTTTTATTTCTTTTCTCACGTATGACTCTCTCTCTCTCTCACTCATTCATCATGAGCAACGATCTTGATTTGGTGGTTTGTGCGAGTAACGGTGCCAAGAAATTGTGGGAAGAAAAAGAGTAACAAGTGAAAGAGAAGGGAGAGAAAAAATATATTTAAATAAAGTAGAAAAATAAACATTACGTCTAATGTAAATTTGCAAAACTAACAAAATGAGATCTTTAGACCAAATTTAATTAAAACTAGATTGCAGCAAATATGAAATACTCTAATTTGGGAATTGCTTATTTTCCAATAAGCTATTTGCATATCATTTTTCAAAAGATATAGTTTTTGGTAACTTTTATGCTAAACGTGTAACAAAAAGTTAAAAACTAGATAATTTTGAAAAAGCTAAAAGCCAAATTATTATTTAAAAAAGAAGCAAAACTACTTAAAATACTTCCTAAGTACATTACAATTTTCGCCCCTCAATCCCTCTATTATGTGGTGTGTCCAATTTTAATCCCTCAATTGAAAAAGTTATAATTACTTCTTCTTTTTAAAAGGTAAATTGTCATAATAAAGAAGAATAGTTGCATGATGTAACTGCCCTAAAATTCAATTAATCCAAGATTATTTTATATCTATGCATAAAAGAGTTGCTTCTAGCTGACTTAACCAAAAACTTCCAGAATAAATATTATTCTCAGCAGTCATACCCAAATTGCATGATGTAACTGTCAGCTAATTAAAACTGAAATATTTAGGAAAAAATACATAGATGGTATGAGGAGAATTTGAGCGTGTAGATGGTTTTCTCTACGAGAATTTCTAAAGCAAAATAAACAAAGTTATATAAGAGTAAGAAAAATATTAATTAAAAAAGATTACTTCATGCGAAAAGATCACAAAGCAGTTGTATAGTACAAGAAAAAGAAAAAAACAGAGTGATATAATTCAAATTGGGACCAGAAAGTCCATTTTCTACCCAGTATTATAAATTTTTTAAGTGTAGCCATGTCTTGCTCATTGCTAGGAAGAGAAGACAGAATTCATAGGTTCTTTTGATTGGTAAGTTACACACACCAGTGGATTTTGAACCCATGATCTCGTACTGCACCTCTAGAATTTGCAAGGGGAGGAGGTGCCAATTAAGTTAAAGCTCATTGGCTACCCCGTAACTAATTTATATTTGTCAAAAGTAGACTACCTAGTTCTGGTCTTGACAAACTTGGCCCTAGACGCCCTTTTCTCCATCTTTTCCCTCTTCTTGCGGGTCTTTTCATCCTCCGTGTCTCCCTATTTCAGACACAAGGATAGAATAAATCATACCGAGTACATGTTATCTGCTACTTTTCAAATATAAAACAAAATCTAGGGAAGAAATGGTACCTCTGAACCTTGTGACAAGAATCCTCTAATGAAACCAAAAGATTTATATCCTCCAAATGCTGGTATCTGGAAAACAACAAGAAAAATTAACTGTGTTCTTGCAAAACCTACCTTGTTTAACTATCAAGATATTCAAAAAGTATTCCAGTATACCACTAAATAATTTTCTCCCTCTATGAAAGTAAATATTAGCGTAACTTCAATCTATAAATGCTTAAATATGTATTTCAACTCTTCTGAACATCACAAATACAGTTCTGTCCTTTTAGTTGGAAGATCCTCAATGCAGTTAGTTCTGTATATTTTATCAAAATATCATATCAAACATAAAAAGCAGGTTGAACAATTCATAATGAAAGCCTCCACCTAGAGGTTTGTGCTGTATATATGATCACATAAAGTAGACAGGCCTGAAATGATCAATAAATGGGGACAAACAAACTCCCAAGCCAGTTTGTCTCCGAGCAAACACTAAATCGACTTAATCAAAATAAGTCGATCAGAGATGATTGAGCTTGTATCTTCAATAAACAGCATGAACACAGATTGATCATCAGAGATGTACATACAAATGAATATCAAGTGGTCCAGCATAAGGTAGTAGTGAATATGCTAATGATATATATGGTGTCCCAGGTCGTGCCATCAGGCTGTACTCTGGCTCTGTAAATTGAGGTTATTTCAACATCAAACAACAGCAACATTTAGTGGGCCTCAGTAAGACAGTAACCTCACTGGTATATGACAGTTACCCAATCATCAACATCTGCTCAGACATGTTTATATTAAGTTTTACCTCAAGGACACACAGATCATGTCAAATGGGAGAGATAGACCAATTGCACAAATGTTTTTTTTTTTCTAGTCAATAAAGACAAAACGGCAACTGCCCTTGTTTTTTTAATCGTTTTTTTATTTTTAGCTTTTATATCAGAAAATTCTGAGTCAAATCAAGAATGTTTGTGTAAGGTGGCCCTTCCCCATTCTGAAAGCCTAACACAAGCATGTGTATGTGAATTCACGTTCACTCACCCAGAAGAAAAATTTTCTAAATACATGTTTACCAAAATAAAATGAGTAAAGAGATCTTACCACCAAGTATATATACCAAAATTTTGCAGAGATGATGGACATGACTTGTACGAAGCTCGTAATGTAAATTATATCATGTAAATAGCTGCAAGACATTACCAAATACAAGTCAAATAATTATTTCCTAATTGAAATTTAGAACAGGGGCAGCAGGGATGGGGAAGGTAGATGAAGAAGAAGAAACATTGCAGGCCATACCAGGCATAATTACAATTTATAATGTTGATAGAACAAAAATACAAACTACAGTACCGTACATTCAAATATCATCTGACTAACTAATCTGTGAAAAAAAAGTGCCTTAAAACTCATTCCAAAAGGAATCCCCTAATATCAAATTGCTAGCATATCTGTCAAGCCAAATTCTAAGATTAAGAATAAAACAAGAAAGGAGCATAAGGACCAAAGAAGCTTAGATAAGTTTTAGGGGAAAAATATTACACAATATGGATAAGCCAACATGAATTTTTTTGCAAAGGCAGGATCTGCTATTGCAGGAATATATGTTCATAAATATATACATTATCCTATATAAATGTCAGGTTGTATACTCCCTATCCTAAACCTAAAAAATCATCTCCTAACATTCAAGGTGCATCTAATTGTGTCAATCAGTAACCAAGAAGTACCTTATAAATTTCAAACTTGAAAGTGTAGATGTTTATGTATCATTTAAGAATTGAAAAGTGTCTTAAAAGTATCATATGATCATATCTGATTAGATAGAGACTGCAGCATAGAAGTATGCTAGATAACTGAGGGCTATAATAAAATCAATCTCCTTTAAGTGCACCCTCTTGCAAAAGCCATGTCAGCAAACAGCTAGCATCAAATCTAAGTTCAGCATTGCACAGAACTTTGGATGCACATCTAATCATTAAATGAATGTCATTTGGGGCCACATCATAGAGTTGCCTCAGCAACCAAACAACCTCCTATTATAAGGTCTGAGGAGTATGTCACTATCAGATCCTCAATTTTAATTTTGAAATATCATGATATATATCTTATGGAACAAACTTCTTGAAGATTCAAATTCTGGGCCCAGGACACACCCTGCATTACCTATTTTAGCAAGCAGAACCAATTGCAGTCATGCAAGTTTACAAGAACTAAGTTCCTCTTGGATAAAAATATATATGAAGCCATAGCATGCATGTTACACACGAACGCACACACAAAGGAGGGCACAAGGAGACACACCCACAAACTCCACCAGTACTCATATCAAACCCGCCATCAAGAAGCTCCCCATTATCATCATAACTAGGTTGAGCCATATTGGCAATTTGTTGATAGGGAATCGCATAAGCCACAGATGTGAGAACCAGACCAATCCAATGCTTCCAGGTGAAAGTTGAATGGAAGATCAGCATCCTTACCAAGATAAAGATAACCTAGATAAGCACAAATTAGACCATCAATGTAATGCATTAAGATAGCAAAATAAACATCATGATGCAAATATTCAAGGTTAACCAATTAACTATCCCAAGGAACAATGCTAGCTGAGTGATTGATCGTAGTAGTAAATAAGGAAATGATAGCATGAGAAGGAATACATTGCAGGCGATGATGAGGCGCTGGAGATTCTTCATGTGTCGAGCATTCTCTTCCTTACGTTTCTTTGCACCTTGATTTGCCATATCTCTGAATGTTTGCCTCTGAGTTCAAAGATACCCAATTCTAACCTGTGTGCAACCCTAGCAGAGACCCAACTTATTTAGTAGCAGAGCCTTGTGCAAGATTATTATGATCAGGATCCTACACAAAATCAGCAGAGGGACTTAATGGATTGATAGAAGATCCTAAGATCCTAGTTTTCCTTGAAAAACAAAGAACGTTGGTATTAGAATTGTCTATAAAAAAAAAATTTGAAATTATTTATACAAAACTTAGGTACAATAATTTATGTACAATACATTAGGTTTGTAATTAAATTCAAACACCTAGTTACATTGATCAATAAAACACAAACAACGGTATCATTTCCAACGACAATTAAATTCAATGCAGCTATATGTTTGAATTTAACAGGGCAGCCTAACGTACTGTACCTAAGGTATAAACATGTTTATACTCCACATGAATACATCCAGCGGTGTGTTCGGATTCGGTGATAGAGTTTTCTAGAAAAATCTCTCTCCATTTTCTATATTGCCTCATCTCATCATCCAGATACCCCCATATAATCTTTTCCTCTCCCACATTTTCTCAATAACCAAACAGACCCAAAATTCAATATCCAAAACCAAACAAAAGTTTAAAAAAAAAAAAAAAAAAACCCACAAACCCCAAACAAAAAAACCAGAAAATAAACAAAATAATCATACCAAGGAGCTGGATAATAATATAATTTCTCTCATTTACATGTTCTCAGCTCTTTTTCCATACTCAAAATGAAAATAATGAACTTGATATTAAAATATATGTATCTTCAAAGTCATCGAAACCCAAACTAAATGAGTAAATTTTACTGAACAAGCCAACACATAATAATCTGACAAAGAAAGAACTTACCTTTGTTAGCCGGAGAGAGAGAGAGAGAGAGAGAGAGAGCTGAGAGTGAACCGAAAAACCTGACAAAGAGAGATAGTGAGCAAAACAAACATGAGATTAACACAGAGAGAGAGAGAGATGAAAGACAAAAACGGCAAAGACCAAATAGCTTGCCGGAAGCAGATCGGCGAGAGCCGGCGGCGGCACGGCGAGAAGAGAGAGCGAGAGAGGGGGCTCAGCGCGAGGAAGACCGGAGATTTGAGATTAGAGCATCGGATTGGCGTTGCCAAATATTTTTAATCAAAATCTAATTTTGTCTAATTGTCGTCAAAATTATTCATGCCAAATGGGTCGGGTCAAAGTCAAACGGGTTTGGATTCGATCGGATTGTTTTCGGTTTATTTGAGACCGGGTCAAAAATGGGTCATTTTTTTAAACGGATTATTCATTTACTTTGTTTTACATGCCCCACACACACACACACACACACACACACAAACCATAGATTCTTAAATTTGCAAATGATCCAAATTGATTGCCTAAACTATACGTTGTTAGTTAATTTTGGATGGATAACCATGATAGCAGAAATGTGATTTGTTATATTATGTTGCTAAGCCAATATGGATCATTTTATTGGTATAGCTAGGCATGTTAATATGGATCATTTTATTAGTTAAATTTTAACTTAACGAACTTTTTTTAAAAAAAAATTATAAAAAAAAAACTATTTTTTTTTAACATACATTCTACTTTTAAATAATAAATATAACACGTATTCAACTCTTTTTTTCTTTTTAATTTTTAATCAAGAACCTTATAATTCAATTGGTATTATATAGTGTTTTCAACAAAAAAGATTAATGGTTGAAATCTTCTCTTCTTTAACTATTAAATTATTTTTTAATATTATATTTTTCTTACTATTGCTCAATCATTCTCTCATTTTCTTTCTCCCTCTTCCTTCACCATCCTCCAACATTCCCTTCATGGTCACTTCAACTCACCTTAGCCAAAAGCCCCCAAATTTGCCTTCATAGTCACTTATGGAACTCCATCCAAAGTACAAATAATTTCATCTTTCCCATTTCAAGTCACACATTGGGACCAAGGCATGAACTGCGCCTTGTTGACCTCAACCTCCATCGTTAGTATCCTTGTTGGGTTGTCAAAATTGGGATCCTACGTAGGATCGTGAAAGGTAAGTGAGATCGTGTATCGTATGTTCGAATCGTGGATCATAAAATTCTATATATTTTCAGATTTAAAGCAAAAAAAAAAAAAAACACATTGATAATGATTTTATATGTTGAATAATCACGTAAACTGTGAATTTATAAATAAAAAAAAACAATGATTTGCATTATATGATGTAATTTGCATGTCATACATCGCTACGTCAATACTAACGAAACAAATATATTTAAGTTTTGACCTAATGTATCTAAAAAGTTTAATAAATGTTTAATTAGCAACCAAATACCAAAATGTTTATCAACACATATGGAAATATTTTCCAAGTTCTAAGTTCCAAGTTTAAAATCCAAAATAAGTTATCAAATTAAACTAGTTAACTAAAATATGAAATCCAAAAGCAAGATTAATATTAAGGTAAAGTGAACATTTAATTATTCCCATTTTAGGGTTCTTGTAACCATTGTCCTAATCATCATCATCATCCATTTCATCATCTGTGTAGACATTGTATATTTGTATACTAGAGCTGCAAAAGAGATCAATATACAACTTCACACTCAACTATTTAAGTTATACCACTCAGCAACAATTACATAGCACGCTCAAAAAAATTAATCAATCAATATACAAATACAAACATACTAATAAAATTATATATAAGAAAAACATTTCAGTAATATTATAACACAAATTAGTATATTGATCAAACAAATTTAACAACATTATAGCTTAAAATGTAGCAAAGCCAATATAAATTTTTCATTTAGAAATGATGAAGCATTCCTTCATTTTGATTACAAGTGAACTAGAAACTATAAAACATTTACTTAGGTTAGCATAATTTTATAAAAAATAAAAATAAAAAGTCAGAACATCACAACATAGAAAAATAAAAACCCTTAAAGCTTCATCAAAACCAAAAATTTATCCAATAAAAAAAAAAAAACCAAAAATTGATGTTTTGGTAGGATCGGTAGAATCGGTAAGATCCTATACGATCTTACACAATTCTATATACGATCCTACCATTTTTACAGTCTTAGTGCGATCCTAGACATTTTGGTGAGGTGAGATCGTAAAATTGTGCGATCCTAAGATCTAGATCATGATTTTCACAACTTTTAGTGTGGGGAGTGGAAGAGTCCCCCTCTAGGCCTAAAGCCCAAATGACAATTGGGCCCTATGGAATGAATTGGGCCATACACATATGCTCATAGAAGGGCCCAGCAGATTATAAGGTCTGAAGGAAGGATATGGGGCCATCCCGACCGACCTGAAGAAGGTAGGAACCTTTGTTGATCATTCCCGTGAAAAAGGTAGCAAGTTAAATAGAGCCAAGCTTTACCCGAGGCGAGGTGCATGGATAATCCACGTCTTACTTCCAGAAGGTAACTAGAACCTTGGGGAGTCTTCCAGAACACACAAAAGGTTGAAGATCTTCACCTTCACATTAATGAGGGGATTTCCACCTAACCTTTGTTGCATTGAATGCATATAAGACAACCTGAATAGTACAAACACCCCCAAAAGTCACAATTCTAGGATAAGGGAAGGAAGGAAATCGATATAGGAGAGGAAAATATCCCTAAAAACTCGGCTGGCGACAGGACAACTATAGAGATAAGAACAAAAAGATACCTATATAAGGGGGAAGACATGAAAAGAAGAGGGGGACTAAAAAACAGAAAAGAAGGAGAGAGAAATAGGAAAAAGAGAAAGAGTGAAACACTAAAAACTAATGTAGTGAAATACCATGGGAAATTGAGTTTTCTCTTGTAACACATTAGTTTTATTTGAAATGAATAATTCTGATGAAATCAATTACTTGAGTTTCCCATTGTAGAGTGTTTATTCTCATTGTTCTTTTTTATAAATAAATTGTCGGTCAATCAAATTACTTCCTGAGGATCCATATATTAAGTAGATTGTAACTAAGAAATGATGATTATTATAAATAAATAAAAATAACTAAGAAATGATCAAATAAATAAAAATAACTAAGAAATGATCTTGACACCAAAGCTATATAATTTTTATTTGTAAGCTTTATTGTAATTTTATTTATTTAGTAATTAATTTTTTTGAAGAAAAGGCTATATCTTTATTAATAAAATTAGTCAAAATTGGCTACTAATATAGCACTAAAATATGGATGAATATTCTCTATTCACACAAAAAAATTGCTAACATGTCGAGCAATATGATGAGTGACAGAATTCGTTTGCCTTTTAGTATGTGAAAAAATACAAATAGCAAAAGAACCAGCAATGTCTTTTGCCTCTTCGATCAAACGACTATAGGCAAAAAGAAAAGGATGTTGACTCTTCAAGGAATTGATAATAAGCTCATAGTAATTAAGTTTTTTTTTTTTAGGGGGAAAAATTAGGGTCTTTATGGTCATATTACACCCCTGGGTAGGGAGCCAGTAGCCTCGGAGGGAGTAGCTCGATCTCGAGGGTCCTCCTGTACCCGCTGTGTAGGAGTCACCTCATTTGAGTACACCTCCCACCAAGTATGCCCACCAACAGAAACCTGCTGGTAGCGGGACTCGAACCGAGGTGTGTTGCACGAAGCGTCCAAACCTTGCCAACTGAGTCAAAAAAAAAAAGTTGTAATCAAATTAAATGATAACTTATGCAAATCTCTTGGGTTAGGGAACAATATATATACACTTGAATCTTACCTTACCATTTTTTGTCAATTTATAAACGACGTCTGTCTTTTTTTTTTTTTTTTTTTGGTAAAAGACGATTTCATTAAAAACTAAGAAAACACAAAGGGAGCAGGACACAGCCTGGACAGATAAAACCCATTACAATCATCCTCATAAGCCTTTAGAGCATCCACAGGCGGGCTCTCAAAGGTAACAAAATCAGCTTCTTGGCTGATGCTCATCCTAACTAGGCTGTCTGCGCAACAATTTGCTTCTCGATAACAGTGCTTGAAACGAATCTGATGGAAGCGGGAGATCAGCCATCTGCAATCATCCAGAACAGGGGATATGACATTGTTTACATATTGATCATTACTAATAGCATCCACAATAGCCCTTGCATCAATTTCAACAATGACAGAGCCTATGTTAAGATTGCTGCACAACAAAAGACCCTCCCTCAAACCCCACAGTTCAGCTACAAAGCTGTTTGTGACTCCAATACGTCTGGTGAACCCCACAATCCAATGACCACGATCATTCCTTATCACTCCCCCACAACCAGCCACACTCGGCTTACCACACGCCGAGCCATCTGTGTTAAGCTTCATCCACCCAACTGGAGGCTTTTCCCAACGAATTCTCTGAATGGTTCTGTGGACCGGGACTCTAGGAGAGATAATACAGTGCATGTACTTAGCAACTTGATTTGAAATAAACAAGTCTAATTGCGGGTTCAGCCTCTTCCTTTGAAAAACAAAATTATTTCTGCTTTTCCAGATATTCCAAACAGCAAAAGGGAATCTAATTTTCCACGGCAGCCTCATGGATACACACGTATCAATCCCCATGCCCATATGATTTCCATTCCAATGAAGCCAGTCCAGCAATCCACTGTCCCAAAAAACCCAGTTTGCTTTTGAAATCCCTATCTTAGCCCACACCAGCTTAACCCAAGCACAGTCACGAAAAGCGTGAATAACTGATTCTGGCTCCTCTTGACAAATGGGGCACAAATCTTCTTCACAGCACCTCTCTTCATGAGACAGCTCCTAACCCCAATACTGTTATGGGCACACATCCAAAGAAACGATTTAATTCTAGGGAGAGTATTTGCTTTCCAAATCCAACCAGCACTAAAATCCGCATTCTCCTCATACCCCAAAGCAATTTTATAGGCACTTTTCAAACTAAAAGAACCTTGAGGAGAATCAGCCCACGCAAGTTTATCCCTTCCCCTACTAGTCAACGCAACAGGAATGGCTTGAATCAACATCTTAACCTCCGAAGGTAGCTCAAAAGATAGCCTATTCCAATCCCAACCCGTATCTCGTAAAAAATCCTTGACTTCCAACTGATTAACTTCCCGAGGCAGAGGGCCCTGAATAGCACTTCGAAGAGTACCCATACTCAACCAATTACTGTGCCACACATTCAAATTGCTATCTCTACCAACCAGCCATCTACTACCCTTGTTGAAAATGTCCATCCCCTTTTTCATAGCTGTCCAAATAGTAGAACAAGGAAGCTTATGAGGATTGGCAGCACGCATTCTTCTACCAGCACAGTATTTTCTTCTTAAAACTTGAGCCCATAAAGCTTCTCCTTCAGTATGAAATCTCCAATTAAGTTTCGCAAGGAGAGCAAGGTTTCTCCCTCTGGCAGATTGCAACCCAAGACCCCCCTCCTCCTTTGGTTTTGTAACCTTTTGCCAACCAACCCAATGCATTTTCTTTTTTTCCTCCGAAGACCCCCAAAGGAAATTTCGATTGACCCTATCTATCCCATCCAAAATTTTTCCAGGCAAATAAGAGCATTGCATAACATAAGAAGGGATAACAGCTGATGAGGCTTGAATGAGGACCGTTCGACCAGCCAAAAACAACATGTTCGCTTTCCAACCCGACAACTTTTGCTTGACTCTATCAAGAATAAAATTATAGGCCTGAGAAGACCTACCAGCATGCTTCAAAGGAAACCCCAAATATTTACCAAGCGACGGAGTGGATGTAAATCCAAGAATATCACTTAACGACTCCCTAGTATCTCTGTCAACATTTGGAGAAAAGTAAACTCTCGACTTATCTTCACTAAGAGTTTGACCTGAGAGATTGCAAAAATCATCAAGCACATCTCTAATCGCTGTGCAGTTAATGTGATCTGCTTTGGCAAACAACAATATGTCATCAGCAAAGAGAAGGTGAGAGAAGGAAAGACCACTTTGGGAAGCCTTAACTGGCTGCCAGAGTTTTGCATGACATTTCTCTTCAATCAACTGCCCAAGGTAATCCATGCACATAATAAACAAATACGGGGACAAAGGATCCCCTTGCCTTATCCCCCTAGAAGGGTAAATCGAGTCAAGAGCCTCTCCATTAAATAAGATTGAAGTTGAAACTGTGGAGACACAACTCATGATAATATCCCTAAGGTCCATTGGGAGATTGACTCTAGTGAGCATATCTCTAATAAAGCTCCATTCGATCTTATCATACGCCTTCTCCAAATCTATCTTTAGCACCATATACCCAACTCCCCTTTTCTTTTTGCTTAAAGAGTGGATAATCTCTTGAGCTATAATAACATTATCAGAACCTTTCCTACCTGGCACAAAGGCCGTTTGATAAGGGGAGATTAAATTCCCTAAGTAAGGTCTTAACCTAGCCACAATAATCTTAGACAGCACCTTGTACACTGAATTACACAAACTGATGGGCCTATAATTCCCCAACGTCTCCAGCCCTTGGATTTTTGGAATTAAAGCAATGTGAGTCTTATTTAAATAATCCGGAACTCTTTTTTCAGTAAAAACCTTCTTGATTTCCTCCACCACTGAATTCCCCACCATAAGCCAAAATCTTTGGAAAAAGCCTGCATGTAGCCCATCCGGGTCAGGGGCTTTGAAAGGTTTTAAGGACCACATGGCTGCCTTAATCTCCTCTACAGAGACCATCCCACTCACATTTTGATTTTCTGCCTCTGAAAGTCTTGGCTGCCACTGGCAGTTAGACTTGGATGAGGCCGAAGCAGAAACAAGGGATGTCGTATAAATGTCAGCAAAGCCTTTCCAGAAAAACTCTTTCACAGCATCCTCCTCATTCAACCACTCCCCACTAGTATTTTTGATAGTCAAGATTTTATTTCTTTTCCTTCTAACCAAAGTGGACACATGATAGAAAGTAGTGTTCCTATCTCCCTGGATCATCCAATTCACTCGGGATTTTAAAGCCCATAACTCCTCCTCCTGAGCCAACACACTATCCAACTCCTTTAACAAATCATTTTCAAGATTTAGGCTGCGTTTGGTTTGGTGGTAAATGATTTCCGGACCCCAGTGTTTGGAAGGCAGGTGAAAAACCCATTTCCGGAAAATAAGATGCAACGTTGACCGAATTTACTCCTTTGACCCGGAAATGGTTTTACGCTCTCATTTTACCTTCAAACCATTTCCGGGTCTCGCACAAAACGCACAAAACAAAAACCACACGAGAGAAACTCTTGAGAACGCGCAGTGAAGAGAGAAAACCCAGAGAAGCTAGAGCCACAAAGTCGAAGAGAGAAAACCCAGAGAAGATAGAGCCACAAAGTCGAAGACACCGGAGATTTTGAGAGCGTAGAAAAGAGAGGAAACCCAGAAAAGAGAGAAAGCCCAGAGAAGAGACCGGAGCTCCACGTCGAGAGAAACTCGAAGACACCGGAGCTCCACATCGCGATCCACGCCGTTCCACCACCACCACTCACAACCGCACCGGCCGATCCACATCCCGATCCGAGAAACCACTCAACGGCGAGTCCGATCCACAGCCCGATCTGAGAAACCCAGAGCTCTACTCGCCGATTTCATCGCCGTTCCACCACCACCGCTGAACGGTGAGTCCGATCGCACTATATATATATTTATTTATATATTTATTTACATAAATATTTATATATTTATTTATAAATAAATATTTATATATTTATTTACATAAATACTTATATATTTATTTGGATTCTTGATGGAGACTTGTTTTCCCCACAACCTTGTGGCAAATCTGCAATGCCCGAAATAAGAATGTCTTCAAACTTATATATATATATATATATATATATTTTTTTTTTTTTCTTTTCAGAAGCCATTTATTACAAGCTTTATATAAAATAAATAAATGAAGTTACTACAAGATTTACTATATGAATCTTTTTTTTTTTTTTTTTTTTGAGACAGAACTATATGAATATGTGAATTGCATTGCACATCAATTTTGAGTTCAATTAATGTAATAAGTTTGGTAGTACTCCGAGCAATTACAAATTGACTTTTTTGGATCATACAGATACACGAAGCTGTAGTTGGGTTGGGGGGGTGGGGGTGGGAAGGTGTGTAGAGACCTAGTTTATTTATTTATTTATATATTTATTTACATAAATATTTCTATATTTATTTACATAAATACTTATATATTTATTTATGTTGTACACGTTTATGTAAACAATTTATAGTTGAAACACAAATTCAGACCATTAATGTGCTGTGGAACTCTGTTATGGTGACCCAACCTCTTATACACACCCAATTGAATGTTTTTATGAAGTATGAAGGACAGTAAAAGTTGTTAGTTGTGTTAAGAAATTATACATTGATCATCAGCTCCTTTTGCGGGGGAATTCACATGTAATGCAATTATAGGTGCATATAAAGCCTGTGGACACTGTAGGTAACAAACTGTATTTCCAAGTTCTTTTTTTTTTTTTTTAGAATTTGACTAGTTGGGTTTGTGTAAAATTTGGCTAGTTGGGTTTTGTGTATACAGTTTTGGAGCTTGATATGTATACTTTGATGTACCAAATGTTATTATGTTGCCTATTGGGTTATGTATACTTTCAAGCTTGAGACATGACAAATTGTATGAAATTTTTCAGCATTTTTTGTGTTATTATTTTCTTGTGGTAGAATATGTGTATAATTGTATTGTGATGACTAATAAATTGAGACATGATGGTATTGTGATGATATCAATATGCAGTTATCAATGTGATGGGTTTGTGATGGTGTAAATATTTATTGTAAATATAATGCAATGTGATTTGGTACTCGTTATAAATGTGGTTTGGATGTTTTTTGTTTGTGGCTGTTTTTATTTACATACCTCTTAGACCACAGTGTTTGTGATTTTGTTAGATGAAGAAAAAAACCAAAGCCGCAATTCTTGCCTCAGTTGCATCTGTCCTCGTTGTGGGGGTTGCATTGTTAAGGAAATTACGACGTAGACATAGACAATTGCCTAGGGCGCCTTATGTTAATCATGCGGCCGAGAGAGAGGAATACATAAATAGTATTCTGCATGGAAGTGAGATAAATTGTGTGAATCAACTTAGGATGAAGCCTAGAGCTTTTCACCAGTTATGTCACATCCTCACTGAGGGGGAGCACGTACGCCCGACTATTCACATGCCTGTTACGGAACAAGTGTTCATTTTCTTACACATTATTGGTCATAATGTGAGGTTCCGTGTAATGGGTAGTCGGATCTATAGATCAACTGAGACTGTTCATAAATATTTTAAGGTTGTCCTTAGGGGGGTCTTGAAATTATAGAGCTCTAATAAGACTGCGTAGCGAAGATACACCCCCAGAGATAAGGCATAGCAGAAGGTTCTACCCATATTTTAAGGTAAATATTGCGACTTGTGTATTTTTGTAAATTGTGTAGATTTATGTAATTTTAAACCATTATGTGTGTTGAAAAATAGGATTGTGTTGGAGCAATAGATGGTACACATGTTCGTGCATCTGTGCCACTTGAAATACAAGGAAGATTTCGTGGTCGCAAAGATGGAACCACGCAAAATGTGTTAGCTGCCATTAGTTTTGACTTAAAGTTCACCTATGTATTGGCTGGATGGGAAGGTAGTGCACATGATTCACGGGTGTTGAGTGATGCATTTGCTAGGCCAGGGGGATTTTCAATTCCCAACGGTATTATACAATTACTTCACCTTTTTGGTTTATTAGTTTAATAAATATTGTGTGTTTTTCTAAGCATAGTAGTGATTGAATTTTATTTTTGAATATATGTAGGTAAATATTATCTTGGTGATGCTGTGTATGGTAATAAAAATGGAATATTGTCACCTTATCGGAGTGTGCGATATCACTTGAAAGAGTTTAGTGATCGTCCTCCTGAGAATGAGAAAGAATTGTTCAACCTCCGACACTCTTCATTGAGAACTACCATTGAACGAGGGTTTGGAGTGTTGAAGAAACGTTTTCGAGTGTTGGATGCAGAACCATTTTGGTCTTTTCAAACCCAAGTGAAAGTAGTGTTAGCTTGTTGTGTGGTTCATAATCACATTATGGGGGTTGAACCAAATGACCAAATTATGGAAGAAGCAATGAACGAAGTAGAGTCTAGTGACCCCCAACGAGAAACACGATCACGTCGGGAGTCCATTGAAGACAGTAGATTATGGAATGCTAAGAGAGATGAGATATGCCAAGCTATGTGGTCTGATTATACAAGAAGTGGAGAGTAGTACTTTATTTACATTTTTATAATTGTAATATGTGTTTTTATTTTTTGTAAAGACAATGTATTTACTATAGACTTCTAGTGGCGTAATGAACAAGTATTTTCAGCATTACATTGTTACTTGATGGTATTACATTGTCATTTCTAGTGATAGCATGTTTCATTCTGTTGTACACATTTTATATGCGTGGTTGTATGTGTGTTTGATTTGTTGTTCATATTCCGAGCTCCATTAATAAATGTTACTCTGACTATAGAATTTTCATATGTAGTAATGTCAAAGGACAAGGAAAAAGTGAGCACCAGCAAGCAATTTAGGTGGCTGCCGCCTATGCATGAAATGATGCTGAGAATACTTGCACAGGAGGCTACAAAGGGCAACAAGCCCTCTAACACCTTCAGGGCAGGCTCCTTCGCTCTTGTAGCGAAGGAGATAAGTGCCCACTTTGGGGTTGAGTGCCACCCTTCCTATGTAGACAATCGGATGCGGACTCTAAGGACCACGTGGTCCACTATTGAGACACTTCGAAAGAAGAATGGCTTCGGTTGGGATGATAATCTCAAAATGATAACATGTGACGCAAAAACGTACCAAGAAGAAGTCATGGTATGGTTTATAATTATATTTTCTTAATATAAATGATAATATATGTTTTTGTCCATAAATTGAAATTTTAGTTTGGAAATTGAAGGCAAAAAATTTATTTCAAAAGATATTTATAGTTTCAAAGAAGACATCTATGAGTAAATGTTAGAGGTTAGATGAAGTTTTAGTAAGTTATATAATGGTGTGAAGTAAACTTTATCATGATTTATTAAGTTTTAGTCATAGAGTAATGTCACACTACCATAGTTAGATGTTTAAATGCAGCATCTATTCCACACCATGATTTTATGTTTACTTTGACAAGGATGGACACCCACTTTATTTTTCATATAATAACAGATTTTTTTTGTTTATCAGTGACCTAAAACATTTACTGGCATGAATATTGCATTGAATATTGAATTTATGAGTGAAGTAATTATTGCATTGTTATTATACGTTCCTTTCTCCCTTACAGGCGCATCGAAAGCATGCAGAGTTTCTAAACAAGAAAATAGAGATGTATGATGAGTTAGCTATTGTCGTGGGGAAGGACACAGCCACGGGTAGCTTTTCAAAGTCCTATGTAGATATTGAAAATGAGCCAGATAATGGCGACAGTGCTGAATTTGTTGCAGATAATGTGGAGGAAGATGTGGTCGAAAAAGGAAAGAATGCAGTCGAGTCATCCACCACTGGGTCGGGAATTTCCAAGTCTCGCAAAAGAGGGCGTGCACCTTCTACTGCTGATGATAGCATGTTGGTTGATCTGTCTGACCAGTTGAAGGATATAGCTACAGCTCTTAGAGAAATCAATCGGGGCCCGGTGGATTACACATCTCTTTATAATGAGGTTATGGCTATGATGGCGAATGGGTATAGCGAAGAAATGCTCGCAACTGCGTTTGACCATCTGTGTCAAAATGAGAAGGTAGCAAGGGGATTTCTAGCAAAAAATGCTAGACTGCGTAAGCTGTGGTTGGATAGTTTTTTTTTCTCACAACTTTGACTTGCCTATGTCATGTAGACTGTGACGATAGCTTTAGGAATTCACTTCTGTTGTAGAACTAGTATTAACCTACCATTATATTATATATATATAGTATTTTGTATTATTGGGACAATACAATTGCCCGAATTATGTATTTGTCCTATTCAGATACCACGAGTAGGTATCATTTTTGTACACCATGGAGGTGTAATGACAATGGTGAACGATGAATGTGGCTATTTTTATATTAATATTATCGGTATATTTAAATGATTATTTTTGATGTTAAAGTGGATGATTATTTTTGTACTGTTACAGATATGTATACGTAATTCAGGTGCATGTTGAAGTGGATAATTAGTTTTGTATTGTTACAGGTTTGTCTAGATAATGCAGGAGTAGAAATTTGTAAGGCATTTCATATTTTCCGTAAAATAATTCACAAACCAAACATGAAAATTGATTTTTCGGGAAAAATGAATTTTATTTTCCGTAAAATGTTTTCCTGAACCAAACATGAGAATTGATTTTCCGTAAAACAAAAAGTATTTTTCGTAAAATATTTGATCGAACCAAACACCGGAATTGATTTTCCGTAAAATGATTTCCGAGACAGCCAAACAACCTCAATACATTTTCCTTTTCCAGAAAATAGCATTTCCGAAAAATATGTATTTTCTAGAAAACATTTTACACGAACCAAACGCACCCTTAAAAGAAAATTGGAAGTATACAAAACTAATTGGATCCCTCTTTTAACGTGTCCAAGTCTAAGATACAGTACCTAGGCCTATAATGTATTAGGAAAGAAATAGATTAATAAAGAAATTTCCAAATATAATAAGCCATACGTAACTTACCGTCACCGTTTGCTAAATAGCAAATTCGAAAAATACTAAAAACAGAAACTTCATAGATAAACCTTTGCTTCGAACATCAAACTAGTACCTATATTACTTAACCCAAAAAAAGAAAAAAAGAAAAAAAGAAAAAGACAAAAACCCAGTACCTTTATTGACTCAATCAGCCTAAACACACAGACTTTTGCTTGAGTACTGAGGAAAAAGAAAACCACCCCCCCCAAAAAAAAAAAAAGCAAGCAAACGCAGTTACAGAATAGCGTTTCTGCTACTCAGAAAAGAAGTTCAAAGAACTAGCTGGAGTCAGACGAATTCTATCATGAATTTGGGGTTTTCTTGCTGACATTGATTTGTGAGTTTTTTTCTTTCTTTTTAGTATTCCATTTTGTATTGCTTGTTGATCATGAGTTTTGTTTTCTGTTTGGTAGCTGAGAAAAACAGGCTCGAAAAGAAATTAAATTCAGTGTTTTTAATTTAGTTGGGACCTTAATTAATTTTTTTTTTTCTATTAATTGCTTAAAGTAAATGAAAAAACTTAATTATATAATTAGTTGAACTGAACCTAATTTTAACATTACTCAAATTGATAAAGCAGAAATTCTGGCTTTTATTTTTGTAACTGTTGTTCTGTTCTATGGTTGAATTGCTTTCTTTTCAGTATTAATTGCTTACTTTTATTATTTATTGATTTGTATTAATCTCTAACTTGTTTGTTTATTTATACGTTTTGGCAAATCTTTGGTATAGTTATTGTGATAGTTACTTTAGATTCTGGAATGATAGTTTAATTGCTTTGAGTTACTTTAGTATATGGGGATACAGTAAAGAAACTAACAAAAACCCAAACTATCCAAGAACTCTAGTAAGTTTGAGCTAGAAAACACAACAGATGCCGAATTCCACTCGTATAGAGTCTTCCCAATAAAATTAAAATTAAAAAAAAAAAAAAATTTTCAGCTTCATTGAATGTAACTCGTTCCCCTCAAAACAATGATTTATCTTCAAATACGCCACATTAAGCACAATGGAATAACTTTCAAAGTCTCCCCATTGCTTCTTTTCTTTTGCCAAATTGTCCTTCCAACAAGATAATAAGTCTATCATGGGACTAGGCATTACCCATGAAACATCAAACAAAGAAAATACTAGAGACCACATTTCTCAAGCCACTGCACAATGGAGAAGGAGATGATCCATTGACTCTCCATGATTTTTAAACATATAACTCCAATCCATAATATTTATCATTCACTTCCTCAGGTTATATGTTTAAAAAAATTTCCACAATGCAACACACCATGAGAAAAAGGTCTTCTGTGGTACATGAACTTCCCATATGCTTTGCTAAGGAGAAAATTTCCCCTTCTTTCTCTCAGTGCCTTGTAGGAACTCTTTGCTTGAAAACAATAGTTTTTCAATGGGATCATCACCAAATTTTCTATCTCCTCTCCACAGATCTTGGTAGCATATAGGTCATCCAAAAACTGTTTCATCTATTCTAGCTCTCGATCATGAAGCTCTCAAGAAAGTAATGGATTCCAATAAGAGAAATCATTTATGTATTCTAGATCATAATCTGCTACTGACATCTCTGTCCATAGCTATTAGAAAAAAATATCAGGATAGCTTTCCTTGAGTTTAGTAAGACATTAAAATGAAATCCAATTGACCAAAAAAAATCCAATTGACTTCCAATATTAAAAATAAGATTAAACTATATTAAAACTTTCTTTGCGCTTCCCCATCACTATCTCTTACAAAACCCCCTTCAATCTATTTGATAGTACTTTGGCCAAAATTTTTTAAGTACTCCCACAAGGCTAATGGGCCTAAAGTTTTTCCACTTTTTTTGGTATCAAAACCACAAAGAAAGCTTTTGGACTTTTTTCAACCATTCCTTTGTCATGGAAATCAATGAAGAAGCTGATTATGTCCTCTATTACCACACTCCAGTAGTTTTGGAAGAAAGTAATGGTAAACCCAACCGGACTTGGTGCTTTGTCCCTATTCATGCTTTTTAAGGCCTGTAGAACCTTTTCCTCTCATTGTCACTCTGAAAAGGCTGCTGTTCTTGCATCGACAACATCCCATCCATTCTAGGTCTCCAAGCTTCCTATTCCTGGCAAAGATCATTGTAAAATTGTTCAATATGCTCCCTGATTTCATCTTGGTTGGTGGCATCACCAATTTTTAGGCTTCCAATGAAATTATTACTTCAGTGAGAATCAACCAAATGATTAAATAACCTAGTCTTATTATCCCCTCCCTTTAGCCAAAGAGCCCTTAAAGTTCTACCTTGAACCTGTCTCCTCTGTGAGCATTATCTTTTGAACCTCCTTTTTAGAGTCTTTCCTTATCAGTTTCTCTTCAATAGTCAAGTTTCCTTCCTCCAATCCATCTGTTAAAGTTGTTGGGTGATTTGAGATGTTGGTGCATGTGGTCTCATGATGGAGCTTGGGCCTGTATGATTTTGGAGGTTCGTGGGCCTGCATGACACTAAATGTGTGGCACATGGGCCTGAGTGAGACGCTCACATGGAAATTGATGTGGCACCCATATTGACGTGGTAGGTAATGTGACACACTGCTGTTTGGTTGACATGGCAGGACCCTGTGTCAAAACGTGACAGAGCATGGCATACTGACATGGCTAGGGCTAACGTGGCAACACCCTATAACGCCATGTGGCCATGAATGTGTGGCATCCCTTTTATTTATTTTTATGGTTTTGTTGGAGCTACGTGGAGCCCATTTGTCGTTTGCAAGGTACCCACCTTTGTTTTAGTTGAAGAGGTGGGCTTGGAGAAGGCTATGGAAATAATGACCCAGCTTCTCAAAGATTTGTCAAGCAAACAGTTGTATTAATTTGTAAGCATCCAATTTTTCTATGATTTGGTGACTTTGCTTTGGTAACTGGGGAGAAAACTTTGAGAAGTACCTTAATGTATGCTATACCCATGTTTCAGAGTGTATTCAGTGCAGCAGAACGATCTGCCCATATTTCTGTGCTGATGACGTGTTGTCAAAGTACACCAATTCTTGAAGAAATGGAATTCTGAATGGGCTACTCGTATCCAACTCATAATGAAACATTGAAACAACCACACACATGAGCAGCAGCCTTTTAGGAGTCAGCTATTTTGGCCCTGGTTCTGGCACCAGTATAGATATAGTCAAGTTAGGTATGTAAAGACTATTGGCTTATTGGAAGTAGATTTGGTGGTGTCAATGCTCGGAGGATCCAAGATTGATGATCAGTTTTGTTGTTGTCGGAGGCAAAGCACACATGGTGGATGTGTTGGAGATCATGCACCACACAGCATATCTTGTTGGGCTTGGCATCAATGAAGACTAGCTTGCAACTAGGTATTGATAAGCTAGGTTGCTGTGGCATTAATGGCACCATGAATGGTGGATCTAAAGCAGTTTTTGGTGGCAACACTAGGGTTTTGGCCAAGGTGATGGTGGCCTTGGGCTTCATTTGGGTTTTGACTGAAACTTGGATGGGTTTGGGTACTTGAATCAAGTTTGGTGATGGGAGATTTTGTTGTGTTTTATGACTGTAGCATACGTTCATAACCAATGCCCTTTGACAAGGCCATGACAAAGAGAAAAGAGATGGGGTTTCAAAAAAAAAAAAAAAAGAATTGAAGGACTTGGTTGGGTTCTTGACCAACTGGGAGATATTTGCTACTTGTGCAGGATGTGGGTGGCGACGCTGTCCAGATTTGTGATGTTGTGCACCACCTTGCAGCCTATCTGTGATGGCTATGGATTTTTTTTTTCTTTTTGAAATTGGGAAACTCAAAGGGAATGGATCAGCCTAGCTCCGATACCATGTTATAGTTGTTGAGTGATTGCGGGAGAGAAACAAGAAAAGTGGAAGCAAAGCAAGGATTTAATGTGGTTGGGCCCTACACCCATAGCGGAAAACCTTTGATAGCTATTGAAGTGTTTATTACAATGGCTCAATGTAGGGTTTACATAGTAGAGAACTCTAGGCTAACCCTAGGGTTAGTTTGCTTACTCTACAAGTACATGGGTTTACATTAGGTTTGATCTCTTGGGCCATAATATCTTTAACACCATGCAGCTTCCTAATTTCCTCTAAAAGGTTTTCCTTCCTTACCGCAACATCTCCAAGAGTATCCTTATTCCAAAATTTCAAATAACTTTCAAGGATTTGACTTTATGAGCTAATATATAACCAGGAGACCCCTGGTTATGATAGCTCCGCCATCAATTTTGGAAAATTAAAATAATTCTCACCTCTTGACACCATTGTTATCAAGTAAAATAGGAAAATGATCTGATAGTGGTCTTTGAAGTAACCTCTGACTCTAGTTGTAAAATGCTCGACCCAATTGGGTGAGACCAAAAACCTGTCTAATCTGGTTATTGAGGGTGGATCATGGTTATTCGACCAAGAATAAACACCTCCCTCCATTGGTAAGTCTATGAAGCCATGTTTGTAGATAAACTCTGAAAAATCCCATATCCCTGTCACTATTCTTAACGTCCCCTCCTTTCACTTGGGAAACAAATTATGTTAAAATCCCCCTTATATGCCAAAGCACCCTTCATCAACTCTGGATATCTGCCAACTCTGTCCAAAGCCGCCTTCTTTTTGCATTAGCAATAGTACCATAAACTTCAAAAAAAAATCATTTAAAATCATCATCCACACTTTGAAATCTACATGAAACAGAATAATCCTTAACAGCCTAACTGCTTCTTCAAGCTTCTCTACAACTCTTTTATCTCACATCAGCAGAATACTTCTTGAAGCTCACAACGAGTCTAAATGACTCCAATCTATGAAATTATCCCCCCAAATGCTTTTAACTATACTTCTATCATTTGCCCCATCTTGGTTTCTTGAAAGCATACAACTGTTTTCTAGTGCTGCAGTAGATTGTTAATTCTTGTTCTTTGCTCTCCATCATTCAACCCCCAAACATTCTAGGATAAAGTTTTCAGTTGCATGATGATTATAATAGAAAGACTCTTGCCTTTCTTGATACTGCTCCATTGCACTCTCCTTTGTGTTGTAATTAAGGGAACGAGCCATAATTTTTGGTTCCCACACCTCCTTAGCCACATTTCTTGGACTCTATTAAGCAACCTTGCTTTATTATATTATTCAATTTTAGAGAACAACCTCACAATCTTGCCTTAAAATCCTGTAAATTATGTTTCCAAGAATTTGCTAAAGCTCTTTATTCATAGCATCACCCATTTAGAGAGATCTACATCTTGGTTGTCATCCTCTGTCTCAAATCTTTTTGTGGGTAGGTCACTAATGGTTGAAGTTCCATGGGACCTTCATATAGTGCCACTTTCAAACCTGTGAAGCCATTCTCATCACCACTTCCCATCTGGCAAATTAACTTTGTCCAACTGAGCCCATCACTGCCACTGATTGCATCACTTATATCTTCTCTTCCTTCATTATGAATTACTATTATGCTTAGTCTTGCTGCTGAAATCATTATTGAAGCGTACGGTACATGGTCAGTGTGAATGCACAATTGAGAGTCAAGAACTTTTGTTGATCCAACTTGACCCCACTGTATATGTGTTCCGATCACCTCGGAAGCTATTATGAACACACTTAACCAGTTGGTCAAATTCTTTCCAAACTTGTATAACGCATGCAGATTCCTTTCCCCAGTTAATTGAACTGCCCACAACCTTCCAAACTTCTCTTTACTCATCTTGCCAAGTTTAACAACTAGCCCGGTTTATAACTCCAGCTCTGAGTCTCTCACCTATACATGCCGTGGGTTTTAGGGGCTTGGGCCTTTAATTGATTGTCCAGCCCAGCTAACACAATAGTTCAGCCCCCTGCTGGGCTTGCGTTAACAACATGACTTCCTGTTAACTCTAACGTTATTTGGTTGCTAAGGAAAGGAATGACTTGAATTCAATTTAGAATTTTGAAATTTGGGGGATGCATTGTTGGAAAGTCACATACTCTAAAGGGTACCCCATATGGCTATGAGGTTGAATTGAGGAGATATTCAGTATATGCTAATTAAAACATTAGTATGTAACATATATAACTCTTTTTATACTCTATTTTTATTTTTCTTTTCCCTGGTTTTCTTTGTGTCAAAATGAGGGTTTTGTTGTGGGAGATTTAATTGAATGGCAAGAGTGGACAATGATATTTCTTGTACTTCTAAATGCTGAACAGGTTTTGTGAGCTGCTTGTAAGGATGTCAAGACCCATGTTGCTTGTTTTCCTGTTGCTTGTACTCATAATCACTTCTCAGTTTGAATGGAAACAACAGCTTGTGATTGACCTTGACTCAACTCCGAGCATCTCACAGAAGCAGCACCAAATTTCAAAGCGAGAAGTTGTAAAAGAGAAGGTTAAAACTTAATAGCCAACCTTATTTATTGTCAAAGCGAGAAGAAGTTGTGCAAAATGCTTTTGTATTTTAAGATGCTTTCAGTTTATCGGTAGGCAGTTGAAATTCTTTGAAATGCATGTTTTTCTACACATGCTACACAATCAATACATTGCTGGTTCTTGGGCATATTTCTTTTATGAATTTGGTTACTTAGTTAACAAGTTTCTTCCTCCTAATTTAGCAGTTGCAAGCTTATGAATTCGCTTGTCAATTTCTATTGTGCCATATCAATCAAGCTCTCTAATATCTTCTTTTTTTTTTTTTTTTTTTTTTTTGATACAAAATAAAAATTCTACTCTAACCTAATTTAAGTGTATTGGTCTATATATGTGTCAAGCTCTCTGATACTTTCTGATGTGTCAAACTTGCTGCAGATCATTTTATCACAAGAGAAGAGCATTCAGAGACTCAATGAACTTGTACGTAGTCTCCGAGAATGCAGCAGTGCAGAGACAATAATGAGACTACAAATGACAATGCAAGCCCTTTGACTGAACGTGTTATTGAGCTTGAACGACAGCAGATTCTGGGAAACTAGGCTGGGACCATGCAAGTTCCTGTTGGTAATGCTCAAATTGTAAAAATTCACCCAGGTTTCAGTTTGGTGCAAGTTCCACATCTTCATATTCACGATGTTAAAGGTCCATTTGCCCTTTAATCTTCATTCATATGAAGATGCCATTAATATTTAAGGGTCACTGTGGATCACTATAATGGTAATTATCATAAATTGAAAATCATTAATAGTTGTACACCGTATTAAATGAAAAGTTATTAAAGCCACGTTGCTATTGGAGCAAGACTGTACACCGTACTGTTGTCAGCGGAATATTCGTTTGCAAATGGTAACAAGCTGCAAATTGTGCAATTAATATGTTCACGAAAACTGAAAACTTCAGGTCCATGGCTATCAATTGTTGTACGATTGCTTTTCTTTTATGGGTCGAATTCAATGTATAGTAGCTTTAAGTAACGTTATATCGTTCAATTTTTTAAGTGGGATAGATTTTTTTTGATAAATTTACTATTTGGATTACATTATTTTTGTAAATTTTTCATGTCTTCAAAATTTTTAGATAATCAAATATTAATAGTTATGTTATCAATTAATTGTTTAAATTTAAGTTTTTATAGTTTAAAATAATACATAAAAGATGATTTTATGGATTGAATGGTAAATAATATCTAATTGACGTACATGTTAAGAACATATAATCCAGTACCGAGATTTTTAAAATATGAATATAATAACTTGTTATTGAGTAGTGGAATATTGCTGAGTGTAACTTAATAACTTAATGTTACAACTTCAATCAATATCTTTTTATTAGATGTAAATTTTGATAAATTCACTGTTAAATTACTTTTTATTTTTTATACTTGTAAAATTTTTAGGAAATCAAAGATCAATAGTTATGTTATCAATCAATTGTTTAAAGACAAAGTTTAGCTACAAAATCGGTTGTAGCATTAGGCTACAAACTCACTCAATATCTTTTTATTGGATGTAAATTTTGACAAATCCACCATTGGATTACATCTTCTTCTTATATTCTCTATGTTTGCAAAATTTCAAGAAAATTAAAGATCAATAACTATGTCATCAATAAATTTTTAAATGGCAAGTTTTTATAATTTAAAATTATGCATAAAATATAAGTTAATAGATTATATAGTAAATAATATCTGATTGACATAAAATTTAACATGTGTATTAAGAACGTAAAGAACATGCAATTTAACAATTAGATTTTCAAAATATGCAGTAATATTTATTTTATTGAGTGAGTTTGTAGCCTAATGCTATAACTAATTTTGTAGCTAAATTTTGTTCATTGTTTAAATTGCAAGTTTTTGTAATTTACAATTATACATAAAAAATAAGTTTATGAATCATATAGTAAATAATATCTAACTAACACATAATTTGACTGTACATTAAAAAAAACATATAATTCAATAGTTAAACTTTTAAAATACATAACAATATTTTATATATAATTTAATAGTTACAAAACATGGGAGTGACGTTAGAAATACGGATCTTCCCCTGTAAGATTTTCTCCTATAACTTTTGACTAACTGATTATCAGTGAGGATCTTCCCCTGTAACTTTTGATTATCAGTTACAGTTAGGCCATTCCCCAGCCACCAAAAAAAAAAACACACACACACACACACACACACACACACACACACACACACACACATTAATTCCAAGCCACTGCACAAAAACCCAAAAAGAGGAAAGATAAAAAAAGTCCTCAGAGAAATTAAAGTGTAAGCAAGCCACTGCACAAAAACCCAAAAAGAGCAAAGATAAAAAAGTCCTCAGAGAAATTAAAGTGACCAGCTTACACCATGGCCCATAGGGGTAATGAGACTGTGGGTTTATTGCTCTAGACTAGAGTATGACTTAAACTTGAAAATGGCACGAAATGACTGACCATTAAGTACAAGGCATGAGTCACCCACAATTCCCTTTCAAAAAAAAAAAAGAGTCACCCACTATTCATTTATAACCGTGTCACTTTTTCGTACAAATATATTTTGAAAGGGTGGGTTTTCAATTAAATTAATTATTAAAGTTTTTAGGGTGTGAGTTATGTTTTGTGAAAGTTTTCACTGGACACGTTAGATAGTAAGCACGTATTCACTTTTAGATATGTGTTTAAGTTCATGCGTGTCTAGTAAAAATTTTCACTGGACACAAGTCGTGTCTGAGTTTTTATTGTTGAATAAAAGACTTGAGGTTCAATTTTCGTCTACACCAAAAATTGATTAATGTCTTAATCTAATGATAAAAAATTATTATCAAAACCGAATGTTATAGGTTGAAATTCTTTAAATTCTTTTTGTTTAAGAGAGAGAAATTAGTCAAATTACCATATGTTTCTTTGGCATTTGAAATTTTGTGGTTAATTAACCATATCCACTTTTGGGCTACAAATTCCAGTGGCCATCTTGTGGGGTATTTGCTTACCCATACATAATCGTGGTAGGTTCTACATCATTGTATCTTTATATATATATATATATATATATATATATAAGAATCCATATTATATTTTAATACATTTAAATTTTGTACCATGTATTATTTTAACTGAAATATAATTTTATATCAAGTGTCTTAAGACTTTCAATAAAATCTAATTTCTTGCCAAATGTTATTCAAATTATATTCTAATTTTGGTAAGATAATATTTACACGCAAATTCATAAACCTAAACTTAAAAAATATAAAAAGACCCTATTCAAATTTCATTTAAGTTTTAATATAATACTATGAATGTATAATATAAGCTAGTTTATAATTATCAATTGCTTTAGAGAAACAAAAATTTCACAACTGTCAAGGTGATAAGTTATTAATGAAAGATCAAAGAGTAATGTAAATGGTGAACCTAGAAGAGAATTAATAAAAGCTTGTCAATGAAGGTGTGCAGTATGCACCCAACCCAATTCAATGCATTGGGTGAGCTTTCGTAGGTTGGAATTTTATTTTAAGTCTTGAGTTGGGTTGAATTTATGTTAATATTTTTTTTCATCCTATTTGACCCAACTTGACTATCATATATATATATATATATATATATATATTCATTTTATTACCTTTATTTTATTTTTTAGTTCGATTTATTTTGGTATTTTAAGAAATTGTTTCAATTAATTTGGAAATTTGCAATATAATTTAGGCTTATTACGTGATTGTAATAATTTATTAATAAAATAATTAAATAAATAATAAAAGTCCAATTTATTTACAAGACATGAAATATGTAAGCACACTAAAAGTCTTATATCTTAATTAACACCTTCTGATGTTTCTAGCAAAGACATCCAATTCAAATATCTCTTTCCCTGTAACTATGTTATTAAAAAAAAAAAGAAAAGAAAAGAAAAGAAAAAGAGATATGCAAGTGCACCCATTGACCTCAATTTAACACGATCCATGTGTGAAGGATTGGGTTGGTTTCTACATTTTTGGTAGTGTAGGCTGAAAAATTTTCAACCCTAAAATATTGGATTTGATTGAAATAATCCTTCAACCTAACCCAATTGATACATTCCTTATTTGTCAACTCAATTATTGTAAAAATATTGTTTTGGCATTTCTTTTAATTATAATGGTGCAGGTTGTTTGGGCTTTGGTTGTCTGAAATAGTAGGCAAAATCGTTAATGCTTTTTAACAGAATTAGACAGCATATAAATTTATAGGTTTGCGTCAGAAATCCATTAAATTCTCATGGTTGAACTTTTAAACAAAATATATATTTTTTGTGTGTCTTTTGGATATTTCAGGAAAAACAAGTACATGTGATGCATTAAAGAAAATTAAAAAAAAAAACTTATATAAAATTAATTACCATGAAATGATCTTAAATGGAATAATGAGACCAGAGCGAGTGGCTAATTAAATATTATAACAACTTGAAGAGGAAAAATATACAAAGATGATTGGGGAATTGAGTGAAAGGGCAATGACTGAACTCAAAACTTTATACTTCGTTTTTTCAATTGAAATAGTATAATAATTAATAACAAACAACTTAGCAGCACATCAACATTTTTGAACTAATTAACATAAGTGTTTTTGTTTTTTTGTTCGGAAATTTAGTTTACATTCATTGAAATAAAACATAATACTTATGGTAAACCCCAAAACCATAGAAGGGAAGAAACCAACATAGGAACTTCTTGCTACAACAATCAAATTGCAAATCTAACTGTAAAACCAAAACAAGCCAATTCAAGTAGTAAAGCAAAAATGCATTAACGAAAATGTTTTGATATTCACTCAAAAAAAAAAAAAAAAAATACACACACCTCATAGCTAGACACACACTGTCTCACAATGCACAGTCATATCATTTTGCTATATCCACTTAGGTTAATCTTGTCTTTTAGGATCACATTCACTTAGCATATGGCACTCAAACGTTTTTAAGTAATGTGTGGATGAGTTGTAATATTTCTTTGAAGCATAGTTTTTGTGTTTTGGCTAAATATTGAAGCAAATATAACATATATATATATATATATAACATGTTTTGAGCTTTAAGATTATATATACGATATCATTATTGACTAACTAACAAAGAAAACTTTTTATAAAATATCTAGGAAGATTAGGATAGTTTAATTATATGCACACATCAACAAATTAAAAAAAAAAATTTAAATAGAAAAGGTTCAGTTGGATTTAGAAGTTAGAACCAGGCAACCAAGAACCAACCCATTATATATTTGAAACATACTTCTTAAAATTCATTTGTTGATGCAAAGATGATTTCCATATTTATATTGCTATAATAAATCTTCAAATAATATAAAAATAATGAAAAAAATGATTTTATTATAATAAGGGCATGCTAGTAAATTGATATAAATAACAATTCATTTCTTTCTTTTTTATATCTAAAAAATTAATTTCTACCTCTTTGATTTACCAAAGGATAAAGTTTGGTTACAAATTTTGTTATAGCCTAATGTTACAATTTTCATTAAAAAAAAAAATTTTACATGACTATATGTTTTGAAAATCTAATCGTTGGATTACATGTTGTTTATATTCTTAACACACATTTCAAATTTCATGTCTATCGGTATTATTTATTATTCAACCCATAAACTTATTTTTTATGTATAGTTTTATATTACAAAAACTTGAAATTTAAACATATGATTAATGACATACTTATAGATATTTAATTTTTTTTTGAAATTTTGCAAGTATGGAGAATATACTAAGCAAATGTAATCCAATAATGAATTTTTGAATATTCACATTTAATAAAAAAATATTAAGTGAAGTTGTAACTTTAAACTACGACCAAATTTTTTTTGCCAAATTTTATCCTTTACCAAAATTTTCATCCATTGACTAATTTTTTTTTTTTTTTTTTTTTGATGAGCTTCATCTATTGACTATTATACTATATACTGCATAAGCAACAAAATGGTAATAAGTTCAGTCGAGTACAGCAGTAGCTTGTGCATGCAATGCAAATACCTACTTACAAATACAATTATTCATCTACAAACAATACTGTGTTACCTGGTACAAATGTCTGAAATTAATGCGAGAGAGTACTAATTTGTATAAATACCAGTGTAAATTAGCGTACCTAACTAATGTTCTATCCTTCAAGTTTTCAAAGCCACTCTATCTCCAGGTGAAACGTTATTAAATACGGCTGGAGTACTGCTGACATAATCTTTTTAACTAATAAAATACTGTGATTTAAATGTGATATCATTCGATAATTTTTTATTTTTTGTATTGACTAAAAAGTTGACTCACATATTTACATATGTGACATCATTTTATTAATTAGAAAAACCATTTTAGCAATCTTTCCAATGAATTTAATAATTCTTGCAGACATCGACGAACTATGAACCAAATAATTTCTCCAATGTCAGAGTTGCACAATTTAAGAGGGGTAAAATTTAAAGCCTCCTTTTTTTGGGGGTTTACTTTCTTGCCTTCTAGTCCTTGACATTCCTTTGCCTGTGTACTTTTCATTCTTAATTTGTGCATCACTCACACTACAAATTTAGCAAAATTACTGCAACGATCTAGAGCTCAAAATCTACTTATCAATAGCTATTTACATGAATAACATTAATACATATTAGTTTTTTTGTATTAACTGTCTAGACACATATATTGTTAATAGAAATAAGTAATTTTTTTTAATAGAACAAAAATAAATAAATTGACAGTAGTTTTTTTTTTACCGTAAATTTGACCTTATAGCTCATCGTCCTAGATATAAAAAAGCATCTACGTTCCAAGTGGCCGCCATTTTTTGAATTTTGAATTTTTTTTTTTCATATTGAAAAATAATATTTTGCCGACCATTAACTATATTTGTTTATATGTTTCCTAAAATGTGACCAGTATTTAACTGCACTTTGAATGCTGCATAAATAAAATTTGCTTGAAGGGGCTTGGCATGTGTAATTAATTGTGTAATAACAGTCGACACAAGTGGGTGAGTGACAACCTAGAATGAGTGATCCAATGACGAAAAATTTATTCCGATGTGATATATTGGAGTCAACATTCTATTTCAAACTCTTGCCCTAATCACAGTTATAGTTCACTTCAAATGTTCACCAACTGACGTTAGGAATATTTAAAATTAATTTTTTTAATATTTATAATTTGATAGTTTCAAAAGAGAAAAATAAATTTGAATATTAAATGTCTCCATTAAAAATAGTAAAATACAGCTAATTAAGCTACACGATTAGTTAGGAATGTTTCAGATTATATTGTATGGATAGAGGATACTCCACCACATATTCACCAGGTAATTTAGGCAAATTCCACCATTTTTAACTAATAATTTTTCAGTCTTGATTTTCAAAAAAAAAAAAAAAAAAAAAGTTACACGGCTCTTAGCATTATGAGTTTATGACTATTTACAATTTAAGAAAAATTAAGTCATTAACTGCATAGTTTTAAGGATTAGGGGAATATCTTTTAAAGAGTGTGATAATTAGGGATGATATTCTTCTAAAGTTACCCTTACCTCTTCTCTACTATTGGTTACCTTACATACCATTTACCTAGCTACTTGTTCACGTTACCAATCAACTTAGTACTCATTTTATAGTGAAAATTACATAGTAATTTATCGATTTCTTCTCATAGTTTTTTTATTTTAATTATAATTAATATATTTTGTAAACCTTTGAAATTATTTTTTTCTTTATAATTTAGTTTGGAACATAATTCCAACATCAAATTAGTTTAAAATATTTGACAAGTTTTGTTAATATCTTTATTAGGCACTGCAAAATTCTTATAGGTTGTCTATTTTAAATTACTAAAAATTATTAAGATTGATTAAATTATTATTTTTGTAGCATTTTTTTTTGAGGTGATCACCTAAAATTTGCAAAATATAAAAATTGCCAAATTCAATTATAATAAATTCTTAGTTTAAAAAATATATGATTTTCTATACAAAAACACATCAAAATCATTGTATTTAATTTGTTTTACCCATTAGAGTTTCTACCATAGTTCCAAGAGCCTTATAGTTCAATTGACACCTCTTGGTGTTTTCAATAGAAATGTCTAGGGTTTAAATTTCCTCTCTCCTATTGTAATTATTGAATTATTTTTAAAAAAACAAGTTTCCACCTATATTCAAGAAATGTTGGCTCTAGTATTACCTTATTCAATGTTTGCACTTGAGTTAAACTAATATTGATTTTACTAGTTATCAAGAGTCTTGTAATTCAAAGATATTGTTTAGCTCTACTCTACATTAACAGCTCAAATAGGATGATGAACATAAACATATTTCAATTAGAATTTGTTTAATATTGAGTTATTTTAATGAAATAGGACAGTGAACTTTGTTTAGTTATAGAGTAATCTTAGTTATAAAGTGGCTTGAAACAATTGATCACTTTTCATAAGTTATAATTTTGAAATTTAAAAATATAATGTGGGAAAATGTGAGCTTATTAGCTTAAAAATGAACCAAAAAAAAAAAAAAAAACCAAATGGTTCTACTTTTATTCTTAATTAATATATAAATGAGGACAACAAGTGAATAGAAAATCTAGGAGCATAACCTTTTGTGCTACAGTTCTGATGTGATAGACCGTAAGTGGTGGAAAAAAAATAGTGGGTCTATATGAAAGTAAAAAACAACTAATCACATTTTGTCACATAAGATAGTCGTAAAAAGTATTTGATAAATGTTGTGGTTCTAAAATAACTCACACATAAAACCATTTTCATGGTTGCTTTTTAGTGTAACTAATACAATCTTGCTTTGTCCCACTTTTTATATTTCACTTTATATTCCACCAATTATGATATGTCATATTGTCAGCATTTATTTTTCATTTTAAAATTTAGTTATTTTATAAGAAAATTTAAATTAATATATGGAAAATTGTGATTAGTGAATTATAATGTGGAACACAGGATTTGTATTTGAGTGTGACCACCTTACTAATTTTTTTTTCCCAAAAAGTGTGCTCTCTCTCTCTCTCTCATGTTTTTATTTTTTATTTTTATTGAAATTACATTTTTCTAGTATAAAACTTTTAGTCTATGATATAAATATTGATATTTTTTTTTTCATTTATTCTTTAAACCTTGTGTATTACACCTCCGACTCATATAAGGATGGGGCTCTTTTTTTTTTTTTTTTTTTTTTTTTTTTTTTTTTTTTTCAATAATAGAATTCACAATTATTTATAAACCTCAATGCATAATTGATCAAATCTGTAGAGACCTCTAATGAAGAAATGCTTGGATCATTCACATCCAAATTTTTAAAATTTTAATAGGAATTTTGGCCAAATTTAAATTATATCTAGTGATCATGAAGAAAAAAAACCCCCTTTACATCCTACTAGCTAACATTCTATCAATTTTTGACATATTCTACAATGCTTATCTACAGAGACAAGTAACCGTGACGTTTTTCATTTGCTTTTTTTTTTTTTTTTTTTTTTTTCCCTCAAAACACTCACACCCATCATTTTGGTGGGCACCTCCCTTAAAAGTATTAGGCTAATTAAAGTACCAATTGACTTATTTTTATTTTATTGTAGTTTGTTAGTTAACTTTAGGTAAGATATTGGACCATTCTAAATGCTATTATTAATTGGAGATGAGCTTATAGTTTTTGGGCAACTAATATCTAATTTCTTGTTCCTTTAGTACAGCATTGGCACCAATACTTTAATCTGAGCCGATGGATAGGGGCAGAATTAATGTCATACACCTTATTGATCAGTTCATTATCACCCTTCAATCTAGCAGTTGAGGTTGATGAGGGATGATTATACCATTATTAACACAAGATGGGAAAGCTAGCTAGCTATCTCCATAAGCATTAATAAAATTGTTGTTGAAAATCAATGGTGATCATAATACTTAATCAATATAATGCTGGTCACAAACAATGATGTGCCACCTAGATAACTACCACATCTCTCATGTCATGTAGAGTATATAACTGCCCACATTTACCTATTAATTTATTACCTTTTTCCCCTATCGGGTTTCCTTTATAGCACATTTAATTACACAGTGCCAATTGATAAAAGAAATCTACGTGGGGTTCATCAAAAAACACAAAAAAATCTACATGGAAAAAAAAATTTAGAGATTCGAGCATGACTGAATCCAAGTGAAAGCTCCATGTCTTGAATCACTCCCCGTAAGTATTTTTTTTAAATGATAAATCACTTGTACTTCTTCTGAGCTTGGTATTTTTCATATGGCGGCCAGTTATTCAGGGCAAAGACTAAAGGGTACTTTGGCAGAGTCTTTGTAAATTACAAGAGTTAAGAGTACAGAGACTATCAAGAAAGAGTTGAGAGAGTAGTGTCAGAAACTTAAAGGCTAATTCTTGTTCTTCACCAAATTTTTATTTTGAGGTTATTCTTCACCATTGAAAACCTAAAAGGTGCTCTCATGCCTTTAGCATGTAGAAGCAGTGTGGGTCTTGCGTAATCCCTGTGCAAGAGTTTTGTGACCTCCCAGCGTGGTGAGGCCAGTCTTGGTAACCCTTCTCGGAGGTTTTTTTGGAGAGTGGGTAGTCTAGTAGAATGGCGGAAGAGCTGGAAACCCTGTGGAGTAAGTTAACTTTTATAGAGGAAGAAGGCGAAGATATTGAACTAGGAGTTAATAGCACGAAGGCAGCAAAGGAGATGGGGAAAAATTGCGTGGTTATGAAAATTCTTATACAACACACAGTTTTCTTGGATGCTCTAAGAAAGAATATAAAAATGCTTTGGAAACCAACCAAGGGCCTTCAAATCTCTGAAATAGAAGATGACATGTTTGTAGTGGAGTTTGGTGACGGAAGAGACAAAAAAAGGGCTATGGAGATGTGTCCTTGGAGCTATGAAAAGCAACTGATCCTACTACAGGACTTTGAAGCTGAGATGGTTCCTAAGGAGATAGTCCTGAAATGGACCCCTTTTTGGGTCCAATTTGGGTCCAAATATACAACCTCCCTCTTAAAAGCATGACAAGAGAAACAGGTATGGAGATAGGAGTGAAGATTGGAATGGTGCTAGACGTAGACGTACCTGAAAAAGGGGTGCAATGGGGAAAATGCCTATGTGTGCGAGTACGTGTTGATACTAATAAAAAGTTGATCAGAGGGAAAAGGGTCACGATTGAGGGTGGAGAGAGCAGATGGGTTTTCTTCAAATATGAGAGGCTGCCAAATTTCTGTTACCGGTGTGGGATGCTAGATCACGGAGAGAAGGATTGTGTAGAAAAGACAAGTTTGGGGATGAAAGGTGGGGAAGGCGGTATGCAATATGGGGCGTGGTTGAGGGGCGAGCTAGGCAGATGGGTAGGGAAAGATCAAGGAAGAACAGAGGAAGTGAATAGACCGGAGTTCAGATTGGGGAAGGCGGAGATGATGGTGGAAAAGCCAGCTCGAGAAACGAGTAGACAAGGGGACGAGATGAGTGCAGGTGTGAATCACGTGGCTGGACAGAGCGCCTATCAGGAAGTCGGTCAGAATCAGGGGTCAGAGAAAGCAAGGGTGTTGAGACAGGTGCTGGAGTTTGATCATGAAAATGGTAAGGTCAACAAGAAAAGGAGGAGGAAGGCTTAGATAAGAGAGGAATGGTCTCTCTGACAAACACCTCTCCCATAGCCGACCTAGAGAGCATCATGCATTGGGAGGGTACAAAGATAGGGGAGGAAGCTAGCAAACCTATAGAAAAGAAAAGAAATACGGAAGTGGGTGGCGAAATGGGCTTAGAGTTTAAAGAAAATATTCCTTGGGTTGATGATAATACAAGCCCGTTAGCCATGAGCTTTGACCAAAAAAAGGGCTGGACTGTTGAGACTTTGGGCCCTAATAGTGGGCATTGGAAAAGAATAGTGAGACAGACAAACAAGCAGAGCCCAACTAAAAGAGCTAGCCCAGAAAAATAAAAAAGATGCGGCCCAGTTCCGTTAATAGAATTAGACCCTAGTGCGCTAAACTCCAAATGAAAGAGGGGAAAGGGTCAGGTGAGTGAACATAGAGATGAAGAGAATACAAAGGTTGGCGGTGAGGCGGTGGTTGCGACGTAACCCCGCCGAGCCCAATGAGCGTTATAGCACGGAATTGTCGGGGGTTAGGGTCACCGCCGGCGGTTCGTACGCTCACCGAGGAGGTGAAAGGAAAAAACCCCACTCTGGTGTTTTTGGCTGAAACGAAAGCAACAACAGAGAGAATGAAAGGTTTCCAACATAAATTAGGATTTACTCAAGGGATTATTGTCCCTAGTGATGGCAAAAATGGACGGCTAGCGATGCTTTGGAGGGAAGGTGTGGACGTTTGGTTCAAGAGTTGTTTCGCATTCTCATATTGATGTGGTGGTCCACGGTGAAGGGAGCGAAGGTCCGTGGAGGACCACGGGTTTCTATGGTCACCCTGATACGAGTAAACAACAAAGCTCCTGGCAATTGATTGAAGCCCTCTATGGCCAATGCAAGATGCCGTGGTTGGTTTGTGGGGACTTCAACGAATCATGCATCCAGACGAGAAGACAGGGGGGAAAGAAAGAGATGCTGATCAGATGAAGGATTTTAGGGAAGCGCTCAGTAAGTGTGGGCTGTCTGATTTGGGTTTTGTTGGGCCAAGGTTTACTTGATGCAATGGGAGGTTTGGGGATTAACGCATGCTGCTTCGTTTGGACAGAATGGTAGCAAATGATGAATGGATAGAGCTGTTTACTGAGGCAAAGGTACACCATGTTTCGATGTCGGCATCGAATTACTGCCTCCTAGTAATGTTTCTTAAAAAGAACAAGTACAGCAATCGAGGAAGAAAACGTTTTCTGTTTGAAGCTATGTGGAAAAGGGAGGAAGAGTGCAGGGAAATTGTTGAGTTGGCTTGGGATCCATATGTGGAGGACTTATCTCTGCCTATCCAGGAGAGGTTAGAAAGATGCCAAAAAGAGTTAATGTGCTGGAATCAGAATGGTTTTGGCAATGTTTATGAGATCCTGAAGCAGAAGCAAACGCGCCTTCAACAACTTGAATCCCTAAACTTGTTACACGAGACAGCGGAGGAGATAAGTGCACTCAAAAGGGAGATTAATGAACTCCATACCAGGGAAGAAATCACGTGGAACCAAAGGTCCCGTGTGAGTTGGCTGCAAAATGGGGGCAAGAACACGAAGTTTTCCCACGCCACGGCTAGTCAAAGGCAACGAAAAAACAGGATAAATGGTCTCATGGATGAAGGGGGTGTATGGCAGGAAGAGAGCGAGGCAGTGGAAAAGATCATCCTAGACTACTTCTCGACAATCTTTAGCTCGGACCATCCTTCCAATTTCGTAGAAAGCATGGTGGCTATGGATAAAAGGGTAACCCTAGAAATGAACAATGCACTGCTAAAGGAGTTTTCGACGGAGGAAGTCTGGACCGCACTCAAACAAATGCACCCTACAAAATCACCGGGCCCCGATGATATGTCTCCTATCTTTTACCAAAAATATTGGGAAATTGTTGGTCCTAGTGTATCAAATTGTGTACTGCAAGCTTTAAATACAGGTATTATGCCGAGGGGTATAAACCACACTTATATTTGCTTAATCCCTAAGACAAAAAACCCCCAAAAAATAACCGAATTCCGCCCAATCAGCCTCTGCAACGTAATCTATAAGATAATATCAAAGGTCTTGGCGAATAGGTTGAAGAAGATTTTGAACAAAGTGATCAATGAAGCTCAAAGTGCCTTTGTTCCGGGTAGGCAAATAACAGATAATGTGGTTGTGGCCTTTGAAACCATGCACTCCATAGCCAAAAGAAAGAAAAGGAAAGAAGGGTCTATGGCCATTAAATTGGATATGAGCATAGCCTATGACCTAGTGGAATGGGGGTTTCTTGAGGCAATGATGAGGAAGATGGGTTTTGAAGAAAGATGGATCTCCCTAATCATGATGTGCGTGTCCATGGCATCCTTTTCGGTACTCATTAATAGGGTGCCAAGAGGAACAATCAACCCATCCAAGGGTTTGCGCTAAGGGGACCCAATATCTTCGTATTTGTTCCTTTTGTGTGCTAAGGGGTTGTTAGCTCTGCTTAGGAAAAAAGAGGCAGTAGGGGGGATTAGAAAGGTGGCTGTGAGTAGACATGCACCCTTGATTTCGCACCTTTTCTTTGCAGATGATTGCATCATCTTTTGTAGAGCAACTAGGGAGGAGTGTAGGCATGTGACCTCGGTGTTGGAAGTCTATAAAAAAGAGTTGGGGCAAAAACTCAATAGGGAGAAAACCTCACTGTTTTTTAGCAAGAACACAAAAGAAGACATTCAGAAATTTGTAAAGGACACCTTTGGAGCCGAGATTGTCAAACAACATGAAAAGTATTTGGGGTTACCCCCAATGGTAGGCAGATGCAAGAAAAAGGCTTTCAACCGTATAAAAGACCAAGTGGGAAGGAAGATTGTGGGTTGGAAAGGGAGATTATTGTCTACTGCTAGTAGGGAAATACTGATTAAGGCAGTAGCGCAGGCCACACCGACATATACGATGAATTGCTTCTTGTTACTTGATTCTCTATGCTCAGAAATAAATGCAATGGTGAGGGGGCTCTGGTGGGGGCAGAAAGGAAAGGAAAGAAAAATGGCTTGGGTGTCGTGGAAGAATTTGTGCAAGCCGAAGGCTGAGGGAGGTATGGGGTTTAGGGATTTGAGAGCTTTCAACCTTGCTCTCCTAGCCAAGCAAGGGTGGAGAATACAACAAAATTCAGATTCGCTGATCCATAGAGTGCTGAAAGCAAAATACTTCGCGAACTCCTCCTTCATGGATGCTCAGGTTGGGAGAAATCCCTCCTATCTATGGAGAAGCATTGTGGCTACCAAACTAGTGATTAAGGAGGGAGCAAAGTGGGTTGTGGGTGATGGGAGAAGCATTAAAATTTGGGATGAGAATTGGCTCCCTTCAACGGAGTCAAGCAAAATAATAACTCCAAGAACCTCAATGGGAAAGGAAACAAGAGTGGCAAGCCTCATTGTGCAGGAACAAGCGGAATGGGATGTTGAATTGATAAGAAGCACTCTTCTCCCTCATGAGGCCGAGGCTATTCTAAGTATCCCAATCAGCCCCATGAACTTATCGGACTCCTGGGTTTGGGCAAAGTCCCCAAATGGCATGTTTACGGTAAAGAGTGCCTATAAGGTGGCTGTTAAACATCTTACTGATTCAAAGAGGGGTGAGGAATGTCCAGGCTGCTCTGATAGCTCCAAAATGACTGCAATATGGAAGGTTGTGTGGAAGCTTCATTGCCCAAACAAAGTGAAGCACTTCATGTGGAGAGCTTGTAAGAATGTGCTCCCCACAAAACAATGTCTGCTAAACTGAAAGGTGTTGAAGGAAGATAGCTGTGACTTCTGTGGTGAGAGTGAATTAGCGGGGCATATTTTGTAGGGCTGTGTGATTGCGAGGGAAGCTTGGAATGAATCAAAACTTAGTCTTCCTAATCTTAGGCAGCCCCCAAAGGACTTTCTAGATGTGGTGTGGTTGCTGATGGAAGCACCAGGGGAGAAGAATTGGGAACGCTTTGCTATCTTGGCATGGAGTTTGTGGAATAACAGAAACTCAGCTAGGCATGGGGGGGTTTGTAAAAGGGGGAAATCCATTGCTGGGGAGACTCAAAAATATGAGGATGAAGTGCGTGCTTCCATGCCTGTTCAAAGAAATGGATTCTCTCCTACTCCTAGGATTAAGCATTGGACCCCTCCACCCCGTGGGAAATACAAGATCAATACTGATGCAGCAGTGTTCAAAGACTTAGGTTGTTGTGGTGTTGGAGTAGTCATAAGAAATGACACCGGGCAAATGATGGGTGCTATGAGCAAGAAAGTAGGCTTCCCACTAGGGGCATTAGAAGCTGAAGCAAAAGCATTAGAAACTACTCTCCTTTTGGCATGGGATTTGGGGCTGAAAGATATAGTAGTGGAGAGTGACTCCCTATCAGTCATACAAGCCTTAAATGGTTCTACCCTCCCTGCTCTCCCTATTCTGAAGATCGTTGAAGGCGTGAAGAGAACGTTGGTGCAATTTAGCTACTGGAAGGCCATGCATACCAGAAGAAATGCTAATGCAGCTGCTCACTTACTAGCTAGGAATGCAAAACATGGAACAGATTATGTAGTATGGGTTGAGGATACTCCTCCCCTTATTGAACTTCAGATTTTGCAAGATGTAATCAATTTGGACTTTGGTCCGTATCAATGAATTCCAGGTAGGATGTTTACAATAAAAAAAAAAAAGAAACTTGAAGGCTAAATTTTATACACCATAATTGCATTGCCGGGATAAGATGAAAGGCATAAAAATACATGGGATTAGTGCTATATTCACAACAAAACCTAGATGGTAAGTTGTTATTCGTATTTGGACTTATTACTGATATCACTTTTTTTTACTTATCCTTAACTATTTATCGCATAAATTTTTGTTGTAAAATTGTTATGAAAATATTGTGAATACATGGTTAAAATAGGTATAACCCAAGATGGAGCATCACCTCTTAAATTAAATTGTTTGAGAATGAGAAATTTCAGTAGTTCAATTTGTTCTTCGTATTTGGACTCATTATTGATATCATTTTTTTTTACTTATCCTTAACTATTTATCGCATAAATTTTTGTTGTAAAATTGTTATGAAAATATTGTGAATACATGGTTAAAATAGGTATAACCCAAGGTGGAGCATCACCTTTTAAATTAAATTGTTTGAGAATGGGAAATTTCAGTAGTTCAAGTAAAGAATTTCCTAAAAAAAAAAAAAAAATTGACATAAAGAATTCAAAGAAGTAAAAAAAAAAATTGTAATTATCTAGGTGCAAAATTGCCCACACACATGCATATATCAATTTATATATATATATATATATATAAGGGAAAGTTACTTATTGTCCTAAAGAGTTATTTGTAGGGACTGGGTTTGGGTATTTCTGGTTTTGGATGAGTGGACTCAAACCCAACTAGCCCAATATAATGAATTTGTAGAGAGTGGGTCAAAGAACTAGGCTTTAGCGCATGGACAACAGTCAATATGGCTTTCATGGAAATCAAACAGAGATGAACTGAGGTTAAAAAAGTTTGTCCTCGGCACAGTCCGAGAAGCTTTTCTCTAATAATTAATGAATAAGAGTAGTTACAGGAATCCTCCCGCCCCATCTCTATGGGGGGTTTCTCTTATTATATAGTCCTCTTTCATTGATCTCCACCTTCCACTTGTTGATCATCCAAACCTATACCTGAGTGCCTGTCTCATCAGCCGTCTTTTCAAGCCTTCTGTGAGTTGCAGCAACTAAGACAGCACAGTTCAGAGGTCATTTCCTCGTTAATGCGGCCAGGATGTTAGTTGCGGGCATTTAATGTGGAGGTGACAGCTTCTCCTTGAATTGCTCCTCCATCGTGCTCCCATGGCTGATCCATGATACCTGTTCTTTTCCTTGGGATGCTCTGGGAGGCTGCCCCTGATGGCGTACCGCCCTTCCCTCCTATGATCTCGGCTGGCCGAGGACAGGAACCTCCTCGGCAATGTCTCTTGGCAACTTGGGTCCTCTACTTTCATCCTCGGATGTTTCTACCTCCTCGGCGTGGGCCTTGGGTCCAATATAAAGTGGGCTGGGGCTGCTGAATTCTTGGGCCCCATAGTATTAGTTTAGGAAATAATTAAAAATTTTTTTTTAATAAAAAAAGAAACAAACAATTGACTTTTTTGATAATTTTATATATTTACTATAAAATTGGTAATAAAAATTTTCTAAAATAGTTTATTAGTAATCTGTTATTGACATCTGTTATTAAGACAATAATAGTCCAACAGGGCAATAGTCAGAACTCCTTAATGACAAGATTGATATTTAGAGCAAATGTGGTCACTATTTGCTGCTTGCACGAGTTTCCAGCTCAAGGATGGTCAAATGCTTCCCAAGTTTGAATTTCAGAAACCATACATATATATTTTTGAGAAATAATTACAACATACTGCTATCCTTGCAACTCAAACTCTTTCCTCCCTAGACCTCCAAGCACTTTATGCATGGAGAAGTGCCAATTCAGCTTCAAGGCCTTTGGCAGAAACCATACATATATTGAACTATCTTCAATTTAATTAAATTGGTTGAATTTTCCATTCCAATAGCTAATTAGTCATATCATAAAAGTCAATGTTCAACTTCATATAACAAATTAATGATGGTGTGATTGATCTTGTGAAGGGTGGACCATAAACTTCAACAACAACAAAAAAAAGCACTCCTCCCCCTTCCCCAATATCTACGTACCTATCTCAAAAAAAAAAAGGCTAGGTTTTACGTTTTATTTTCTATTCATAATAAGAGAAAATATTTTAATAAAGTATATTATTATTATGTTATGGTAAAAAAAATTTCTCCAATATCATAATAAAAAAAATTTCATTCGATATAGTAATTTTTCAGTAAAAATATATTCTATCAAATTCTATTTTGCAGAAATTCAAATTTTATTTGTAGTATTTTAAATTAAACAAATAGCCCAAAGGTAGTCAATTTTTTTTTTTTTTTTCCATTTTTCTTCTTTCAATAAAGCATATACTTACAAAATCAACAACTCACCTAGATTCAATCATGAATGAAGACTAATTAAACAGCATACTTCACTAAAATTTTCTTCCTACCTAAAAATATCAGGCACTTCCTCCCCCCTCAATTAATACATTTACAATCACCATCTCACACTGCCTACCTATAATTTCTTCTCTTCAACTCAAACTCAATCCAATCCAAACCTCTTTCTCTTTCTCTCTCTAAATTTTCCTCACCCTCCATTCCTACCAATAATTAATTTTCTATTGAAGATCTCTCTCTCTCTCTCTCTCTAAAATTTAGTATATAATGGTCTTAGAGGTCCAACATCAACGTGAACACCAACCTTTGATGGTGGGGTATAGGTAAATCCAGGTCCTTATTAGCAAAGCTTCGTTCTGTTGTCCTGCATTCTCAATCTCTCCTGCTCTATCCTCTCATCAATTTTCACTTAATTACCACGTTACTTTCCAATTTGAAGACAAGAATCCTTGACCTTATACAAGGTATACTTAGTTACTATAATCCATTAGTTTATCTATTTTGCTAATCTTTTTTAGGCGTTACTTCCACTTTGGCTGATTTACTTGACAATATCATAGCCTCAGGTGAAATATTGTGCAGAAGGAGACGGAGCAAAAGGTGCTTTGGCAAATACAAATTAACATGAGCCGAAGACCGAATAGTCCAGAGCTTGATTTGAAGCTGAATTTGTCACCACCAAGGGCAAACTCACCAGATGAGTCGCCAAATGTTTCGACATCTTCTTCTTCAGACATGTCAATTGAGGGCTCATGCGTTTCATCAGAGCCTGAAGAGACTTTGCAATGCTCGAGCAGCCCGGATTCCACATCAATGCTGCTCGTAGGGTGTCCTCGATGCCTCATGTACGTCATGTTATCCGAGGTGGATCCAAAATGCCCGAAATGCAAGAGCACCGTGCTGCTTGATTTCCTCAAAGAAGAAAACAGCAAGAATAATAGAGGGAACTGAGGAGAGAGTAGCATGCCTTCCTTTTCTTGTTCTTCATGGAGCACCTACTTGTCTATGCTACCTTAATTAGGCCTTTACCTTTTTTTTTGCTTTTTTTTTTTTTTTTTTTTTTTTTACTTTTAAATGTTTTTCTCCATCTTCTGTTTTGTATGTTGAGATTTTTCTATTATTTACTCTCTTTTTTTCCTTCTCTTTTGTGAAATTTGGTTGCCTATAATTAAGACGAAGAAACGAGGTTAAAAAAAATAAAGGTTGTGCTTACACAACTATGTAGGGTTAGATTGTTTCATAAACCACTTTTGTGAATTTTCATTTTCTTTCCTACGTCTTCTCTACAACCAAACATAATCATTTTATTCTTATACTTATAATTAATGATTAGTGATGGTGTATATTGTCCCCCTCTTCTTTTGCGTGCTTCTAAATTAAACCTAAGTAAATAGTAATTAATACAAAAAAGCCCATATTCTCATTATTTTGGTTAGGCAAACATTGAGAAAACGCTTCTTGCAGCTATATATAATTATGAAAAAATCTTGTTATAGACTTGTTATTGCACACTCTATATACACACACCATTTGAAATTGTGTTATAAAAATACAATATTAGTTGAAATTATAAAATCATTTTTTTAATAATCATTACTTTAAAACTATGAAAAACACATGAATGCATTTAAAATTAAACATAATTTTTATTATAAAAATATAAATAATTAGTTAAATTATTATAAAAAAATAGCACGTAACACATACATCAATACATACCTATAGATACGTTTAAAATTAAATACAATTTTTATCATAAAAATATTGATAATTAGTCAAATAATTATTTTTCAAGTAAATGTAATTAGTTACATATTAAAATTTTTACCTAAATTTAATACTACTTATAATCATTTTTTTTCTAATTTTTAATAAGATAAAATGTGTGGTGATTTTTATTGTGTAGTGATTTTTATTGAGTATATGTGATTTTTTTTTTTTAATTTTATAGTTCATTAATATTGGATTTTCAGTATTTTGTACTCATTAACTTGTTTAGCACAAAGATTAAAAAATTTAAGTGGACACATGTCACAAACTTAAGTGGATAATTATGGTGTGGTTTCCACATAAATTTAGATACATGATGCAAAATTGAATTTTAATTTCAAATTCTAATTGAAGTTTCTCTAAGATTTACCTATTAATATATATAGATTATATAGGTACATAAGCTCGTTATGATTTTTGCTCAACTGATATACCCCACGTCCAACTACGTAGTAAATGTGGTACACATCCATTAATATTAGGGATACCAAAATAACTATGCTGCTACGGCCATTTGAATAGCCAATTCTCGCTCTCGCGGGTTTTGAGGCTGGTGGCCAAGTTTTCATCAATGCCATGCACTCAATGTGGTTGTTGACCTAAATTCAGTTCTATTTTTCACGGTGAATATTATCTAGCTATTTACAGAACCTAACTTGAACCAGAAATTTACAGCCCAAATGTTGAAAGAATTAATTTAAGAGTTATTACTTATTATGAACTTAAGTTAGCTAAACATTAAAACCTCAAAAGTGGGAAAAATTTAAAGAGGCCAATTTACATCTGCTTTGGCTTACCTTTTGGACCAACCTACACTAAATCGAGGATAATTGACTTTCAGTATAGCAAAGCATTAAGAGCAGCATTTCTTTTTCAAGCCATTGTAGCCTTGAGCATATAGTTTCCTAGTTTCATGAATTCTTCTATATTATTTAGAAGCTAATAAAGTGAAAATAAGTTTACTATAATCAGTGACGGAACTATAGTTGGACTTGGGGGGCAGTGGCCCTCCCTAAATTTTTTTCAAATTTTTTTTAGTATATATGTGTGTAATAATTTTAGCAATTTACTTCAATAAATTTGCACTTTGCCCTCTCAACAATATTATTGTTGAGAGGGCAAAGTGCAGCATTTCTTTTTCAAGCTATTGTAGCATTGAGCATATAGTTTCCTAGTTTCATGAATTCTTCTATATTATTTAGAAGGTAATAAAGTGAAAATAAGTTTACTATCATCAGTGATGGAACTATAGTTGGACTTGGAGGGCAGTGGCCCTCCCTAAATTTTTTCAATTTTTTTTTAGTATATATGTGTGTATTAATTTTAGCAATTTGTTTCAATAAATTTGCACTTTGCCCTCTCAACAATATTATTGATCTTTTTAAAGGTTATAAAAAATTTTATTGATCTAAAATTTGAAATAAATTTAACAAGCTTAACAAAAAAATTTACCAATAACAAACTTAAGCCCAAACAACACCCCAAAACAAACTCATGCAAGACACAAATAAAAAATAAAATAAAATAAAAAATTCCTAAGCCAATTCTAACTAGTCTAAGTGAACACCCACACACATTTGACAACACACAAGACACCCAAAAAAAAAAAGCTTAACTTTCTAAATTGAGAAGTGTTACGTCCACAACATTTTCACAACAAATCACATACGGTAAGTTGTTATTGTTTTTAATTTGAATTCACAACTTAAATTACTTTTTTGCTCACTCAAAACAACTAATAATAACCTACCACTTACAATTTGTTGAGAAAATATAATGAAAATATTGTGGACATAACATTTCTCTTCTAAATGAATGCTTACTTGAAGTTTCAAAAAAAAAATTGGTTATACTTTTGCCCCCCTAGCTCTAAGTCCTAGCTCCGTCCCTGACTATAATAGATAGTATGCTTATATTCTGTGTGCATGATTTTGTAGCATATGAGACATGAGCTACAGTACTTTATTAGTAGTATGCTTATATTCTTCAATATTTATAGTACTGTTTTATAGTGATTTTTTAGGATTATCATATTCCTTAGGGCCAGCTCAATCATATGGGCAACTTAGGAGAAGGCCTAAGGCTACCAAATTAATAAAAGAAGACCCCATCAACTAATACAATATTAATTTATTTGTCTAAATATTTTATTTAAGGTTGTTTCAAAAAAGAAAATATAATTTTAAGACTCCCTCTATTAGCCAATAGAATGCGTTTTAACAGATGAACACGTTTACATCTTATTTTCTATCGTTAGGATAATTTTTTTTTTTATTTTAAAACTAATTTGGAGAAAAACTGAAAAATCATTCAAATTTTTACTATATTTTTTTATTGGCTGTGGATTTTGAAGATCTAGCCGTTGGATTGCATGTTCTTTATATTCATAACACTCATGTTAATTTTTTTTTTCAAATTATATGTTATTTACTATTTGATCTATAAACTTATTTTTTATGTATATATATATATATATATATCACAAAAACTTAAAATTTAAATATTTAATTGATGACATAACTATTGATCTTTGATTTTCTTGATATTTCACAAACATAAAGAATGTAATTAAAAAATGTAACCTAATAATAAATTTATCAAAATTTACATTTAATAAAAAATATAAAAAAGAAATTAAAAAAATTTTACTTCAAACTAATTTGGACTCTGAAGAAAAACTTTCTAAGTGTCTTTTATTACTTTTTATCTTTTATTATTGTTTCTCCACTGAATTTACATGTCCTTGCTTGTTGACTTTTAATTATCACATCCCATCAATCTTTAAAAACTTATTACATCAAAGTTCAACCCACACGTTTTTTTGAATGAGCAAGGACCACAACTTATCATACAACTTGTGCTGTATGGTGTAGTTATGGACACATTGTTTTTTTTTCTATCACACATAATTTACCGCATTGTAAATTGTACAATAAGTCATAGTTTTAGCATTTTCCTTCTTCGATTACTTTGTTATACCTTTATTTTTTTGGAGTCATTTTTTTTAAAAAAATTTTTCCCAATTCCCATTTGTACCCTTTCTTTTAATAAGATAAATTTAACGGTCCTTTTGCTTCACGGTAGGTTATTTTGATTTGCATTTTTTTTTTTTTTTTTAGTGTATGTTTTCATAAATTTTCCTACTTTTTTTTAATAATCGATTTTTTAATTAGATCTAAATATCAATGTAAAAGTTACAATAACAAAAATATGAATATAGAATAATTACTTTGTATTAGTCTTAATTTATTGACTTATGTGATAAATTAATAATTTTTTTATTCATACAGGTTTAGAATATAAAGTGATTATATCATTTAGTAAAGTTACAATCTTGCTTTTGATAAACCAAGTCTATTGTTCTATACTAAATTTTATTTTAGTTAAATTATAATTTTCTATTATAAATCTTGTTAGGGAAACTTGAATACGAAAATTATTTAGTAGTTTTGCATCTCAAATGGCAAGAAAAATAAATTTTAAATAAAAAATTATATTAAAATTTAAATAAATATTGTTTAATTAATATTAAATATGAAAAGTGTTTGCTTCAAGTTTTTACCTTAGGTCCCAAAATTCATTGAGCCGGCCATAATATTCCTCCCCCTCTCTCTCTCTCTCTCTCATACGTGTTACTTTTATATATATAGAGGAGTACATTGTAAAACAAAAAACAAAATAGTAAAGATGTAGCCATTTAGGGGTTTATATTGTACATGTAAGCCATATAAATTGAACCACCTTAATCTTCTATGTTTTTTTTTCTTCCTTTCCACCTTATATTACTTTTTATTTTTGTTAATTTTTTAATTTATATTTTAATATTTCATTAGAGTTGGGGTTTTGAAATTAGGAACTATTTTTTCTTTCTCCAACTTTTGTGTCCTCTCCATTAATAAAGCCTTTCCATTCTTGGCAACTTTGCCCAGCGTACGTTCACACTGCCTCATTCGCAGCATCCTACCCCAACAATAGCATCCTTCCACCACATATATTTGGTGTGAGAGTCACTCTATAAATATAAGGATTCGTGGAGTGTGAGAAGCAAAAGTTATAGTTTAAATCTCCGAAAGAGAATTTCACACACATATACATTTAACTTAAATTAAAATAAAATTTTTATCTTAAAAATTAAAAAAAAAAAAAAAAAAAAAATGAAAGAAAGAGCACCCTTTCCTACCAAGTGCCAACGATCTTAATTATCTGAACGTCGTACAAAACTGTCTTATGATCCCTGACATATCTACTTCTCATACATTAATAGTGCTGCTCTAGCTTTTACCGGCCGATTTCATCGTCTTGTAGCCATTATTCTGACTCACGAGCCACACTTTTACTATTTTGTCTATCCTATCCATACTCTGCACAACGTTAGTGATTTAATCCTAGCTTGTACCCTACACGCACAGATGTATTGATTCATCTGGCCACAGTCCGCTTTTGAATCATGGCCGTACACAATTTTGTCTATATCATTTATACTCTATACAATATTTTTGTTATCACTATTTAAATAATAATTTTTAGTATTTAAATAATATTAAACATATTTTTACAATTTTTTTATTTACACATTTTTAAAAAATATAAATAATATTATTAAAAATTTCTTACTAAACAAGCCTCAGTTGTCCGGAATGACCAATCACTACCAAAAAATAAAAAAAAATTTGAGACTATACCTGCGTTTTTCCGCAGTTATATCTCCAAAAACTGCCAATATTCCAGCGTTTCCTTGTGCTGCCCAACAAGTGTAACACTACAAACACTCCATTTTATGTCCCTTATGACTTAAATTCTTGTTTCTCAACAACAACAGTCTAATTGAAAAAAAAAAAAAAGAGTCTAAGGGACTCATTTCTAAGAGTTCATGGCCAAGAACTATTTATCTTGAAGCTTTCAAAATTGGACAAAAAAATACACTGAAACCCTAGCTTTGCACATGCAGCTTTGGATTCCCGCGTATGCAGCCTTGATATTGCGTGCACAAGGTATCAAGCTTGTGTACGTAGACGAATGTTGCTGGAGCTTTACATGAGAATTTTCTTGTGAAAACGAAGAAAAGCTAACCTCATATATCTACTGAGAATAACCTTGCACCTCGTACTATCAAAAGCCTTTTTGGGCACACTTTTTAACACACACAAGAATCGCCTCAAAAATGTTTAAAAGCGGGAGTTTTGTAGATAAATTCAATTTTCTTACTTGGCCTAGACCTCTATAAAATTTGGGTTCTCTCTAGTTAAATATTATTAACCCTTTGTGATTTTTTAGGTTTTGTTAGATTGGCTAAGTGAAGCAATCAAGAATCAAGTTTTTGGCTCTTGTTTGAGGTAATTTTTAGTTCTTGTTTGAGTTGTTTCTTTTAAATTCGTTTTTTTTTTTTTTTAAATTTATTTATCTAGTTTTATTTCACTTTAGTTCTTCATATGCTCCTAGTGGTTTAGTTTAATATAAGTTTTAGTCGTTTTAATAGCTTTTTTCAGGTTAGAAACATGCCTTAGGATTTGAGTTAGAACTAGGTCATAGGTTCTGCCTCCGGGTGCGTGCTCAAAGTCATTATTGTGTACACAACTTGAGGAGTTTGCATACACAACCTGAGTTATACGTAGGCTTTCATAGAGGAAAATTATTGGGATTATATATGCTTCTCATAGAAGGTGGGCTTCATGGTGAGTGGGATTCACCTTTATGTGAGAGAGTGGGAGCACATTATGCAATAACAGTTCTTAATAGAGGTCTTATAATTTTATGTTGGAGGCTTTTTGTGTTCTAATTGTTTTTATCACAACTTATGAAAACTTTGGTTATTTTTAATTAATAAAGACTCAATAAGAGTGCAAATTAAAATAATTCAAAAGGTTATGGTTTTAATTAAAAAAAAGGATATAATATGAAATAATTCCAAACTACATGGAAATTATGTAATTGACTAAAGCATTTAATTAAAAAGAATGGGAGTAACTATAATTTTTAAAAGTCAACTTTTATTATATAATAATATATAGGGTCCGTTTGGATACAACTTATTTTTACTGAAAACTGATTGTTACTGAAAATAATGTAGCAAAATAATTTTTAAATGTGTAAATAGTATCGTGGGATCCATTTTTAATATTTTTAAATGCATGAACAGTTCATGAACAATGCATGCACAGTGCATGCACTGTTCGTGAATAGTAAATTTTGTCTCTAAAAGTTAATAACTGCGGGTAAAAAAATAAAAAAAGAAAAAAAAGAGAAAACGTGAATGACTAAACGCAAACGCATGATTCAGTTGAATCCAAACATATACATAGTGTATGAAGAATATGGTGTTATGCCCCTAAACTTCCTCTTCACTGGCTAAATAATGATTTATATTATTATCATACAATATGTTTGTTCGGGAGCTTTTTTCGGTTGCCCAGCCACGTGTGGTCCGTTGGAGGGATGACCTTACTAGGCCCGGGTTATTTTTGGGGAGTTGCGTCTGGAACTCAACATTTGGCCACATGGTCTAACGGCTACCAGCATATTTTTTAAGCCTACAAAATCATTAAGGCCAAAATCTAAGAATTACGATAATGGTTAAGTAAATATGTAATATGTGTTTGATATGATAGCTTTGATTAGTAGTTGTAATAGTAGTTGAAATAAAGTAATTTGTATTTAAAGGTAAAGTAACCATGGAGTCAATGATGTAAATTTAAAGATATAGAAGCAAAGTCACTTATCTTTATATGGTTTATAGCCCAGCTGTGTAACATTAGTGAGCTGATAGGATTCCAGCAAAATGCCAGCGGTAGAGGCTAGTTAAGCTTGCCCTTCTTATTATGCATTTAAATGAGTTTAAGCCTTGGTTAATAGTTGTAATAATAGTTGGAATAAAGTGATATGTATTTAAATGTGAAGTAATCATGTAGTCAATGATGTATATTTAAAGATATGGAAGTAGAGTAACTTATCTTTGATGATTTGCAACCCTAGCTATATAGTTTCTGTGAGCTGATAATATCCCAGTAAAGTTACTTCAGTGGTAAAGAGACAGTTTGCCATAATAACTTCAAGATTGAGGGGGGAAAATGGGTGCAACTAAAGGGAGAGAGAGTATGTCCAGCTGTGTGTAAGGGCTGGTTAAGCTTGCCCTCTTATCATGCACTTAAATGAGTTTTCTCCTTGACAATGCTCTAAGAGAAGGGTTTTATGTAAGATAGATTTATGCCTTCTAGGAGGCATTGATATAAGATCTTGGTGCCTTCTAAGAGAAGGGTTTTAGTAATAGAAGTTCATGCCTTCCATGAGAAGGACTTTAGTATGAGTGTTTGATATCTCTTGAGAAGTGTGGAGATGGCAAAAGATATAGATATTTTGTGGGATGTAGTATTTGTAATATGTATTATATATGGAAGTATAAGTGATATGGAGGTTAAAGATAGTAAAAATATGAGATTATAACCGTTGGAGAAGTTGTAGAGATTGCCTTCCAAGAGGAAAGATTTTGTAAGAGAAGAGCATGAAGATGTGTTTAGGTATTTGAAGATAGGACCAGTAAGATATGTGTATTTTCTTAATATAGAGAGTGAAAGAATGAGTATAAGAGGGGTAATAGTGCTGTAGTGTGTTCAGCAATGTTGCTGGGATTTACTGCTGGGATTTTTCTGCTGGAGGGTGTATGAAGGCTTATAAAGGGCATTTGTGAGCTAAAGGTTGAAAAGTTTAGTTCCTCATTTAGAAACTAAAAATAACTCAGAAGTTCATCACTTCATTAATAGCTTAGGAAGATAATTAGAGGGAGAGAGAAGTTTTTGATAGAGTTTTTCCTCATTGGTGTCCCCCCTTCTAGGTGTTGATGAAAGGTCCCCCTTTAGAGTTGAGTTTAAGGGGGAATTTTAGCAAAAAATATTAACCAAAATTTGTCCCAAATAGCAATGAATTTTCAGAGAATCCATCTTAATATTTGGCCAAAAATGGTATATTTAGCTTTAAGATATTTTTGCTATTTTGGGTAAGAGTTGCTGGGGAAAAAGTAGCAGAAAAGGAAAGTGTTTTAGCAAGAGAAAGGTAGTTTCTTTAGTTGGTTTTGGTTTTAGACAAATGTGGAAAAATCAGTAATGCTCAGGCTGCTGGGTCAGCTGTCACAACTGTTCTAAAAAAGTTATCCCACCTGTCAGGAAAAAGCTGTGACAACTATCCTGAGACAGCTGTCACAGCTGTCATAAGACAGTAGTTTGCTTTAGGCAGTAGCAAATGAGGCCAGTTGGGTGATTTCAAATTGCTGGAGAGGTCATTTCATAAATTTGACTGAAAAATGGTAAGATCTCTTTGAATGGTATCTTGCTATTTTGGATATAACAGCTGGTTGTTGGGATTTTAGCATTAAATGGCTAATGATATCACTTCTAGCTAGGTGTCAAATGCTGAATACACTGATGGGTTCAGCTGGAAATATTACCCTTTTTGGGTGTTTGTGTTTTTGGTGTAAGGTTCCATTACAACACATTTCTAGTAAATAATAGAATGATTGGTTGATAGTCAAAGAAGTTTTAGAGATTTAATCAAGATCTCATTGTGTTGTGACATAATCTTGGTGAGTAAGAGGAGTATTTAATATTCTGCTCTGGCAGCTGGCAAAGAAATATATGGTTTGATTGTGGCAGACAGCAACTGGGTATCAAAGGTATTATGAATATTTTGCATAAAGAGAGATAAAAGATAGCTAATCAGATTAGGCCATGTGTTTGAGTTGGACTTTAGCTGAAATAAGTAATAAGATTTATGCAGAATAATATAATGAAACTTCTAAATTTGTATAGTAACAACTGGGGATTGAATTAACAGTTATTTTCTCAGCAGTTAGATGGCTGGAGATATTGAGTATTTGTCATATGATGAATATCAAGCTCTAAGAAAAGAGCAATGGGGAATATTATCATCTAAAGTGCTATGTGATAAGAGATGTTTACCATATGTTACCCGCTACATATGGACTCATCAGAGTTCAGAGAGTTAGAGAAGACACGCAAAGCAACATGCCTCTTTTATCAACTTTAAACCGCTGGAGCTTTATTAAACATACTTTTTGGCCCTCCAAACCACGACTCCCAAAGTTTCCCCAAAGAAACTTATGAGCTTAGATCATAAGCTGAAGATGAGATGACGTACCTCGGATTTTGTTGTCATTTTGTGTAAATATGGGCTCTTGTTGAAGAAGCCGCTTGCCATGAGTGTAAAAGAGGTAATATGGGCCATGAGGTTTGATACATTACTTAAATCCGATCCATATGTTGATGTTGATGATGTTGTGGGGGTTATGATCCCAATTGATGAAAAGAAAATGTAGACCATGAATCCGCCTCCTGAAATAAGGATCTCGTGGGCCATGTGAGTCCAATACATCTAGTTGAATAAGATATGAGTTTATTTTGAGTTTTAAAGAGATTTATCAAAAAAATTAATAATATGTTGATGTGATATAGATTGCCAATGAAGTAATGCCACATCGGCCGAAAAACGGTCCTCAACAATGTTTTATCAAAGTTAAAAAGAATCTTAAAATGTTAGTCCCACAAGCTACCGGATTTATTCAATTAATTCGATTGTAGTACTCATTGCTTAGTTCACCCACACCCAGCTTGACTATTAATATTTATATTCTAAAAAGGCTTGTGTATGTAACTTAATCGGATTTTAACATTTTATTTTTCATCGAAAAAAGCTTCTTGTGAAAGAATAATTTTTGACAAATTCAAATTCTCCTAAAACGTAGCTGACTGCATGCAGCTTCTGCCATGTCTCAATTATCTACCAAGTGATGATTGATTCCCAAAAAAAAAAAAAGTATAGTGGTATCCCAAAAATCGATGAACTTAATAACAAGTAGGACCATTTTTTATAAATGTGCCGTGGTCCTTGAATTCCCAATTTGTACATTTTACACCAGAGTGGTTCCTTCCTTCCCATTTGTCGACTGTAGTCTTCGAGTATTTTTAGTTTAGTGGTATATATATTTTTTGAGATGAAGTTTAGTGGTATATATTGATTGGTCTTTTTAAGAAGAATTATCAATTATATCCAATTTCAAATATCCTTGTAACAATTAAAAAAAAAATTAACCAATAATCTTGTTATTATAAATAGCTATATATAGAGGAATGAATTCAAAAGAGAAGTACTGTTTGGTGAGATGCATTATTAGAGAACTTGTTATTGTTGTACTGTATCACCCAGCAAAAAATTATTGTTGTACTTTAAGGCTATACCTACCTAATTCAGGTTCACAAATATTTGTAACAAATTGTACCTGAATGCAGGGACGGAGTACAAATAAATTCTCTTTGGGAAGCCGCAATTAAACTTAATCTTTATACATATATAATATTTTATAAATTATATCTAATCACTCTATTTCTAAAAGAAACAAAACTACAAGCAATGTATATATCACTGGAGTATATTTTGGGAGGATTAATTATGATGTAATTTGCTTATTCATCAAAATGATGTAGTTTGCTTGGGTATTCTCTAGAAATATGCTTCCATCGATAATAACTTAACAATTTTGTGCCACAACTCACCCGGTGGCAAGTTGTGATTAAGAAAGTGTGATGGTGGGCTATGTGGGAACACACTTTTACCGATCACAACTCGCCACGTGGCGAGTTATAGTACAAAGATGTGTCAATTTATGTGTCCCTAGCACTACTTTTTTTCGAGTGACTGTAAGTCTAATTATAACATAAGGGGAAATAAAGAAATTTTAAAATTTTTTAGGGGCCATGACCCTCCCTGTCTACATGTGGCTCCGCCACTTCCTGAAGAAGCAAATATGCTTTCCTCATTCTCTGCATTGGAACCAAACTAAAAACTGATTTATATTTGTGCAGCTATGCAATATGAAGTAAAATAAGTCAGAAGATTATCAAAGTGGTCATTTTTAGTCCTCCCAACCAATAAAACATTGTCACTAATGCAAATGTGATATTAATGAGGGTGTTTTTTTTTTTTTTTTTTTTTTTTTTTTTTTTTTTTTTTTGTGTTGATTGATTAAGAAGCTAACTCACACACATGCATAAATAACATTGTTTCATTAGTTGGAAGGATTGCTTCAAAAATCCCCCAATAGATCTAATAATTTTTCCTTACTTTTGGCTTATAAATTAAAGAATATATTTTATATGAAAAAAAAAAATAATAATAATAAGCGCGTGTATATATAGATTGATCCTAAGACACATGGATGATTCTTAGAAAAAATCTCATATGTGTTGGGTGCATGAGATCACTGTCTCCACTTGTTAGTGAGACAATGATCTTACTATAGGGTACCTATAATGGCGTTTTTGACAAACACCACTAAAAAAAAAGCTACTATAGGCAGCTTTTTTTGTAGTGTATAGTAGCTTTTTTTGTAGTGAATGTAGGCTAAGGAATATATGTGTAGATAATGACTCTAATGTCTGTTTTGATGCCGTGCGATCCTCATCCTCCCCCTGTAATCCTCTATATGAGGAGAGGTACAATGAGATAGATTACAAAATATGCTACTTTTCTACAACCATTCTTGGCATATTGACTCAATATAGTTTGAGACTTAAGGAAATGAATTTAAGTGGGCATTTTTTAAATATTAATTAAAAAATTTACTTAATACTAATCAAACTAAGGTTAATTTAGTGAATTACTACTAACCAAACTAAAGTTAATTTCATATAGAGAATTAAATATCGTCTTCGAGTATAAATTTTAACAACATAAATGAAAATTTATTATTTTTTTAAAGATTTCCGGTGGTATACTCTATCTAGGATATAAGATGATGTATGGTTAATTCAAGTTGAAATCAAATTTCAATTTTATATTTGGTGTTAAGAGAGATATAGAGATTGTTTGATGTGTGACTATGTAGGAGATTAGGTGATTGATGTTGACAATCTACTATGTAGAATATTAGTTTACAAAAATTAAAGCCTCAAGTTATCAGGGGAGACATATCGTCATTGATAAAAAGTTTAGGATTTCAATTGGATTAGCTTTCTATTGGTTTAGCATTTTGGAGGGTTTGTGAGAGATGAGAGAAGATAAATACTAAAACTATTACAAATTTTACTCCAAAATGTTTACAAACTGATGTGTCAATAAATGTGATTGGTGAACTTTATCAATTCAAGTAGTGAATGTTTAAATTACTTTTTTTTAAGGAATTTTTTTTTTTAATAATTGGTGACACATTAATTTGTAAACCTTATATAGTAAAATTTGTAAAAATCCTAGTGTAGGGGGTTTGGGCCCAGGAGCTCATTATCTATGTATATATTGGGCCTGGGGCCCAATCCGAGTACAAAAGGTCATCTGAGAATGAGTAAACATTGTCAAGGGAGTCCGTGTTAGTAAATGAAGAAGTTAATTTTGGTCATAAGGGCCTCAGGAGGGTGGGCTGAGGATGAATGCCTCCTCGGCTAACCAAAGCTGAGATCTGAAGAAGTGGTATACCATCCAGGAGAACGTTCCAGGAAATTTTATTGGTACAGATAAGCATTACAGAAACATAGGACAAAGGGGAGTCTTAAAATATCTAAGGAGAAAACTGTTACCACCGCATTAAATGCTCTGCAGCTAATTCTCTGGTCGCATTAATGTGGAGGTGATACCTGAACAGTGGTTTTCAGCCTTACAGCTACTACATAAAGATTTCAAGAAGGTGCTGATGAGACAAGTATCAACACTAACCATCTGGGCTACACGTGGAGGGTAAAGATAAAAGGGAAAGAGAGTACAAAAGAAGAAGGAGGCAATGAGAGGAGGTGATAGAGGAATTAAGAGAAAAACACAGTAACCCTCAAGAACTGACTTTGTAATCAAACTTGAAAAAAATATATAAGAACTGATCTCTTTGAATTGTGCCGATGACATTTTTCTTTAAATTAAATCAGTTTATCTTCCCTTTCTTGTCACCTGAATCCATTATACTTGTTATCCAACTCGTTAAAACTCAGTTTTCCAACCCACTCTCTACAAATTCATTGTATTGGGTTTTTGGGCCTAAGTTCATTCATCACTTGGGCTAAGAACCCAAACTGCGTCCTCACACCTAGTATCACTCATGAGAAAAGTAGTGTATATCCAATTGAAAAAAAAAAAAAAAAAGTGAATTATTATCATAAAATTTTGGACATTTTTATAATGGAGGGTGAGGCCTTTTTATGAAGGGGTGAGACCTTCAAATGGAATTATGGGTGTGAAAGCCCAACGCTACGTATTAGGCCTGGGGCCCAATTCGAATATCACTGTTTGTCCGAAGAGGTAAAAGAGATAATGGCTGAGTCCGTTTGGGGGAAATGAACTTGAAAAGGAATGATGGGATACGTCTGAAGACGATCTTGTTGGTCCGAAGAGGTCCCCCTCATTGGATCATTAGAGAACTTGATCAAGCAAATATATTGAAGACCTAAGCGACCTTTCCAACTGATTTCACGGTAAAGAGCGAACTCTGGGCATACCTAAGGATGAGAAGAACATAAAATATCTTAAAAGAAAAGCTGCTACCACCGCATTTAATGCACTGCAGCAATTTCCTGGCCGCATTTATGTGGAGAAGACACTTGAACAGTTCAACCTCAGCTACTACCACTTACAGCAGACTAAAGCAAACGTCTGATATGACATGTACTCGAGTGAATGCTTGGATGAAGAACAGGTGTACGGTGAAGATGAGGAAGAAGGAGGATATATAAAGGGAATAGGTCTCTGAAATGAGGGAGAGGAAAAATTGTATTTATTTTGTCCATAAATATTAAGCCTCTTCGGATTCTAGAGAGTTTTCACTCGATAATAGTCTGAACATCGATTTATTCTTACTTGCATATATGAATCGTTGCTAAATCTATATCCAGCCCAGCTGTTTAACCCATTCTCTACAAATTTATTGTTCAGGGTTCATTGGGCTCACAATCTGTAAAGCCTGTGCTTGACCTACCAAATTTGGACCCTACAGGAATAATACAACATATTCATTCTTTACAATTTCACATCAATCACATGCACATTTAGTATTTTTGTGGTAATTTGTACCTAAAAAATGCGCCAGCCGCCAAGAGAGGAGTGCTGCAATACTTTGGGATACTTGGCAAAGTTTTAATAATATACATATTACATTAAACCAATGGTCATATGATCCAAAGGTTAGATTCAGAGTCAGATCCCCATATTTAAACTAAACCCCCCATTAAAAAAAACTGCACTCCGTACTATTATTATGCATCAAGGAAGGGAAGTTCAAAAATGTATGTTTCACTTTCAGATGCAAAAGGAAAATAACGTTATCTTTTCTTGCAAAATGGATTATTATCATTTTAAAGGCTATACCATGCATTTGAAGTTAAATTCCATCATGATTCATGTTACCACGATGTGATGGCAACATGAGTCTCACGTGAGACCTAATCAATGTACATGTGCAGAGTATATATGAAGTTACAGTTGCAACAACAAGAGTCTCATGTGAGTACCACATTGTTTGGAACTGATCTACTTATTTATATAAAGTTATAAACCAAACCCGCGAGTTTAAAGAATTTAACATTGTACCTACCTTGGTTGCTAGATCAATTCAGGGATTATTAAAGCATTTAGATTAACTTTCTCATTGACTATTGGATAATAAACAGCAATTGGGACATCCACCTTAATTTCCACACACTATCAACAACTTGATGCGAGGACGGAAAGCGAACATTTGGTTAGTTGCAGGAAATGGCATAGAGAGTATGCATCAAAAAGATGTTAGGGAACATCGGTTCTAGTTAGCTCAATTGGTAAAGTCGTTGATAGTTGTATAAAAGATTTGGGGTTCAATCCCCGCCTATACCAAAAACTGATTGGTGTCTTGGTCTGATGATAAAGAGCTATCATTAGGAGCGGATGCTATAGGTTGAAACTCTTTAAAAAAAAAAAAAAAAAAAAAAAACAGATGTTAGGGGACAATTCACAAACAAAAGCAAACCAGCAATTTGGTATGGCATTTTAAGCAATATTTTTCAGTTTTTAAACAACATTACACGTATTTTCACACACTTTTTCACTCACATATATTTTTAAAAAATACAAACAACTTTACTAAAACAATATTACCAAACACCCGATTATCATCTCTTCTTGTTCTCAGTGTAAAGCCTCTCATTTGGGCTAGTTCTGCCCATATACAGTGTACCAAAAAAAAAAAATCATAGGAGGAATCTTTACTTTCCATTTATCTGCAATTACAAATTTACAATCCCCCCTATTCTTTATTGACAAACAGATGCATTTTGGAGTGTTAACAAAAAAATTACAATGAAGCAGTTCATGAAGACCACTGATCAGGTACAGTGAGAACATACGTAGTCATCGCCTTCCGGAATCTTTTCTTGGTGGGGGAAGCATTTTTTGGACCACCAAGTATCCCAGATGCCTTCACCCATGTCTCCAAATGTTTGTCCCAGTTATACTGTCTCATGAAATCAATGATCCCTAAAACCAGCTCTTTGCGTTCGTCGTCCACCCCAACCAGCAGGGAATAGTCCATAACATCCACAGACTGAAGAAACATGAGATGGGAAAAAAAAATCATTATATATTAAAAAATGCTTTAATGACAACAAAATCTAAAAGCCATTTTACGATTTTTTTTTTGGGAATCCTATCCAATTCCAACCTTACACTTTATATTTGGGTAAAACATTGACAATAACCTGACACCATGGATTTCATATTGGCATTACCTCCCATGGACTTTACAAATGGGCAAAAGATCCTGTTGGCAGATTTAACTGTGTTGAACAATATTTTGACATAGTTATCCATTTCAAGTTATTAAGCTCAAAACCAAATAAAATGTTCTACATATAACTAGCTACTTGATTCGAATTTAAATTGAACAGATGCATCATTAGAAATATGAAACCAAGGGGATGTCAATGATTTCTAAAACCTCAAAAGAGTAAGTTTCAGAAACCTAGGGAATGGACTTAAAAAAAAAAAAAAAAAAAAATCCCTAGGGAATGTCAATGTGGACTATAGAGTAAGTTTCAGAAACCTAGGGAATGTCAATGTGGACCATATCCACAATTATAAGACAGATTAAGCCATTAACTTTTGTTCTGATTTCAGTTAGGATCAAATTTGATGCTATTATAACAATTAGAAGATTAAAAATTAAATAATAAAAAAAAGATTACCGCCAAAAACGATGTATCATTCCAGACAGCTCTTTCTAGAATTCTCTTTGCCTTGCTTCCAAGAAATATAGGTTTTGTACGTAATGTTTCCAAAAAATTCATATCTAGCAGTACTTTGTTTGTCCCTGTTGTATCTGAATTATAACGAGCTCGTATAGAGCCCTTGAGATCATAAACCCTTGAGATATCTCTCTTGAAAAAGAGGTTCTCCATCACCATCAAATCCATTTTTGTTTCCTTACCACCTTTAAGATGTTTTACAGAGACCTGCCATCACATCACTAAGATGAGAATCACAAGAAGATAGTTACTACTGTTGGTCTTTGCACCATATACCCAGATTAACCCCCCCAAGTGCAGGCGCACACACACACGCCAAACAAGCAAAGAGTTAGGCCTAACCTGATAAATACCAAGAATTTTTGCAAGGCAAGTTTGGCTTCTCGAGCTAATAGACTCTGTCAATTATTTAAAATATTGAGGTGCAAAATCCGCAAAGGAATCCAACTCTGTTTTTGTAACCTGTTTTATAATGAATCTTTCATCCAATGAGTTGGCAAAATATCCATTGCTTCTCCCCCCTTGTGCACTCCATGTCCGGCAGCGGCTCAAGGATCGCACAAAATCCACTTCACTAGGGCAGCATTTTTTTCTTAGAGAGTTAAATTGCTTGGCAAAATAACAAGTGACTGAAAACGTTACTTTGCCTCCGGCAGTTGAAAACTCATCCTCAAAAAATATTTTTAAATGTGGAGGTCTTTTGGGATCTTTAAAAAACGTACCCATTGATGATGAAGCATCTTCAGATCCATAACTACCATAATGGATATAATCAAACTCCAAAGACCCGAAAGACTGCCAGGCGGAAAAGGTGGAAACTGCAGAATCTTCTTTACTGCTCTCATGGGGACTCCCGCTTCCCTCATGCTCATTCAACTTAGCAGCAACCCAATGGTCCCAATCATTATACTCCTTGGAACTAAGGGCATACTAGTGGGTTCATTTTCATAAACGGCAATAACTAAATCACTGTGGCCAGTTTGCTTAAGCAGCAGCGGAGCACCTTCAGCCATATGAGATGCAGAGGAGATATTAAGAAAAGTTCTAGAAACTGCTTTGAGAGAAAAACTATTCTTGAATTGATTGGAATGAATTAATTGAATTAATTTATACTAAGACTCTGATATATATACACGTTCACAGAGTAAAGAGGGAATTGAAACTAATCTAACTAACTTTTAACAAACTAACCAAACTCTGATATTACAGTTGTACAGCACTAATCATTCTCACGTGCCAATCACTTAAGTGAAACGCTGTCGTTTGCCTTCAAATTTCCTTTCTTATTTTGCTTATAAACTCTGTCATTTTGATCATCACTGCATCTGTGTTGTTCTTCTTTCTTTGTTTCTATATTGCTTTGCTTCATACCTTCTTCCTCAGTTACAAATTCAACACTCCCCCTCAAGTCATGATTCACAAAATCATTGACTTGATTAGTTGAAGTCTTCAGATTTGGGGAGTAAATATCAATCAAACCCAAACAATTGGTCAATCTGCTAAAAGCTAGAAGCCCTAAAGCTTTGGTAAAAATGTCTGCTGTTTGAAATTGGCTTGAAACATGAAAGGTTTTAATCACACCCTCTGTTATCTTGTCCCTGACCAAATGGTAGTCAACCTCTATGTGTTTTGTTCGCTCGTGGAACACAAGATTAGCTGCAATATGTAATGTAGCTTGGTTGTCACCAAGAAGCTGAGCACTACATGGATGATCAACCTTTAAATCTCTCCGTAATTGAAGAACCCACACAATTTCACGAGTTGTTGTAGCCATTGATCTGTACTCTGCCTCTGCTGATGATCTAGAGACTGTACTTTGCTTTTTGGACCTCCATGAGATTAATGAATCTCCTAAGAACACACTGTAACCTGTGATTGATCTTCTGGTATCAAGGCAGCCTGCCCAATCAACATCACAGAAGGCTTTCACTTGCATTGTGGAGTTGTTGGAGAAAAACAGTCCTCTGCCTGGAGTGCCCTTCAGATATTGCAGCACTCTATTGACTGCTAGCAGGTTAGGTTCTCTTGGTTCAGCCAGAAACGGACTCAACCTATGCACTGCATAAGTGATATCAGGTTTGGTCAAAGTGAGATAGAGCAATCTTCCTATTAGTTTTCTATACTGACTTGCATCTGGAAGCAACTTTCCCACATCCTTTGAAAGATGCAAATTTTGTTCCATTGGAGTCCTAAGTGGTTTAGACCCCAAGAAGCCTGTATCTTGCAAAATTTCCAAGCAATACTTCCTTTGATTCAAACTTATACCCTTGTCACTTCCAGCAACCTCAAGGCCCAGAAAATACTTCAATGAGCCTAAGTCTTTTAGGCCAAACTTAGTGTCAAGCAAATGCTTTAAGTCAGTAATGCAACTAGGGTCATTCCCAGTTAGCAGAATATCATCTACATACACTAACAAGATAGTGAAGGAGGCACTTTTGGTGTATGTAAAGAGAGAGTAATCTGCCTTGGATTGGACCAAACCAAAATTCAACAGAGTGGAGGAGAATTTTGCAAACCACTGCCTTGAGGCCTGTTTCAAACCATAGAGGCTCTTGTTGAGTTTGCAAACCAAAGGACCATAATTTGAGGTAGCAGCACACTCCCCTTTGCTGTGAAAACCAAGGGGAAGGCTCATATAGATCTCTTCATCCAAATCACCATGGAGGAAGGCATTGTTCACATCCATTTGGTGAAGAGCCCACCCTTTCACAGCAGCTAAAGATAAAACCATCCGGACAGGAACAAACTTGGCCATAGGAGAAAAGGTATCAGTGTAGTCAAGACCTTCCCTATGGGTATACCCCTTTGTAACTAAATGAGCTTTGTGTCTTTCAATGGAGCCATCAGACTTGTACTTAGTCCTATAAACCCCATTTGCAGCCAATGGGGATCTTGCCAGGAGGGAGAGTGGTTAAAGACCAGGTGTTAGTAAGTTCTAGAGCTGCAATTTCCTTATCCATAGCAGCTCTCCAATAAGGGGATTGAACGGCCTCATGGAAAGAAGTAGGGTCTGGGGAGGTGGAATCAACTGCCATGACAAACTGCTTGTAATTTTTAGTAAGGTTAAAATAGGTGAGACAAGCAAATATGTCATAAGGTAGGCCATGGGAAGGTTTGTAAGGGTTGGAAGTAACTGATTTGCAAGAGTAGTCTTTTAGGTAGGATGGAGGGTTGTGTGATCTAGTGGATTTTCTGAGGGGTAAAGGAGAAATTGGTCTAGAGATATGCATAGGTACAGGATCATGCTCAGAATCAACAACAATAGGAGTGACAAGTGGAAGTGGTGTAGGTGATGGAGGATTAGGAAGAGGAGTAGGAGGCTGATCTGCAGAAACAGTGTCTGCAGAATCAAGGGGTACAACTCTACTCTCATTTAAAAAATTTGAATCTGGAATGCAAGAATCAGGAACAGGAAGAGGGAAGACAAATGAAGTTAAATCAAAAAAGTGAGAATCATTTAGGTGCATAGAGGAAGAAGAAGGACCAGAAGCAAAAGGGAAAAGATGTTCATAAAAAATCACATCTCTAGAGACAAAAATGGAATTGGTTTCCAAATCCATGACCTTGTACCCTTAATACCATTGGGATATCCTAAAAAAACACATTTTCGTGCTCTTGGTGCAAATTTGTGTCTGTTTTGACAGAGAGTAGAAGTGAAGCATAGACAACCAAAGGTTTTGATATGATCATATGAAGGAGATGTTTGAAAAAACATTTCAAAAGGAGTTTTGTTTTGTAAATGTTTGGAAGGCAGCCTATTGATGAGATAGACTGCAGTAAGAATGCAATCACCCCACATTTTCAAAGGCAGGGAAGAATGAAACCTCAAGGCTCTTACAACATTTAAAATGTGTTGATGTTTTCTCTCAACAATTGCATTTTGTTGAGGAGTCTCAACACAAGTTAATTGATGCAAAATACCTTTTGATTTAAAAAAATCTTTCATAAAGAACTCTGTGCCATTATCACTTCTAAGACACTTGATTTTTGTACCAAATTGTGTTTCAACCATGTTAGAAAACTGTTCAATAAGAGCTTGTGTTTCTGACTTAGATTTAAGTAAATAAACCCAAGTGCATCTAGAATAATCATCCACAATGGTAAGAAAGTATTTGTAACCTTCAATAGTTGGAACTGAAAAAGGTCCCCAAAGGTCACAATGTACAAGATCAAATAGACAATGAGAAACATGAGTGCTATTAGGAAAAGATAACCTCTTTTGTTTGGCAAAATGACAAATGTCACAACAGGCTATTTTATTAGAGTTTAAACCATATACAAATTTATTGAGTAATGACAATTTTGCATAAGAAGGATGCCCTAAACGAAAATGCCACAAATTAACATTATTGATAGAATTGTTATTAACAGAAGGAAATGAAATAGGTGTCTGTGAAGAGGCAGCAAGAACAGATGATGATGAAAGACTTTGTTGCAGAAGATAAAGGCCTTTTGATGCTTTACCCAGTCCAATCGTGTTCCAATTGGCCAGGTCCTGGATAAAGCAAAAAGAACCAAAGAATATAAGACAACAAAAACATGTTTTAGTGAGTTGATTGACTGATATGAGATTAAAAGTAAAGGAAGGGACACAAAAAACTCCATAAAGGGTGAGTTGATTTGAGAGATGAACTGTGCCTACGTGAGTAATTAAAGCCTTTTCTCCATTGGGTAAGTAGACAAAAGTGTTAATGGTGGAAGTGATAGAGGACAAGCATGATACTGAATGGACCATGTGGTCTGAAGCACCAGTGTCAATGATCCATTCATTGACATTATGAGCATGCCTATAAACTATATGGGCAGAAAAAATGAAATGGGAAAAATTAAGAGACAACCAGAAAGGGTTACTTGAAAAATTGGCAAGGTAAGGTGTGGAAGAACTAGGGCCTGTAGCAGCATTAGCACCACTCAGTGGAGATAGAACTAAGGCAGCTTGGTAAGAAGGTTGAGAGGCATTGGATTTTGAAGCAAGGAAGGAAAGCAGCTACTCACACTGACTCTGAGTGATAGGACACTGAGGTGCACTGAATTGAGGCTGTGGCATGGTCAATTGTGGAGCATAATGCATCTGATCAGGTTGATTAGGAAAGCTTTACATAGGTTGAGAGGCAACATTCCCAAAACCACCATTGTTGCAAAAGAAACTTCCAAACGAGCCACTGCCATTGCTAGAAACCTGATTAGTAGATGCCTTTCCTTTGTGCTTATATCCTGGAGGGTACCCATGCAGTTTGTAACACTTATCTGCTACATGACCAACAATCCCATAGTAACTTCATACAGGCCTCTCCTTCTTTGAATTGCCATTCTTTCCACCATGATTACCATGAATCATACCCTAATTGCCATGAGTCATACCCTGATTCCAACCTTGATAAATCTGATTCCATCCTTGATGACCTTGAAATCCCTTAGAATTGGAATTATTAGCATATAAAGCTGTTAGTTCAATGACCAAATTAGCTTGACCAACTTATCTGCATTTTTCTTCTTGTAAGATCAAAGAATATGCCTTGTTCAAGGTAGGTAATGGCTCAGTGATCAAGATTTGACTAGTAACAGTAGAATAACTGTCATTAAGCCCTATAAGAAATTGAAAAACTTGATCCTTTTGCTGAGCACATAGTTGATTTCTTTGGGAACCACAAGTACAAGTAGAAAAAGATTGATAATGCACAAGCTCATCCCACAAGATCTTGAATTTTGTGAAATAAGAACTCACCGATAAAGAACTTTGTGAAAGCTTCAAAATTTCTTTCTGAATTTCAAAGAATCTTGGAACATTTGGTTGAGAAAACCTATCACGCACGTCAATCCACAATTCCCTTGCAGTGTGAATGTACATGACACTGGTAGCTAGATCCTTGCTCAAGGAATTCACCATCCATGAAAGAATGGTGGTGTTTGCTCTGTGCCATGCATTGTACAGAGGATGAGAGAGATCAGGTGTAGGAATTGAACCATCGAGAAAGCCAAATTTATTTCTACCACTGAGAGATAGAAACACAGCTCTTGACCAACTGAGATAATTCTTTGGACCAATCAACGGTTGGAAAACTAGAACAACATCAGATGGTGGAATGAAATAAGGGCTCGAAGGGTTGGTATTCACATCATCCGTTGAAGGAGCTTGATTGGATGATCTACGATTTGCAATATCAGAAGTGTTTGGAATAGTTTCAGGATCTGAAACAGTGTTAGAGACAGAAGCCATTGATGAGCTATTCAAGCTTTGATACCATATTAAGAAAAGTTCTAGAAACTGCTTTGAGAGGAAAACTATTCTTGAATTGATTGGAATGAATTAATTGAATTAATTTACACTAAGACTCTGTTATATATACACGTTCACAGAGTAAAGAGGGAATCAAAACTAATCTAACTAACTTTTAACAAACTAATCAACTCTGATATTATAGCTGTACAACACTAATCATTCTCACGTGCCTACTCTCTCACGTGCCAATCACTTAAGTGAAACGCTATCGTTTGCCTTCAACTTTCCTTTCTTCTTTTTCTTATAAACTCTGTCATTTTGATCACCACTGCATCTGTGTTGTTCTTCTTTCTTCATTTCTGTATTGCTTTGCTTCATACCTTCTTTCTCAGTTACAAATTCAACAGGAGATAAATGATGGTGTGGACAAACGCAAGGAAGAGGGAGGCAATCCCTTCCGGATTCTTTCTTTAACTCGTAATGCATAATCAAAAGCACGAACTCTCATTGGTGACATTAACCTTCTAAAAGGAGGTTTACCATTTTGACTAATCTGCCTGACAGATACAGCTTGGAGTTCATCTGCATGTGATGAATGAAGTTGAGCTTTCATTGCAGGTTGATTAGTACCCGTCCAAGCAGAATCTATTCTCTCAGATAGAGTAGACTCATTGGGCGATAAGCTTTCACTTAGTGTCTTATGTACACTAACTTCCCCATCTGAATGTTTTTCCTCCTCTCTGACATGATGATGACATGTAGTTAACATCGAGTCTACAGTAACAGAAGGTTCAAAGGGTGGTACATTAGGCTGCTCCTGCTCTGACTGCAAATCGTTGCCAGGAGACTCGTAATTTTGAAGAGTCAGAATCTTCAAACCCAGTGCCAAGCATGCCATCCTTATGTGATAACCCACTCTTCAGCTCTTTCAGCTGGGCATAAGATGCATCCCCTTGTGCAGCCTTTGAAATAGAACTCTTTCTAAGTAGAGAGTCCAATGAACAAAGCCGCTGATCCCAAACAAGTGAACCAACTGAAAGAGAGCGTCTCAAGCGATTCAATTCCAGAATGTCTCCAGCCAGCCAGCCAGTCTGGATGTGAAATCCCCATAATAGCCGGTCGAAGCAAACCCAATTAAAGAGGAGACAATTATAAGCTGAGAATAATATTACTTGAAAATCAAAATAAGAAAAAACACAGGCACTCTACAAGGTTTTAGAACCAGGAATCCTGTAATGAGAATATCAAATATTGTCAGTACATACATTGTAATCATTTCTTTCCTTTTTAAGCAAGTCTTTCAGCTCCACGATGTGGCCCTGTAAGTCATTCGTCTCCAAACATTCATTTCCAAAAGACTCATATTTTTCTTCCAAGCTATCAAGTACATCAGATATCTCGGCATACCAGGTCTCCATTTTACAGACAAGCTGTAGCAAAAGGTAGTAGGTTATTAAAATAGTGATCCCAAATACTCGCAAAAGCTACTATATTAGCTTATGTTTACTTATTTAGCATCAATTCAAAATAACTGTGTAAATAAAATTTTAGGTTCATAAAGACACCTCTGCAGCCTCTTTTCGTGTCCACTCATGTTGAACATGGCCATCGAGTTCAAGCATTGACGGTGGCAAACAGAAAGAATATCGATAGGGGAATACCGGAAAAATGCAACCATGCTCCCAAACCTGTTGAATTTGATTGTCAACAACAACTAATGTGGCATTCAACAATTGAAATTTAACAAGAGTTCCAAATCTGATAGAATTTACCCATAGTAACGGAGACAGTCCCTTTGCAATGAATGACCACAGGGTGCAACACGATTAGCAGTTGCATGGTTTGAAAAGCTAAGTTCCAAGAACTTTCCAAAAGAAAGTCCCCAGGCAGCATCTGACATAACCACTATACGCGTAGCTGGTGGAACTCTATTCACATGGGCACACCTTAGGCATCGGTGCCACATCCAGATCTTACCATCCCGTTCCCCAGGTAGTCTTATATCCGGAAGGCATCTAACATTGATTGTTAACTTTCCCTGCCGATGGGTGTAACATAGGACATGGGCCTCAACTGGCACTTTACATGATCGACAGCAACATGCCTGGCAATTACAAGCTCTATTAACCAACATAATTCCACTTTATAACTGAAATTTAGTAAAAGAGAATAAATAAAAGAAGTATAAAAGAAAGGAAACACAAAAATATTTACCTGGTCAAACAAGTCATCACGCAGATATCTCCCTAGAGGCTTATCAAAATAACCATAAAACTTTATGCACAGGGACCGAAAGCGTTCACATACAATTCCTTTCAGCACACAATGGCTTGAAAATGATACCAATATACCCTGGTGAGTTTCAGTGGCTGAAAAGTATTCACTAGAGACTTCATTTTCATCAGCCCTTTCAGATCTTATAGATCCATTCATCTCCCCAGCAAGCGTCTCATCTTGGGCCATTGATTCTTGTGGTTCTTGTTGGGAAAGATTTCTCATAACAGAAGGAAGCACTCTGGGCCCTTTAAAGCCCTCACACTGATTTAAAGTGCTTGACTCCCAACCCACACTAGATGCTGCATTTCCAACCCTACAGTTCATGGAACCGGTTGGATGAACAGGATTAAGATGCCTACCCAATAATTCCAATCATTTGGAGTTTTTGGTATTTACGTTCAAACAATAGTTTTCAATATTTCAACCTTGCAACAGTTATTTTCTCAATATTCTTAACCCAAGTGTATTTTCACAACAAACAACTACTTTAGAAATTTCTTGCGAAAGAGGCCCTCAATTTCCGGACTGAGACCCACAATTTCTTCATCTTGAAGTCATCGGTCACTTCTGGGCAACTGGTTGGAGCAAAAGAATTAGGGACTACAGAAATAACTAGATCAGGCGTTGTTGTTCTTGTTAAGTGCAGCGCCGTGTGGGTCCAGCCCAAATGCATTGGTCAAAGCTCAATTAATGAGCTTGCTTTCTCAAGCTTCCAAAATCACTTTTTGGTTTAATGAAAAGCTGATCAAGGCGTGCTGGACACGCTGAAAAGAAAAGAAGGAAAAGAAAAGAAAGGCCGTTCGGCCATTGTGTGATGCAGCGTGAGATACATACACTCTGAGAGAGAGAGAGAGAGAGAGAGAGAGGGAGAGCGAGCTGAAGCACTGGAGAGCGCCATTCGGCTCTTGTGAGAAAAACACAAGTTAGAGCTTCAAGAGGTGCAATTCAAAGAGATAGAGAGAAACAAGTGAGAGTGTGAGAGTGAAAAAGAAAAAAAGAGATTTTTCTTTACTAAGCTAGTTAGAGTGTTCAAGGAAGATTTTGTGAGAACGAAAATTAAAAAAAGAGACATTTTTCTTTGCTAAGCTAGTTTGAGTGTTCAAGGAAGATTTTGTTATGGGGTCTGTGGTGAGATTGTATTTACTTCTTGAGATTTATTTGTTGCATATTTAATTTATTATATGCTCAAGTTTATTGTAATCTCTATTTTATAGTAGATATTTTTTGGAATTGTCCCGTGATTTTTTTTTTCTCTATATCACAGAGTTTTTCACGTAAAATTCGGTGTTATTGTGTGGTTGTGTTTTATTGGTACTTGCAGAAATTTTAGTTCCCATATATATTATTATTGGTAGATAGTCATTAATTTTAATTCACGCATAAACATCGAGGAGACTTTAGATTTTTTTTTCCCAAGAAGAGCTATATATTCTCCTACTTGACCCTTTAAAAAAAAATCATGATCAGCACTTTAGTATGGAATTCGTCATGACCAATATTTTAAAGTATCCACAACCGGATTCTATTTCTCATCTTATTTTACCATCTCAAAAAGTCACTTTATCAATTATACAATACAATTTTACAATTCTCCAACATTCCAACTTTTATTTCCCAATCCTACTCATTAAAATAATATTTTTACGCAATAAAATAATATATCTCACAATTACCATTATACAATACAACACATTATTTATACATTATTTACTCTTTTTCTCTTTTTCCTTCTGTTCAGGAACCACAATCACCACCACCGCTACACACCACCACCACCACCACCGGCAACCCATAAACTACCGTCAACACCAAAAAAAAAAAAAAAAAAAAAAACCCAGAGAAAAGACCAGAGCCACACCGCTGCACCTACTGCCCTCCGACCATCAACACAACCACCACCACCCTATAAAAAATCTCTCTCTCTTCTCTCCCCACTGTGAACAAACCCAGCCACCCCAGCAAATCACAACAACAATCCCAAAACAAAAATTTGAAGAAAAACCCACCATCAACAATCCATGCCGATCTTTAAAGTGATCGGATTTGCCACTGCCGCCGAACCCCAACAAACCACCAGTCACCACCACCACGCCACACGCTCACCGAAAAAATCCATTAAATCATAAACCAACAAACCCATTAAATCAAAAAACCAACAAACCTATTATTTCAGCACCCATGCGATCAAAATTCGATCTCCACAGAACCCACGCGATCAAAACCCCATCGAAACGGAACCCATGCAATCTCCTTCCACCGATCAAAAACCCAACTGAGACCCACCCAAAATCAAAACCCACCTCGCCAATCCGATCTCCACAGAACCCACGCGATCAAAACCCCATCGGAACGAAACCCACGCAATCTCCTTCCACCGATCAAAACCCCATCTAAACCCACCCAAAATCAAAACCCACCTCGCCAAACCAATCTCCACGCACGACTCGGTCACCATGTCAACACCACCAAACGCTGATATATACCGCATTGACCTCCAGCCACCGCGCCCATCTCAGCCGCGCCACCAGCCTCGCCACCACACCGATCTAGAAATCTGATCCGGCGTGAGCTCCGATCTGGCTTGGTGATTCGGCGTGAGCTCCAATCTGGCACAGACAACTGAAAGAAACTTGACAATGGCGAGAGAGAGAGAGGGGATGAGAAAGAGAGAAGGAAGAGAGAGAAAAGAAAGAGATAAAATGAGAGAGGAGAGAGAAATTTGCCGGGTAAAAAGCATTAATTTTTTTTTTTTATACCATTCAGCTACAGTACCATCTTACATTTGAGATGGTACTGTAGCTAAATCTCAAAATTTTTTTGGCATATGCAATATGCCCTTCCCATTGTTGAGCAGTTTTGGGGCTTAAATGCCAAATGTTACTAACATTTGGCATATACAAGCCCCACTGCTGATGCTCTTAGTACTTTAGTATGGCCCTATATTCTAAATATTCAACCTTTAACGGTTATAAACCATGATAACCAGAATAAACACAGAAGCTAATTAAGCCAAGCTCTAAGAACTACAGACACTTTATTTTTTGGTGTTGTATATGTGTTGTAACGGTGTCCTATTTACTGTTTCATGTTTTAGGGTCCGTTTGGTAATATTGTTCTAGTTACATTGTTTAAGTGTTGTGGAAATACTTGTGAGTGAAAAAGTGTTATGAAAATACATGTTGTGTTGTTTAAACAATAGAAACTGTTGTTTAAAAAACACAACTAAACAGGTTCTTAATTTTTCAAAAATTGCCCGTATTAAGCCCGTATTACTGTATCTTACCCGTAGCTGTGTCCATGCATCTTAAGCCAAGCTCTTAAAACTAAAGAAAAATAATAAATTTTACGAATGGATCTAAACAAACTAATACCTCAAGAAAAATGTCTTTTAGTGAAGTGTTTTTGACCGATCCAAAAAGCCTTCTAAAAAAAAACTATTTATGAGGGAAAAATAAAGTCTTCGCAAATACTTGATAAAATATGAAATCATTGTGACCAACATGAAAAATACTATCACAATTATATTTGTAGCCATCACAAATGCTAATATTTTGGAGGAAATTTTTCCTGCCATAATATTTGCTAAGGGATAGTTAAAAATCTTTTGCAAAAGTGTATTATTTGTGACTGCAATATAATGTTTTGCACCCTATTAAATGGAAAATTCTTAGGTACTCCTAGAGCACGAAAAAATGGTGCTCCCTCCTCAATCTCACATTCATGGTGGATCCCACTATGAATTTAATGAATAAACCCTACCATGAATATAAAAAGAGATAACATCATTCTCCGTAGTACTCTAAGAGTCTCTCAAAATTACTCCTATTAAACAACCCTCTAGTTTTTAGTTGCTCTTTGATGTAGGCGTGAAGTCACAAAAAACTTGACTCTTTGATGTGAAACATAATTCTTTGATGTAGGCAAGAAGCTACAAAGAAACAGAATATGTCTTTCTCAACTAGGTGGCTACTACACCAGGCACAAGCCGTGTATCGAGCACCGTATTGTTCACAATTCTAAAGTCTTGGCGACTTAAATGCATGTCTCAAATGCCTGGTGGTTACCTATTTGTTTAAACAATCTAGTGCACGATGGTCCCACCAAAAAAAAAAAAAATCTAGTGCACAATGGGGACACGAACAAATTGAGGAGGCTCTTTGACTAAGCCTCTGTGAATCAAGGGCTGGACATAGCTTGCCCACCATGTGATTAGGAACAAGAGACATTGATTTACCTATGGGTCCATTGTCCCTTGGCTAAAGCCTTATGGTTTGGTAACGAGTAACAACTAAGGTTTGCGTACCGACAGAATCCAAGCCAACTAAACAAGCAATTCATATCCAATATTTGAAACATCACAAAGATTTCATTCTCTTCGCAACACTAGCCATCGATTTCATATAGAGACAGAGAAATGATTTCCCAATTTTGAAGCGACTCAATTTCATTTTTTTGAATGAAGTTACACAACACAGCTTTTAATTATTTCTAATATTGATTATTAATTATAACATATAATATTAGTATTGGAATATTAGTACTAGTTTTTAAGGTTTGCACAACAAATCTGTTAATTGGGAATTAGGGGATGCTCATATATCACATATGATGAATTGATTTCTTACCTATGTCACTCCATTTTTTTTATTACTGTTTAGAAGGGTTGATGAATCAAAAACTTTCAATTGAAACAATAAGTGGAATTAGTCTTTTTGCTTATTCTTGTTTCAGTGGCGGTTCTAAGAATTTTTTTAAGGTGGTCACTAAGAAACTTAAATTATACAAAATTTAATAAAGAAACAACTTAAATATATCAATATTGCAAAAAATAAAAATACATGTGTGGGGCCCTAAATGTCAACATACATGGCCCATTCCACAACCGGCCCAAGACTCGCATTAAGGAAATCATTGGCCGAAAACGGAAAATGGACCGAGTGTAAAGAGGGCCTATCCGAAGACACCAATGTCCACTGAAAAGTCTCACCAACATCCTGGCCTCGTTAAATGATGATATAACTACTAAACCTGGGGGCTTCAATCACATCAACTTTTAGAGTATGCCAGAAGTGTTTGGGAACGGACATAAAACCTGAAAAAGTAGGTGATAAGACAGTCCCTAATGCACAACGTCCGGATAACTGACAAATGGACGGTTAAAATCAGGAAAATGGAGGCTATATAATGAAAGATGATTCCCTGTCTAGAAGAAGAATGGGGAAGGGGTTGAACTCTTCGGACTGAGCCGAAGGGAAGGAATACCCCAAAAACACGGCCAAGATCCCAATTAAAGCCCCAGAAAGATCACAACCAAAAAACCCCATGGAACCTTTAATCCTTACCAAAATTATATAAGGGTTTTTGGACACTGGCTGTACGGGGGTTTTGGTTGGTGCCTACCCCTTTTTTCTTACCCGCACTCTACAAATTTTATTGTTTAGGGTCCCTTACAAATCGAGTCCCTACAATTGGCGCCGTCTGTGGGGAGGGTGTTGGGCGCTAACAGGTACAGCGGTTAGTGTAAATGAAAAATCATCAGTCAAGACCAACACAGTTTGTAGTAATAACATTCGTTCAGAGGTATATAATCACCAGAAACAAAAGTGTAAGAAAAGAAACCAATAAATAGATCATACAACATAGGTCTACTTCTTTTATTCATATATGAAGAAAAATTACATCTTTTACAAGTAATGCCCAGGGGGCTTGTTCTAAAGCTAACTACAAAGGCGGACGCTTGACGAAGCCGGCAGAAGAATAAATAGCAGAAAGCGAAACTGACTGAGGAACAGAAGATAGAAAAGAAGCGAAAGAAGAGATGAAGAACAAATATCAGAAAGCAAAGCTGACTGAAGAACAAGAAACTGAAAAGAAGTGAAGCAAGAGAGGAGGAAATGAAGAGGGGGAGACTGATTGGGAGATGGAAATAGAAGAGATAAAAAGGAAAAAGAAAGAAAGGTTTGGAGAAAGAGGAGCAAAAGAAGAAGAGAGAAGAAGGATTAGAGGGAAGGAGGGCCACCTAGGAGGTGGGAGAGGTAGAGGCACAGGAGGGCTCCGCTTCTGGGTTCCGCCTAGTTTCCCTCCCACCCCCAGTGAGGCCGGCTTAGAGGGTCAAGGACCCATACCCAAGAGGAGGTGGTTACGTTCTTCCTGGACCCTCCTCCTGGCGGAGAGGGGGCCTCCTCCGTTGGTTAGGTTGAAAAGAAGGAGGACCTGCGGTTTTCCCCCACTCCAACCCCAAGGTGATGTCCAGGGTCGGAGTGCCATCCTCGGCTCCTGATAGGGGCTGTGCATCCCCGAGACCGCCCTATCCAAGGGCCAACTCATTCGAAGGGGCTCGAATGGCTATTTTTGACAGTCTCCTGTCTTTGTGATATCTTCGGAGGAGGGTTAAGATGGATGTTTGCGAAAGTGTGAAGGAGAGGGTTGCCCTAGAAACGCCTTATATAGATGGTAGGATATTGACGAGGAAAAATCCGCAATAAATTCCAGGGAGAGATTTCCGGAGGCAATAACTCCGCCCCAAATTCCGAGGGGCTTGTCAACCGTTAGATCTTCGTGGATCCGTGGCTGGCATTAATGAGGAGGCGCCTCAGTAACGAAATAGAACCGAAACGTCACCACACATCACTCGGACAACCCAAAAGACGCCTCGTAGTCAGAAAGTCCCATAAAACGAAGAGGCAAAACACGGCAAGGTCTTATCTCCCACCAACTCCATTCCGCATTTATTATCATTATTCTGCTTGAAAAACGTAATTATTTGATGCTTATTGTAAAATTATAGCAATGTAGAACTAAACGACTACGAGTAAATAATTGAAGTAAATAACTAAATTTCGAAAAACTACGTACTGGACAGAACCTAGGCCTTGCATGGTCTTCGGACTCAAGCCTCAGGGGAAACCAGGTACTAAGAAAATCTTGTGCTGGACAGAACCTAGGCCTTGCATGGTCTTCGGACTCAAGCCTCAGGGGAAACCAGCTACTTCGAAAAACCGGGTACTGGACAGAATCTAGGCCTTGCATGGTCTTTGGACTCAAGCCTCAGGGGAAACCAGCTACTTCGAAAAACCGGGTACTGGACAGAACCTAGGCCTTGCATGGTCTTCGGACTCAAGCCTCAGGGGAAACCAGCTACTTCGAAAAACCGGGTACTGGACAGAACCTAGGCCTTGCATGGTCTTCGGATTCAAGCCTCAGGGGAAACCAGCTACTTCGAAAAACCGGGTACTGGACAGAACCTAGGCCTTGCATGGTCTTCGGACTCAAGCCTCAGGGGAAACCAGCTATCTCCAATAAGTAAATTAAGCGTTAGACGGAACCAAAGCATTGCATGGTCCTCGGACACAGCCTTTGGGGAAACTAACAAACTTAAAACAAGAAAATCTTGTCCTGGACAGAACCTAGGCCTTGCATGGTCTTCGGACTCAAGCCTCAGGGGAAACCAGCTATCTCCAATAAGTAAATTAAGCGTTAAACGGAACCAAAGCATTGCATGGTCCTCGGACACAGCCTTTGGGGAAACTAACAAACTTAAAACAAGAAAATCTTGTGCTGGACAGAACCTAGGCCTTGCAAGGTCTTTGGACTCAAGCCTCAGGGAAAACCAGCTATCTCCAATAAGTAAATTAAGCGTTAGACGGAACCAAAGTATTGCATGGTCCTCGGACACAGCCTTTGGGGAAACTAACAAACTTAAAACAAGAAAATCATGTGCTGGACAGAACCTAGGCATTGCATGGTCCTCAGACACAGCCTCGTGAAACCGGTTACTTCCAATGAGTAAATTTTTAGACAAATTTTATGCACCGCCCTGTCCAAAGATAGGCCGAAGGGAAGACCACTCCGCTAAATACCGAGTGCCAGTATGGCCGAGGTCTTGTATGGTCTTCGGACCCAAACTTATACAAAAACTATTATAGGGCGATATAAAGCACGGCAGAATCAAGGTCTTTGAAGCTGACCGCGAACCCAAATCTGCGGCGACACCCACCCATTTTCAATACTAGGTGACGAGCCCTAGTAACGACGAAAAACACAAGAAGCGTAGCGCCAAAAGAATAATTACAAAAAACCACACTAATAACAATAACACTAACGGAGGGATAACGTTCCGCAGAGCATGAAAGTGCGCCGAACGGATCAAAATCCTCCTCCCTGCCCGAGGGGACAGGCAGCGGGATTTTGAGGGGCTATTATGGGGCCCTAAATGTCAACATACATGGCCCATTCCACAACCGGCTCAAGACCCGCATTAAGGAAATCATTGGCCGAAAACGGAAAATGGACCGAATGTAAAGAGGGCCTATCCGAAGACGCCAATGTCCACTGAAAAGTCTCACCAACATCCTGGCCTCGTTAAATGATGATATGACTACTAAACCTGGGGGCTTCAATCACATCAACTTTTAGAGTATGCCAGAAGTGTCTGGGAACGGACATAAAACCTGAAAAAGTAGGTGATAAGACAGTCCCTAATGCACAACGTCCGGATAACTGACAAATGGACGGTTAAGATCAGGGAAATGGAGGCTATATAATGAAAGATGATTCCCTGTCTGGAAGAAGAATGGGGAAGGGGTTGAACTCTTCGGACTGAGCCGAAGGGAAGGAATACCCCAAAAACACGGCCAAGATCCCAATTAAAGCCCCAGAAAGATCACAACCAAAAAACCCCATGGAACCTTTAATCCTTACCAAAATTATATAAGGGTTTTTGGACACTGGCTGTACGGGGGTTTTGGTTGGTGCCTATCCCTTTTTTCTTACCCGCACTCTACAAATTTTATTGTTTAGGGTCCCTTACAAATCGAGTCCCTACAACATGAAATATTACAATTTTTCCTATTAGCAAATAGGAAAAAAAAAAAAAAAAACTAATAAGAGATAAAATGGAAAGTGAAAATGCTGATATGAGAATAATAAAGTGACAATAACAATTTCATAACAAATCTTATGCAACAAGCTGTTATTGGTGGGTAAAACATGTCAATATTGAGCCCAAATTAGAATTAGTAACAGCTTACCAAATAAGATTTATTGTGAAATATTGTGAATGTAGCATTACTATTATTTTTGTTGAATTCAAATACTTGTGATTCTCAGATCATGTTGTTTAACAGTTTTATTAGGGTGGTCAAAATAAGTTAATATAGTATATAATATTGTATGGACTCAATTTGATTCACAGCCAAAAAGATTCAGATAATGACCCAATAGGCCCACAACAATAGATTTGTTAGAAAGTGGGTTTGTTACTGAACATTCAATGAGATAAAAGTAACTCATAATAGGTTAATTAGTGTTGGAATGGCTAAGATGAACAAGTTGAAAAGAAAAAGACTCCTTGGCCCAAGGATGGTATGTTCTTATAGATAATTTCAGACTTATACAAATATTTCAAATTCTTGGTCACAAAGTGGTTTCTTTTCTGGTTTTCTGCTGATTTTTTCTGTAATGGAATCCTTCTCTTTTTATGCTCCCTTCCCTTCTTTCATCTTAGCATTCCACGTGTAGATCAGATTGCTAATCTCATTGATACTTGTCCCATTAGCACCTTCTTGAAGTCTTTGTGGGTAGCTATAAGGCTAGAGGTCACTGTTCAGGTATTACTTCTACATTAATGCGGCCAGTTAGTTAGGTGAAGAGCATTCAATGCAGTGGTAGCAGCTTTCTTCCCAGATATTTCTCAATTCTCTACTGACTCTCTCCTCTCTCCAAGGCTTATCCTCCTTCCAAGCATGGTTGTCCACTTCGTAGTACTTGTTGGGTGGTCGGGCTTTAGGTTTCCACTCTGCTTCCTGAGGAGTTTTACCTCCTCGAACAATATCGCCTGCTTGCCATGACCAACTCTCATCCTCGGCCCGATAAACCTACTTACCTTTACTAACACTGGTTTGTCCTCGGGCTCTCCAACGTACTCGAGCGTGGCCTACAGCCCAATACCCTTATCTGAGCCACTTATCCCCACAGTATTTTTTTTGTAAGTATATATATACATTTTTTTCAAGTCAAGATGGTTATTGAAAAGATTAATTTAAACTAATTATATATATATATATATATATATATATATATATATATATATATATATATATATATTGCTATATAGAAAAAAATAAAAATAAAAATAAAAATTGGCAAGTGAGGGTGGTCCTGTGACCATCCTCACATACAAGTGGAGCCACCACAGTCTTGTCTTGAATGTAGGAACGTGCTTTATAAACATATGTATAAAAAGAACATATTTCATTTAGCCTCTTTATGCTTACTATAACCAGTTATTTCAGTTTTCTAGTCCATGAGTGTAGGAAAAATTTAGATGCAAACATCCATCAAGAGCTCTTTAGACTCTTCAAGGAACACAAAGCTATTAGAGAATAGAGAAGAAAGTTGCAGCCTCCACTAAGAGGAAATCAACAATGGACCCATCCTAATGGGGACATAATCAAGATTAACTTTGCTGCGGAGGTAGGTAGACATTGCTCCATCTTAACTTTCATTGCTAGAGATTGGAGAAGAACCTTGGTATTTGCATTTGCAAAAAAAAAAAAAAAAAAGAAGACAAACACCACAGACCTTGTCCAAGCAGAAGCATAAGCTATTAGATGGTCAATCCAACTTGCCACCCAATGAAGGCTAAAGAACATATGTGTAGAAAATGACTCTGACATCTATTTTGACATCGCACTATTCTTGTCCTCCCCTGCGATCCTCTAGACGAGGAGAGGTGATATAGATCACACTAGGGGTGTGCATGGGTTGGGTTGAGGGGATTTTTCGACTCAACTCACCATGGTAGGTAAAAAAAAAATTCAACCTAACCCAACCCATCATAGAGGTTCAACCCAACCCAACCCATATGGATTAGGTTGGGTTAACCCATGGGTTGGACAATTTTATTTCTTTATTACTACTATTATTAAATTAAGCAAAAAAAAAAATATATCCCACTTGCCACCCAAGTTAATAATCAAAATATATATGAACTAGTATTCCAACTCAGTTATAAACAAAATATATCCAATTGAGTTGATAAAAAAAAATATACATGAACTAATATCCCAGCTCAATTATAAACAAATAAGAGTGGAGTGAGAGAGTGGGAGTGGGAGGCAGTAGAGAGAGAAATTAGATTGTTAAGGTTTGCGAGGTAATTGAGTTTTATATAGGAAGAGCCAAATAGGGGAAAAATTAAATAAAAAAATTATTAATTATATAATATTTTTTAAAATATATATAATTTAAAATTTAAAATAGGTGGGTTAGGTCGGGTTAGGCAGATTCATGATAGTTATGACCCAAACCTAACCTGACCTACTATTAAAATTTTTTTCATAACCCAACCTAACCCACTGACCCCTAAAAACAACTCAACCCGACGAGTTGGGTTGGGTCAGGTCGGTATTAGCTTGTTGGTGGGTTGGCTGCACACTCTTAGATTACAAAATATTCTACATTTCTACAACCATTCTTGGCAAGATTGACTCAATATAGTTTGAGGCCTAAGGTAATGAATTTAAGTGGGGCATTTTTTATTTAAATATTAATTAAATAAATTTACTTAATACTAATCAAACTAAGGTTAATTTGATGAATTACTACTAATCAAACTAAATTTAATTTCATATAGAGAATTAAATAACGTCTTCAAGTATAAAATTTAACAAAAGAAATGAAAATTTATTATTTTTTTAAAGATTTCTGGTGGTATACTTTATCTTGCATATAAGATGATGCATGGTTAATTAAAGTTGCAATCAAATTTTAGTTTTATATTTGGTGTTAAGAGAGATATAGAGATTGTTTGATGTGTGGCAATGTAGGAGATTAGGTGATTGATATTCACAATCTACTGTGTAGAATATTAGTTTACAAAAATTAAAACCTCAAGTTATTTAGGGAGACGTATCATCATTGAAAAATAGTTTAGGGTCTCAATTGAGTTAACTTTCTATTGGTTTAGTATTTTGGAGGGTTTGTGAGAGATGAGAGAAGGAAAATACTAAAACTATTACAAATTTTGCCACAAAATGTTTACAAATTAATGTGTCAATAAATGTGATTGGTGAACTTTATCAATTTAAGTAGTGAATATTTAAATTACTTTTTTTAGGAAACTTTAAATTACTTTTTTTTTAATAATTGCTAACACATTAATTTGTAAACCTTATATAGTAAAATTTGTAAAAACCCTAAGGTGGGGGTCAAAAACACTCAAAAAGAAATATTGTATGATTAAGGACAGATTTCCTGGAAGACTGACTAGCACAATTTATTTATCAATTGAACAAGGTGAATACTCCACAATGGGAAGTTCAAATAACTGATTTAGGATTTATAAAGAAAAAGGAATATCTCATTTCTTACTTTTTCTCTCTCTTCTCTAGGTTCTCCCTTGTTCTTTTTTTCGACCCCTCCTTTGTTGCCATATCCTCCCCTTTTATAGGCATTTTGCCTTCCTTTATCCCTCCAGCTTACCTGCCCCTAGTCGGATCTTTTTGGGATATCTCCCCTTCTTTTATTGGTTTCCCCACCGTTCTTATCCTAAAACAAGACTTTGGGGGGAATTATGTACTGTTCAGATTGTCCTATATGTATTTAATGTGAAAGAGGTTAGGTAGAGAACCTCTCATTAATGCGAAGGTGACGACTTTTGTGATCCTTATCCTTTCAGGAGGTTTCCCGAGGTGGTATTGGTAAGAGCACCATCACAGCCAAGAATAGAATGGATGGGGTTGATCTCCCATGGTATTTCTTTCGTTTGCCGAGGGGTCACCCATGCTTATGAGCTCGAAGAAGCGTTTTAGGGCTAGCCAGTATACTTGGAACTCCACGGGAATAGTCTTGAGAGGTTTCCCGTTATTACTCATTGAAATGGGCTTGGTCCATTTCCTCTAGTATGATCCTCTGAGCATTTGGGCTTCGGCCTTGAATCAAGTTCATCCCCCTACACCTAGTATCACTCATGAGAAAAATGGCGTACATCCATTTGAAAAAAAAAAATTTATTATCATAAAATTTTGGACATTTTTATAATGGGGGGTAGGGCCTTTCTATAAAGGGGTGAGACTTTCAAATGGGATAATACATATTCATTCTTCACAATTTCACATGCACATTTAGTATTTTTGTGGCAATATATTGTACCTAAAATAAATTATGGTCCATGAGATTTAGAATTTATTTCATTCTTTATGGTGAAGAAATTATTAGTGAAATATGGATTGTATCAACTTAAGAATTTATGTATTGTACCATTGCACACCATTGGCGCGTGATGGTCACTCCACAAGTGTAAGTGCTTGTGGGGTGTGGGAGGGGTAAGGACCAAAGTTCAAGTCCCTAGGAGTAAACTTCACACACATACACTTAGATTATGTATAATAGAATTCTATCTCAAATATTAAAAAAATGTATGTATTGTTAATTTTTTTTTTCTCTATTATTTGTATTGAAAGAAGAGATACATTATTATTATTATTATTATTATTATTATTATTATTATTATTATATATTGTATGTAAAAAAATACAGGCTAACCCATAACTTGATCAACCCAACTTATAACCCAATTGACCTAATTTGCTCAAAAATCGTTTTTGACCCAAACCAGATTAACTTGTCCTGAACTTGATTTATCAAGACTCGTTAGCTTGGTCTAACCTTGGTTTTTAAGAAAGACAAATTCCAAATTCCATGAGCTTGTTCATTGGGCTCTACAGTCTAAACCAATGATTTTGTTGGCCTTTCATCTTTCATCTGCTCCTCATGCAGAAAAGCAAACTCTATATTATTATTACTTAACTTTTTGTTGTTGTTGGGCTAAATAGCTCTATGTTAGAGTGCTCTAGCATCAGTTGTACTATGCTAAATGCCAATTTAACATACAAAAACCTACTTTTTCTATTTTAACATGGTATTTAATATTACACCTTACATCACATCTTCTATTCTTCCATTCAAAACATTAAAATAATATAAACAACTAATAAAAAAATTAATTTAATTTCTCCAAAAACACCTCTCTCTCTCTCTCTCTCTCTCTCTCTCTCTCTCCGCTGAACTAGAACCTATCCACCATCTCTCTTCTCTCTACTCTTTGAACCCAGCTCCCATCCACCATCATGACGACCACCCATAACCATCAGCCACCATGATTCTACAAAAATACAAAAGAATAATAATAATAAAAATCCAAATGCAAAAACCCACTCAACAACATCCAAACCCAAAAACTTTACAAAAATCCAAACCCACCTCCAAATTGAAACCCACTACAACAACCAGAACCACCAAGACCACCAAAATCAACCACCACACCTAGGGGTGTAGCTATGTGTAAGGGTGGGGGGGCCAAAATTTTGAAATTTTGTTAAATATATATATTAATTTTAATGTTTTCAAATTTTAGTCTACAAAAATAAGAGTTGGCCCTCCAAATATTTGATTTAGTTCAATGATGCTTTTAAAAAAAAATAATTAGTCTAATAGTTATAGAGACATAATATTATTTTTTGCAATTCTATTTTTTATTGTAAAATGTGCTCTTATTTCTGTTAAATATTTGATAAAATTTGGCACTAAACATGTTTGAATCTATATATTTTTCAACCAGTTATGTGGCAATTAACAAGTCATTGACTTATTAAAAAAATAATGTCACTAAAACTACACATGAAATGTCTCTTTAGTTGCCACATAATGGGTTAGAGCAAGATAGCTTCAAATATGTTTGGAGCCTAACTTATTCCTCCAAAATTTGGATTATTCATATTTTTGAAAATTTTATTAGTTCAATTGAAAGATTTTTTACTTACTTTAGTATAAAATTAGATAATTTGTATTGAAAGTGAAATTTTTTAAGAATTTCACTATAAAAATGGTAAAAATGAATTTTATTTTATGAAAGATCGCCATCAAACATAATTTTAATTGAAAATACTAAGCTCTTTTTTTTTTTTTTTTTTGGGTGTGTGTATATATATAACTTATCAAATAAAAAAGTGTGCATATAATAAAAAAGCGTGTGTATATATGTATGTAGAGGTTGTCTTGATAAATATATTAGTGCTGCAACTTGGCCCTTCCAAACAAAAATTTCTGGCTCCGTCCCTGACCGCACCCCAATCAAAATCAACCCATAACCAAAAAAAAAAAAAAAATCCACAATCAAACCCAAAATTAAAGGCCATTACTTGCCGATCAAGAGAGAGATTCGGCAGCATGGCATCATGGAGGTGTGGTGTGGCAAGGTGGCCGGCTTGGCAAGGCTGAAAGTGTGAGTGAGAGAGGAAGAGAGGAGAGGCAAAGTGAGAGTGAGAGTGAGAGTGAAAGAGGAAGAAGGAGAGGCTGAGTGAAAGTGAGGGGAAAATAGGGTGAAAGTGAGGAGAAGAGAGGTTGAGAGTGACGAGAGAAATCAGAAACAGGAGAGAAAGAGAAAAGTAGGAAAGAGAAAACTATAATAAAAAACAATACAATTTATACAATTTTTGTCTAAATTTAGAATTGTATTATTCATACATTAAAAATTTTGTCATTTAGAACATTTTGGTATTTGGTACGCTGAATGCTTAAAATTTAGCATTTTGTACCTCTGATGCCAATGTTAAAGAAACAATAATTAAAGAGAACACCATATATGATACTCTGTAACTACCATATATGATATAATAATAGTTAAAGAAACAAAGAATCAAATTAAAGAAGAAAACCAAAAGGTGCATCAGCATACATGAGTGGCAGCCGCATCAGTACTGGTTAATGATCGAAAGTATAACGTAAAAAACGTGCACCAAGTCTTTAAAAACTCTAAAAATAATAATAATAATAATAAGATTGCCACTTTTTTTTTTTTTTTGCTAAACTAATAAGATTGCCACTTATTGAGTAAAGGGAAAACAGAACCCAACATGGACCGAGTCTTTTCCACGAATCTGATCCGTTACTTGCCTTCAGTCAAAGGTAAGCAAACGCGTTGAACTTAGACACAGTCCCCTCACTCTCTCTCTTCCTCTCTCTTTCTCAGCACCATCTTCACCCCCCCATTTATATTCAGCCCTCACTTCCTCAACTTCACACACCAATTTCACACTTTGCAAAAAAAACAAACAAAGACCACCTCGGTCTTCTCTCTAACTAGCAAAATTTTCAGCTTAGAATTTTCAAAGACTGTGACCTTTGAGTGATCAAGAAGACTGAGAGCGATGATTTCAGAGAAGCAGAAACCGATTACGATCCGGGAAGTGTGGGCTGGTAATTTGGAATCCGAGTTCGAACTCATTCGTGAAGTGATCGATCGGTACCCTTATATTTCTATGGACACTGAGTTTCCTGGTCTTGTTTTTCGACCATCTGTGGACCCATCAAAGCCTTATTATTACCGCCCTCTTCAGCCCTCCGATCACTACCGCGTTCTGAAGTCGAACGTCGACGTTTTGAGCCTCATCCAGGTCGGTCTGACTCTCTCCGACGCCGCCGGTAACCTTCCCGACCTCGGATCCGGGAACCGGTTCATCTGGGAGTTCAACTTCAAGGACTTCGACGTGGCGCGTGACCCTCACGCTCCTGACTCGATCGCGTTGCTGATGCGACAGGGGATCGACTTCGAGAGGAACAGGGAGGAAGGGGTTGACTCGGCTCGGTTCGCCGAGTTGATGATGTCGTCCGGGCTCGTCTGCAACGACTCGGTGAGCTGGGTCACGTTTCACAGCGCGTACGACTTCGGGTACCTGGTGAAGATCCTCACGCGCCGGAGCCTGCCGAGTGAGCTGGACGAGTTTTTGAAGATTTTGAGGGTGTTTTTCGGGAACAGGGTTTACGATGTGAAGCACATGATGAGGTTTTGTAACAGCTTGTATGGCGGTCTGGACCGGGTCGCTAGGACCCTTGAGGTGGACCGGGCCGTCGGGAAGTGCCACCAGGCCGGCTCCGATAGCCTGCTTACGTGGCACGCGTTTCAGAAGATGAGGGATGTGTATTTTGTAAATGATGGACCGGAAAAGCATGCTGGTGTATTGTTTGGCTTGGAAGTGTATTAAGAAATTTAATTAATTTATTTTAAAAATTAAATTGAATTAAATTTATTTGTCCTAAAACAGATTTGTGATTTATTATCTTAGTATTTACTAGTAGTCTAGTACTAACTTTATTGGTAAATTTTCTATATTAATCTTGGCCAACTTAATCAATAAAAGCTAGACTTGGTTGAAAGAGAGCTTGGTTGTTATCGACTAATAGAGGGCATTGTGCTCAACTCGCACCCGACCTAACTTGATCGGATGGAGGAAAACTCAACCCATTGTTGACTGAAAAGAAGAAGTAGATCAAGCGTTCCATAAGTGGCAGGCAGTTTGGGCAAAATTAGTAACGGCGGCAATGGAGTAGAAAAGCGATTGAAAGAAGCGAAGATTAGTTGGATCTCTTCAGATTTGATCTTGATTTTGTTGGATCTAGTTAAGATCTCACCAAATTTAGTTGGAATCAAGTCGAAATCTCACTAGATCTAGTTTGGATCTCGCCATTTCTAGTTGGATCTTGATGGATTTGAGACTAAAAGACAAAAAGAGTAACAAGAGTTTGGACAATCAAGTTCGTTAGATTTTGAGGGAGGGAACTCACCACTTAACCCGCCAACATCAAATTTTAGGGAAGAAAAGTCAACTTTAATCTCTAGATCAGTTCGTTTTCAATTTGGGTTTGGACAGATCAAGTTCGTCAAATTTTGTGGGAGGGAACCCATCACTTAACTCACCGACGTCGAATTTTGGAGGAGAAAACCCATCATTGACCACCTTACTCACCAGATTGATCCGTTGTCAATTCAAGTCCAATTGGATTTGCCAGGTTGATTGGGTTGACTGGATCTATGGGCAGCCTTTTCTATGAGTAAGACCTTGAGTTAGCTTTTTGCATAGATCTAAATTTGGCTAACACATATCCAACATTCAATCTAAGGGTCTGTTTGAGATCTTCTTATTTTGTTGAAATTAAAATTTTTTTAATGAAAGTACTGTAGATAGAGGTAAAAGTTAACTAAAATAGCACAGTGAAACTCATGAATAGTACCAAAAAGTGCAGTAGGGTCCATGACTAGTAGCAAAAATAAGCTGAATAGTAAAATAAGTTCACTTTTTCACATGGAACTGAACGCACACTAAACAGATTTTTAAGCCCATAATAGATTATGAACAATACTAGAGATACAAAATTTTTTACAAAAAATTTTACAAACTGCTGATGTTGTGAATGGTTATTGGCAAATAAAAAAGTAATATTAATGGTGAGCATAGATAAAAATCAATGAAAAGTTGGCTACATCAACAGTTTGTAAAAATATTGTAAAATAGGTTATGACGGTAGCATTACTCATAGATTATAGGCAAGTCATCAGCTACGCTGTCCTAATAAATAATTAGGCAAGTCATTACGGCTGGTTACGGGTGTCTCTTGGTTTGTTTTTGTTTTTTTGAAGTCTAATCTTGTGGAAAAAGAGTTTCATAAAACGGAAATAATTATTTTCAATTGTCTATGCGTAAGCTCATTGAGCATTCAACGGAAGAAAAAACAATGGTTTACCAAATCTTGCAAATTCAGTTGGCTATTCATCTTCCCTTACTTGTCTTTTACTTTCTATCTTTCGGATAGACAATTACGAATCATGACCTGTATTCCAAGATTAATAAAATTAACCGTCAAATTAAAATATCGATGGCGTTAGAAATTGACTTTCTTTGCCGGCAGAGTTTAGGTTGCGCAGAGCATTTGACATCCTATTTTGAACAGTCAAAAAGTTGAAAATCGACTAAGAAGCCACTTCTACATTGAGCTCATGTTATCTTCTTTCGAACCCACTCTTGCCAAAGACCAAGTCATGAATTCATCATTACAAGTCAATTCGGTAATGTTAGCCGCCATTCATATGCTTTGACTGAGTATGAAACATATTTATCTAATTGGAACATAAACAGAACTTCTGAAAAGATTCAATTAGCATCATATACATGTGCTACCTAGATTAATTAAAAAAAAATTATTTCAATAATATAAATAGATGGAAATAAATAAATAAAAATAACACAATTTGCTTTAAGGTATGATGGAACACATGATTTTATGTCCAGTTTGACAACGAATCCTACAAGACAAAAAAAAAAAAAAAAAAGTCTAAAACACTGTAGTCTCAAATTATAAGCCAAAAGATCACAGTGCTCTTGGATTGGCTGGGTAGTCTTTGTATTCTTCTTGTGATTGAAGTGACTTGCCTACTTTTATGGGCACTATGGGTGATCGATCGACCTGGTGCAATTTACCCATTTTCCTTTCACAAAAATACTTTACAACTTCACTTTTTTATTTTTTAACTTAGTGGGAGAAATAGAAAAGCGAGAGGATAGAAAGTTGGGAGAGAATAGAAAAGTGGGAGGATAAAAGAGATTTAGTTTTATCTCATTTGTGTTTGGTTGGAAGGATAGCAAAGTGGAGAAATTAAAAACTTATTTGTTTGGTTGAGAAGAAAAATGAGATAATAGAAAATGAAGTTGATATAAATTTACAATTTATCCTTATTAAATAAAACAAAAAAAGTAACACATTTTTTAGCAAAAAAATTGTGTATGTGCAAGTGGACAAAGAAAAGAAACAACCGGTAAACAAAACAATTGGATGAAGAAAAAAAAGGAAAAAGCTACTAACATGGACTAAGTCCATGTGAAAGTGCACATAGTCATTTTTGTCAATTAAAGAGCCTTGTTTGCTTTAAGGTATGATGGAACACATGATTTTATGTCCAGTTTGAAAACGAATCCTACAAGACAAAAAAAAAAAAGTCCAAAACACTGTAGTCTCAAATTTTAAGTCAAAAGATCACGGTGCTCTTGGATTGGCTGGGTAGTCTGTGTATTCTTCTTGTGATTGCAGTGGCTTGCCTACTTTTATGGGCACTATGGGTGATCGATTGCCCTGGTGCAGTTTACCCATTTTCCTCTCACAAAAATACTTTACAACTTCACTTTTTTATTTTTTAACTTTTAGGGTCCATTTGGTCATAGAAGTAGAAAAGTAAGAGGATAAAAAGTTGGGAGAGAATAGAAAAATGGAATAATAGAAGAGATTTAGTTTTATCTCATTTGTGTTTGGTTGAGAGGATGGAAAAGTGGAGAAATTGAAAACTTATTTGTTTGGTTGAGAAGAAAAATGAGATGATAGAAAATGAAGTTGATATAAATTTACAATTATGTTCTCATTAAATAAAACAAAAAAAGTAACGCATTTTTTAGCAAAAAAATTGTGTATGTGCAAGTGGACAGAGAAAAGAAACAACCAGTAAACAAAACAACTGAAAAAAAAAAAAAAAAAAAAAAAAAAAAAGCTACTAACATGGACAAGCCCATGTGCAAGTGCATATAGACATTTTCGTCAATTAAGCAACCTCATTTTCTCCCCATTTTGGGAAGAAAACTTTTTGGTGAGTCTGGGAAAAAACATTCGAGTCCCACCACAAAATTTTTCATTCCTCCTCCCAACCAAACACCCTCCCAATTTTCTCTCCACTTTTTTCTCCTAAATTTTTCATCCTCCCTAATTCCCTCCAAACAAACACACCCTTATGGTATGCTTGGTTGGGGTAAAATGATAGAGGGGGAGAGGGAATAGGAGAGAAAATGAGAGAGGAGGGTGTTTGGTTGGGAGAGGAGAAAATGGGGGTGGGAGAGAAAACTAGAAAGAAAAATGAGGAGAGAGTGGGTTTGATGGGAAATTACCCATCTGCCCTCCCCTAATTTAATGTTGCTTTTTTTTTTCTTTTCTTTTTTTAACTTCCTCTTTCTTCTTCTTTTTGTTTTTGGCTGGCATTGAACCCGACTTTGTTTTCATGTTTTTTTTTTTTTTTTTCTTTTTTAAATATCAAATAGAAACTTATTATTATTATGAAATAAGTTCAAGTTACACCTATTTTAAACCGTTGATTCTCATTAAATCTAACAGTTAGCAAAAGATTACCTCTCACATCATTAATATGTAATTATTGTTTATCATGTCTAACTCATTTAAATAAAATTTCCCACATTCATCGGCTCACTATTAATAATCATCTTCCTATCCATCAAGTAAATCACCTTGGCAAAGATTGAGGATTGGCAAGCTATATTGATATCAAATGCAGCCAGTGGTTTCAAGAGGTTCATTTGAACAAGTAAATTCAAGCAAAACACCTTGGCAATGATCTCAAAATTATATACATTTGGGCAATATAATCTGATTCTATTGACCACCAATAGTCCAATACTCCAGTACAATGTGAATTTCAACAATATATTCACCGCCGATAGTCCAATATTAAATTTACACCAAAGAAGGAGGAAGCAAAAATAACTATTGATGAGATGTTTACAAACATTTTCTATTAATTTCAAGGTCCTATATTGTCTTCCTAATTGAATAGAATTAGAAGTGGGTGCTGGGTGGGGAGAATAAGCTTTTTTATATTTTTTTTAAATAAGTGGAAGATGATTATTAAGGAGAGAGAGAGGCAGTGAATGTGGGGGGATTTAATTAAACTGAGTTGACCTGTCAAATAATAATTACATATTAATGATGAGAGAAGTAGTCTTTTACTAACCGCTAAATTTGTGTAACTTGAACTTATCTTTATTATTATTATTATTATTATTATTATTAGTTTAGACAAAATTTAGTTACAAAATTGGTTGTAGCATAATGCTACAACTTTACTTAATAAAATATAAATTATCTCATATTTTGAAAATCTAACCGTTGAATTGTATATTCTTTACATTCTCAATACACATGTTAAATTTTGTATCAATCGTATATTATTTACTATAGGATCTATGAACTTATATTTTATGCATAATTTTAAACTACAAAAACTTGAAATTTAAATAATTTATTGATGACATATCTATTGATCTTTAATTTTCTAGAAATTTTGCAAGCATGGAGGATATAAGAAGAAGATGTAATCCAATGGTGGATTTATCAAAATTTATCTCCAATAAAAAGATATTGAATAAGGTTGTAGTCTAAAACTACAACCAATTTTGTAGCTAAACTTTGTCCTATTAGTTTTTCTTTTGCTAGATATTTTATTAGTTGTGTTAGTTTTTAGGTTTGTAGTAATTAAAAAAATCAATTTTTATAAACTATTAAAAAATAGTTTTTTATGTACTAGGGGCATGAGTAAATTTTTACAAACTATATTTTATCCTCTCACTTTTCTACTCAACCAAACAAAATAATTTTTCATCTCTACACTTTTTTCACTCTCTTAACCAAAAATACGGAGGAAAAACTAAATCTTTTATATCTACCCCTTTTTCCACCCCAAATCATTTTTTATTCTCTCACTTTTTTATCATCTCTACCAAATGGATTCTTAAACTTTTTTTTAAAATGTTTTTATTGAATTGTTGAGATTGAAAGTTGCTTTTTCAGTTTTTGATCCCAGTCATTAAAAGCAATTGGATATTACACCTGATCTCAATCTCATTTTATTAGTTGCCCTTATTCCCAAGTCTAGCATGATAGGTGAAGGGAATGCTCGTTGTCTATGGATATTTTCATACTTCTACCCTTGAAAATGATTGCATCGGGAACATGAGGGCATTTGGGTTTACAATAGGACGATAATGTTGTATTTTGTGAGAACAGAATGCCATACGTGATTAAAAGACTAATGTTTCAAGAGAAAACCAAACATATTAATTGATGTCAAATATTGCTTCATTTGCAAGATCGATCGTATCTCAGGGCACCATTATAACCATAAACGTTATTATAGCAGACAATCCAGTAGATATGATAACCAACTTTTGGACAAGTTCAAGCAATGCTTGAATCTAAATGGTGTTTACAATCTACGATACCCTTTGGCACAGGCACTATAGGAGTTTCATTTGTAAGACTTGATTACATATATTAGAGTACGTAGGTGCACCAAAGACAAGTCCTCCTGCCACTTGGTATTCAATCCTTGGTCTATCGACTAATAGCTAGTAGCCAAAATCAACTTTGTTTCAATTATAGTATTTACTACTCATTTTTTACTTTGGTTATAAAATCCTAGTTGACCTACTTTATTTAATCTGTTCACATATACTTAAGTTGTTTCCATGCGGAAAAAATATTAATTATATATATCAGATATATGTAACATCCCTCTCATATGGGGTTAACCTCACAAGTGTGGGATCCATCCTTATGTGAAAAGAACGTTATATATATCTGATACACTAGATATCTTCCCTCCTATTTATGAGTTTCTTAAGTTATAGTCTTGGCAAATTGAGAGAATGCTCTTTTCTTGATGTCGCCCGTGATATAGGTCTGAGGCTAAACCTCAAATAAATTTTGGTGCTCCTCGTGTGATTATGTTTTATGATTTTCTATTTATATTTCGCATAAGTCTATTATAATTTATTACAAAAATATTGGTATCAAAACTTTTACAATCTTTTACAACCTCTCACAAGTTGGCTCCCGAGAGGCTAGATATTTTTTATGCCAATGACAATTGACAACACAAGGTGCTCTCTCTTTATAAGTGCCTAAAAGACTATCTATCTCTTTTGCTAAAATAAAGAAAATGAGAGGAGTGGATATAATTCTGTAGGTGTAGGCCCAAGACTTCATGCCTCTTTAACTTTAGCCCCCTCTCCTCCTCTACCACGTTAAACATATCAAATAACATTAAACATGGTAGTTTCTCTTGACCAAACAAACATGAATAAAGAAAAACCAAAAACTGCATTGTAAATGCTCACCATGAATGACCCCAACAAACCATCTCATCTGCCTATTTCACCTAAGAAACCATTGATACAACATTTATTTGCACATATATACACATACAATCTATATGAAGGTGACTTCGCAAAGTCACTATCCTTGTAAAAGTAAAAGCTACTTCTTGACAAGCCATATGGGGATCCACTGCTGAAGATGATGAAGCTCCCTTCAATTTTCAAAAGCAGAAAAACCAAAATTTCACGGAAATGGTCACCTTTTAAGCACATCAGAACCATATCATTCAAAGTCAAACACATGTTTAAGACCGCCAACTCTTTCTTCTCCAATGCTGTCAAGATGGTGACAATGGACTCATCCTGGTCACAACCAAGGTGTTTCTCAGCAGTGCTTGAGGATTCTGGTGGTGAGCTGATAGAGATGGCAGTTAAGGCATTGAGAACAAAGAGGTTGTCATTCGAGCCTGAGCCCGGGGACACAAGCTTCATAATTGGGGCAACCAAGTTCCCTTTCCAGGACAGCGTGATGCAAGCTATTAAATCCAACAACCCATATACAGATTTCCGGAACTCCATGGAGGAAATGATTGAGGCTTATGGGTTGGAGGATTATGCAACAAAAGACTGGGAGTATCTAGAGGAGTTATTGGCATGGTACTTGAGGATGAATGGGAAGAAAAACCACCGGTATATAATCGAGGCCTTCATTGACATGTATACTGAGCTTCCTTCTTTATGTTCTGTTTCTTATCATGCGTCAGCTTCATCTTCAAAATCGAAAGATTGGTGGGAAATTGAGGTTGAAAGCATTCCTTCATATGCTGAGAAGGGAAAATATCCGAAATATTGTTGAATATGAGTCACGGAATTAAGGAAGAATATACGTATTGGTCAAGGATTATACTGACATTAGTCATTATATAACAAAGCAAACTTCTATCACTTTTAATCCCATATTCTCAAAGTTTCAAAAATGTTATTTATATTTGATACACCAAATAAGTGAAACCAAACCTTATGGACTTGTGTTTGGTTGACAATCCTTGTTGCTGCTGGAATAAGATCATGCAGTGGCGTGTTATTATATAAGCAGGTTAAAGCGTGTAAGTTTCAAAGTTAAAACTTTGTAAGCTAGCCTAATCAGCTGCCACATACTATACTGGACTCATCAAACCTGAGGAGGCTATCTTGAAGTTGATCAGATTGGAAATTAAAGCAAAGATTGAGTCTGCAAGGGAGTAGTGAAGAAGCTTATTCTTGACAAAGCGTTGTGTTGCAAATGGGGAGCATCAAATGTTGTCTTCATGTTTCTGATAGTGTAAGCTAAAGTTAACTTCTATGCGTAGCTGTTTGATGTATTGCTGCAATTTCCTTGTTTCTTGTCTTTGTGTGTAATACAGTCCTGGATGCTGCTTGTGGTTTTTTCCTTTAGTTAGGATTGTCTATAGTTACTGTTAAGGTGCTGTCTTTTTGTTTAGTTTGTGTGCTGCTACTTTGAAGCCTGATTGTTTGTGTTTTTGTATCAGATTGTTTTTCCATAATAAAATTACTCGTTGAAAAGGGGTCTAATGTTTATTGTGAAGTTCAAAATCAACATCTTAATTCGAGAATAATTTGTGATATCCACCCGCCTTCTAAATTAGTTGTGCATATTGTAAATACTGTTACAGTTTAGAGTGCATGATTGTAATCAACCCAAAAAAACAAAAAACAAAAACAAAATCAGAAAACCAAAAGCTTAAATTTATCACATGTTAAAAACGTATTGCATTCACCTAAATTTTAATAATATATTTACCCCATTTGTGTAAGGTGTCTTTACACTTGCTTGTCCCCTAAACTGGACTTCTACTCAGTGACACGGCACGAATTTAAAGGAGACTGAGTTTGATAAAAATAAAATACACCAGTATAGTTTAAAGGCTTAAAACTTAAAAGTAATAAATTTAAGTGGGAGTTTTTATATTTAAATATCAATTAAATAAATAGTTTTAATACTGACCAATTAAACCAAGGTTAATTTGATGAATTAAACACATATCTTGATGGTCTGAGGCTCTGAGCTATGACATTTCCACCACCCTAGCTACCAACATAACTAAAATATTTTAATGGTCTTTACGGTTTTTATATATAAATCCAAACTGTAAGTCTTAAGTCTAATGAATTTTCTTGTTGGATATATGTAGATAGCCATTAGGACGTCTCAGAAATGTAAATAAGTTTTGGCTGGTAGGCATAATATATGAAAGGAACATAGTTTGCAGTTGAATGCAATACTGAACTGAAAGGATATAAGTGGATATGGATCTTTGCCATAAAAGATAACTTTTGTTTGCTCTTTTTTCTTTTTCTTTTTCTTTTTTTTGAGGACTTACTTTTCTTCGCAACATTATGTTACTATGTAATATATAAAGTAGTTAAGCATGTCTCATCTTCTTATTTTTTATTTTTTAATATTATGCCTAGTATAATTAAAACTGCTTTTGCAACATCAAAAGAAAATTGAACAATGGTGTAAAAGTAGTAAAATAACAAAACAAAAAACTTGTTTGCTACAGCTTTTTACACAATAAACAACCAATTCCTATTTCATGCAAATTCCTAATCTAACATGACCTAATATATTCCTAAATAATGAAAGAACATATATATTTGTGATACACGATAACACGACGCAAAAGATTAGAAATTAACATGAACATGAGCAGAAGAAATTTAACAAGTCCGTACTAAAATTACCATTAGTAATCAATTATCAAAATCACAATTTAAACACAACTATAAAGCTAAAGAAAACAGTTATATATGTAATTTTTCATTTCCATTTTTTTATGAACATCATTTATGATGGAAATTTAACGGAACAAACAATATTTAAAACAAAAGTAAATCAAACTAATCTTGTGAAAGATACCGATCATTACTTGGAATGCATGAGTGCATGACTCTTATCATTAGAACTAGTACTGGTGAGCCATTATATTGTGCAAACTGTTAAAAATCTGTGATAACAAATAATAAGTTGCTCATATGGTTACACGTGTCTATATTATTTTCACATAAAACAATATCATATGGAGGTTTTGTGTTAATAGTCTACACATAAAATAATACTATAAGGGGAGAGTTAAGTGTTACACTCAAAATTTCAAGAGGGACCCGTGTTTTAAGGGAATACTATAGAGTTGCTCTTTATATTTTTTTCAAAAGAAAATGTTATATTTATACCATTACACTAAAATAAGTCTATTACATCGAATGTTAATACAACATAATTAGTATAGTTGTATTAAACACAACATCACTTCTACAAGTTAAAAATCATTACAATAGTAACTTAATAGTAATGAATTTATTGCATGAACAATAATTAGTTACTATAACTTATAATTTTCGATTGTAATAGATGCTTTATTACCTTATTGGCATTAGAAAAATATGTTACAATAACTTAAAATGAAAAAATCGTTGCAATAACTTAATAACAATTATTCTTGTAATCTATTGCATCGTTGCAATAACTTAAAAGAAATTATTTTACAATTTATTCCAATGATAAACATGAAGTTGCAATGAAGATATTATAGCAAAAATCAAATATCAATTATTTTATAATCTATTGTACCAACAAATATGAAATAATTAACTATTACAATGAAAATATCGTTACAATAATTTGATTCGAATTATTTTTGTCGATTATTTGCAATATAGTATAATAAGATTAGTGAAGTAAATTTGTTACTGCAATAACATATATATTATTGCATCAAAATTGCCATTAAAATATAAATAATGCTAAATATCACAAGAAAACCCACCACTTGCCCACATGATGAGTGGAAAATTATTGTATACTTCGGAAGTATGCTCCTTCCCTCTCACAAAGGGGTAGTGGGACCCATCCCTCTGTGAGAGGGAGGGAACATATTCCCAGAGTATGCAATAACAAACCATGGTGAGTTGTGAGGGTGCACTTAAAGTGTTGGGACCATGTGGATCCATAACTCCACCACTCACAATTCGCCATATGGGTAAGTTATTATGCCAAAAGTTGTGAATTTTGCTATGGCATTAGCATTATTCTTGAAATATTTGAAGTTTATTACAACGAAATTTTTTATTGCACAAATCTATTATCTCATCAAATTTTATTGCAATATATATTTCATATCTACTATTGCAATAACTTTAATATTATTGTAACGATTTTTTTTGTTACAATAAACAATTTTTCTTATACTTTACGTTTGTTTTCACAGAAAAAGTTCTTTAGTGAATATTTTTCGGTGTTTGGTAACATTAAAAAAATATAAGTTAAAAGAAAACTATCTTATCTAATGGTAGTGATGAACAAGGAGTTAGTAGGTGCAGTCAACCAATTGGTTTATTCACATAGATCTCTCCACATGTTCATCTTTCGATGATTCAAAAAAACTACCTACAGCAAAGCAAACCACTTAATGGGTTTTTGGTTTTACTTCTTCTTTTGTTGTAATTTTCTTTTCTTTCTTTGAAAATAAAAACAACAACAACAAATTGAAAGAAGAGGGAAAATGATATAGAGGGGTTGAGAATTGATATGGGTGCGATGTCCAATGAAAGAATAGGAAGAGAGGGGAGTGAAAGAGAAAAGGAAGAACGGTGTCCATAATAATTGGATTGTATTTTATTATTATTATTTAGGTTATGGAAATTATTTTGTTTTATTTTCTTGGGGGCAGTATTATTTATATGAATCTAAAATTGTGAAATGGACATTGTGAAATTGTGAATGTTTAGCCTGTTGTGTTGGTTGCTGAATTACTAATCACATTATTTTGAAGTATAAAGGATATTTTGCATCTTGAAATATTTTGTAGGTGTCAATTTGTTTTTGTTTATTTGACGCATTTTCTACAAGCCCAATTTAACTAAGCCCAACTTCCTTGTGGGCTCAATTCATGTATTATATTTTATTTTTATTCTTTTATGCATGGTCCAAGCCCATGCGATTTATTGGGGGAAATTTAGGAAGTGTAGTTTGGAGGGTATGGGTCGGTTCCTTTTAGACCTTTTGCATGAGTCCAACACATACGTGCTACTAAGTGGGCAAGAGACACTAGTAACACCTTAGGCTCATGGAGGAGGTCTTGTACCCAAAATTTTCACCTCAAAAAAGCTTTTATACTCTTGGTGACTGTGCCCCTAATTTTCAACCTAGCTCCCTTTTTCACACCAAAACACAACTAACTCTAAGAAAAAGGCTTAATAGCCTAGCCCACTCAGCCACCTAAATGTAGTTTTCCAAGGCCTGCAAAGACCAAAGACAATAGCCATGAAGAGGAAACAACTTTATTTCCAAAATCATGTAAACCTTTCCCTAAGCATAAAACATAATACACTAAGTCATAAAAATAGCATCTGAAAGGTCCAAAGCCTTCCTCCCAACTAAAAAACTAGTCACAAGCATCTCCTAAAGCTTGATATAAATATTTATCACCAGCCCACAGTAGATCAACCATGTTCTACCTACATACCTGAAACTTCAGAGCAAAAGCTCATTCAGCCACTCAACAATCTTACAATTCCAAAGCTTGAGAATGGAAATATGGGTACAGGAGAACCTTCCCTCTCTTCCTCACAACCCCTCTCAATTTTCTCTTCTCGCTAACTGTGGGTCGAAGTTTTAAACCTATTGAACCACATTTTCCCCATAGAGCTTAAACTTGAGAGCAAAAACTCACTGCGCTAAGAAACAATCTCACAATTTTAAACCTTAGAGATGGAAATATGGGTACAGGGAAACCTTCCTTCTCTTTCTCACAACCTCTCTCAATTTCCTCTTCTCAGTGGCTGTGAGTTGAAGTTTCAGACCTGTTATGTTTTTTATACTTTTCTGCACTTTTGTTATTAGCATTTTGATTCTCTCTTGTCAAAACATCATTAGCCTTTTGTTCATTATATATTTGAAATTTTGAGTTTGATTCTCCACAATAAACATTTCTAAAGAACTCAAGGGGAGATTTAAGCCGTTCTCACATTTTTGGCACTTGTTGCAAAAACGTCCCCGACAGACCTATGTGTCATCTTGAACCATTTGAAATGGAGCTTATGGAGTAATGGTTATTTTGAATTTTGAAAAATATGTTTGATTTTATATTTATATATATATATATATATATATATATAGATACACACATGTTATCATCCATATATAAGAACTAGATGAGTGGTAGAGTTCATCAATATTGGACAACTAATTTTTATTGTACATTACCACCAATTTATTTTTTGAAAGAAACCAACGTGTATCAAGAAACAAAAAAACAAAAAACTATAGATATTCGGGCAGCCCACAACAATGGGCAAGAGAGAGAGAACTTGACATCAAATTCGGCAAATCAACTTCCATCTTTTAAGTCATGGTTTTGAAATCCGGATCGGACCGTACGGTCCGACCCGGTTAATCGTGAACCGTTCACTAAAACGGTTCTTTTACCTCCTAAAACCGGCATAAACAAATAAGTCAGTCAACCGTGTGAACCGCGGTCGAACCGCCCGGTTTTAAAAACCGTAGACGGTTCTCACGGTTCCGATCAGAGCTTAAAAAAGCAAAAAAAAAAAAAAAAATTACAACACCTCGCCATTGTTAAGAAAATCCGAGAAGGCAAAAGAAGAATCAATTGTTACAGAACCAAAAAGAAATAGCAGTATAGGAATTACTTAATCTTCAATGAATCAATAATCTTTCTTAAAAAAAAAAAAAAAACCTCCTTTTACAAGATCCCTCCAAATAGGATAAAAATAAAAAAAAAAAAAACTAAAATTTTCTCTTACACAGCCGCAGTGTCCACACTGTAATAACTCAAATGTTTGCCTCCACAAGTCGTCTGACGGCAGTCACAGCTTCAATCCTTGTCTTCTGCAACCTCCAGTCGACGACCAGTAAGCAACGTCTCTCACTGTTCTTGTTTCTTTGCTGAGAAGTCTCATCTCATTCTGTCATTTGGTTGTTGAAGACTTGAAGTCTATCTATCTATTTGGTAAAGTAGTTTCCACTTTCTAGCTTAGGAAATGATGCCTGCCACTTTGTGTACCACACTCTATCAAGACCACATAAATTCAGAATTTCACCAATATATGTTATATTTAATTATTAGTTTTGTTGATATTTGTGTATCACGGCAGCTTTTGGCTTCATCAACTCACTTTTTTTAATATTTTAATAATATTTTATGTTAGATATAAATTTGATTCCAGTGGTTTATTATCTGTTTACTTCAACAGTAATTTTGGTAAATCAAGCATGTTTCTTTTGCTAAATAATTATTGGTTGATATTGTAATCACCTGATTGCACATTTATATAAAGCGTACAATATTGATTATATTTATATAAAAAATATATATAATATGATACACATTTATTTAGTTTATAATATAAATGTTATGTAAATATTACCAAGTAAATTAATAATTCTCTTTTTGATAATTAGTAGATCAACTATGATATTGTTTTATGTTTTGTTTATTATATTTGCTTAGGATTTCTTATTTTTTATTTATCTTATGAAAGTTATGATATAAAAAAAAATACATTTGAAATATAGAACTCTATATTTGCTTGAACTATTTTAGTCTTTTTTTTTAATTTTTTACTAATTTAATATATTTATTTATATTTTAAATAATTATAAAATTAATTATGACATCATCACGGTTCGACCTTGGTTTAGTCTCGGTTCGACTTTAAAAACCTTAAACTTCTCTATTTTACAGTTCAATGAGCAGTCCGGGTCTGAAAACCCTGTTTTAAATAAATTTGGTACCCTAGGTACCAAAATTTACATCTCTCCCCTTTTAGTTAAAAAAAACTTGGCAGATAGCACGTAAAGCTTATGAATTCAAATTTTACCAATATTTAGCTAAAAAATCCAAAGGATAGAAGTGACGGTGGCAGTGGCATTCCTCAGACGTTACAATCACAAGCCCAACTAGCCAAAAGAGTGAACGTGCCCTAAGATATCCGTAATTAATGAACTCAATGCTTCGGTGGGAAATAAAGTATAAAAATATAAATCACTTTTACTATATCCTATTTTATTACTTTTCATATAAAAACTTTTTATTAATTTGGTTATGAAATAGTCTTAATTTTTAGAATCTTTTTCTACGTGAGAATTGGTAAAAGTTTGAAAATCTAAAACTTAAAAAAATAATAAATTACTCTTTTAATCAGTTTATGTTTTGAAATTTAAAATTATTTAACTAAAAAATAAGAATATTTTAGAAAATTTAAGAATTTATGTCGGAATATTTTAGTACGTAAAATGATGAAACCTAAACAGAGAATTTTGTTATTAATAGTATATATAAGTAAATAAATATATATATATATATATATCCATAGTTTTTTTTTTTTTTTTTTTTTTTGAGAATGTATATCCATAGTATTATAATTGTATTATCTAAACGGTTTGTGTCAACCACTTGTAAAAATGTATTAATCTCTCTCTTGCTGGTGAAGGCATAATCTAAATAAAAAAAGAAAAACCTAGAAACAAATTTGAAAGTGACCCCAGAACCAAATTTGAAAAGGCAACAAATTATACGCCCAACCACTGACTGACTCATTTAAAATTAGACAGTTCATTCATTTAGTAGTTAAAGCTCATGTTGGATTACAGTATGACATTAATTGACAATGGAGGAAAAAAATGGTACAAGGAAAAAAAAAAAAGTTAAAAATTTCCTAACCAGAGAAATAAAAAACACTTCCCCATCAATAATAATTACGAGCTCCACATGCCTCCACCACATAGCTCATATCTCTTCTGGCCTGCTTTAAATTTCTGGAGACCCCATTGTATTGATGACTCATGAAATTGTGTGACCTTCTTTTGCAGCTTCCTAATTCAATGTCCTCATGACATGGATCTCATCTCCCACGTGGCATAATTAGGATTCACGTGAATTTGAGTTTCCTTGAACTGAGGGCTTCTGCAGAATTAGTATATGTGACACAACCTCATCCCAGATCTCCTTGAAAGCTCTGATGATAACATCATGGTGACAAGGTGAATTCAGCCGAAGAAAGCAATTGAGAAGCTCTTGAAGATCGTCTTTTGAATATATCTCTTTCTCCAATATCATCTGAAGCATTGAATGCCGAAAATCTTGATAAGGGTTATCTGAAACCTTCTCCACCGCGACGCTGCTGCTGATTTTCTTTGAACTCTGAGGATTAATATCGGTTTCGGGTTCAGAGATTGTTGTGGAGGTCAAATCTTCTTCATCCACTGAAAGCCCACCATTTCTGGAACTAGAAGAAGAAGTGCAAGGCTTTTGGTTTTCATTATTGGTGGAAATTTTTGGCCTTCGAATTGGTTCGAATACATCTGAGGGTTTTGATCTGGCACAGCCACAGGCTATATTGGCTGCAAAGATGGTTTTAAGGATGTTTTTCTTGTTGGAAGACATGTGAGAGAGAGAGGATTGGAAGTTAATTTGTGAAGGTGCAAAGCTGAATTGGAAGGTGTTCTTGGTAGGAGTCGTTTTCGAATGTAAATCACTTCTGGTTTTAGAGATATGCATAAGAAGGTGATTTTGGGTAGGAGTCGTTTTCTAGTGTTGTGAGCAAAAGTAGCGGTTTTTATGAGGCATTTGACTTAACGTAGGAGAGTAGAGAGAGAGAAATTGGGCATGTGATATGATCCCCTCACGATAAGATTTTTTTTTTTTTTTTTTTTTTCAAATTATGTTTTATCTATTTTGAAAATGAATTAATAAGCATTTATTCCGATGATAATGCTTCAAAGTTCATTTTTTTAAAAAAAAAACTTTTGAATTTGGGTTGGGCAAAAGATATCCACTCGCATGATTAGTGGATTGACTGCCATCTCCTTTATAATTTTAAATTATTTTATAGTATTAAGTACACTTGTAAATTTCTAATACCTTTTTCTCAAAAAAAAAAAGTAAATTTCTAATACCTAATGAGGAATGTGATCTATATATATATATATATACTAGTATTATGCCCATGCGATGCACGGCTTAATAAAAAAAATATTTTGATAATATAATTAAATTTAATAGCAAATAAAATGAAAAAAGAATTAATTCAAAATTTAAGATTAAAAAATAAATTATACTGGTACACTTAAAAGAAATTTAATTTTTATTTCTTATTTTGATATTTAAGTCATTTGTTTTAGTGTTGATTTCATTCAAATTGTTATAAGTTATATCAACCTTAAACCAGCATATGTATCCATATGTTACATTCTAAATTAATACATAAATACAAATATAATACTCTAACTTAATATAACATTCTAACTTACTAATAAATAAATATAACATCCTAACTTAAAGTAATGTTTGTATAGCTAATTGTATTGTATTTTAGCCTTTAAGAACACATATTTTTTTTTTTATCATAAAAAAAACACAAATATTAATATTACACATGAAAAAAATAATGAATTCAATAATTGAAACGGTTGAAAACAAAATTAAGCCAAAACCTCAATTCATTAAAAAAAAAAAGGCAAAAATGTAAAACTGATCCTCTAACTTTCAGCTTTTTTCATTTCAGTCCTCTAACTTTCAGTTTTGTCATTTCAGCCCTCTAACTTTCAGTTTTGTCATTTCAGCCCTCTAACTTTCAATTGTTGTCAATTCAGTACTATGTTAGATCTCAGTTATTTACTGCCGTTAAGTGAGCCAAAACAACGTCGTTTGGGCTTTTTTTTTTTTTTTTTTGGTAATTAAAAAAAATTAAGAAAACCGTTATTTAAAAAAAAAAATTCTTTTTTTTTCCACATTTTCTCTCTCGCCGGACTCTCTCCCAATTTCTCATTCTCTATCTCTCTGTCTCACAGTGCCGTGATGCAAGGCCTCACCGCCGCCGCTGGCCTCCACCCACAACCTCCTTACCACCGCTGGCCTCCACCTCTCCATCTCTCTCTCTTCGTCACTCACTCCACCAAAATCTGAAACCCAAAGTCTTATACCCCCTCTCCACCAAAATCTAAAAGCAAAGAAAATAATCTCACACCCTCTCCCCCATAATCTCAAACCCAAACTTCATACCCAAAATCCCATGATCATCTCCTTCACAATCTAGGTAGTACTAACCACAGCCCTAAACTGAGAATTTTGGGGGGAATTTTGGGGGAAGAAGGGAGAGTCCGTCTGGGTCGGCAGCGGCAAGAAAAGCGAGAAGAAAGAGAGAGAGAAAACAAACCGGGAAGAGCGGGCATGGCACAAGAGGCGACGGGTTTGGGCGTTTTCTTGACCTCAACGAGGCACATGCGGCAGTTTTCGGCGATGGAGAGGCGACTATGGTAGCAGAATTGAGGGATATCGACGCCGACGATTTCGCAGGCACCGCATGCCCTTTGGGACTTTCACGGAGAACCCATCAGCGAACACTTCGATCACGTCTTCCGGGTTGGGGAAATGGACTCAGGCTCCAGCCACAGGGGACTGGGGCGACGGAGGAGGGGGATTTGGAGTCAGGTCCGGTTAGTTTTGGATTTAGAGGGTCGATTCAGAGGGTCTTTCTAAATATTTTTTTAGAGGCCGGACTGGAGGTTATGGGTGGAGGCCGTCGACGGCGGTGAGGCCTTGCACCACGGCACTGCGAGAGAGAGAGAGAGAGATAGAGAATGAGAAAGCCAGAGTGTCCGACAAGAGAGAAAATGAGTTTTTTTAATAACAGTTTTTTTAATTTTTTTTAATTACAAAAATATTAGAAAAGAAAAAAAAAAAAAAAAAAAAAAAAAAAAAAAAAAAAAAAAAACCCCAAACTTAACCGCAGTAAGTAAGTTAAATCTAACGGAGTATCGAATTGACAACAATTGAAAGTTAGAGGACTGAAATGACAAAACTGAAAGTTAGAGAACTGAAATGAAAAAGACTGAAAGTTAGAAAGTCAGTTTTGCATTTTTGCCATAAAAAAATATCCAAATTTTTGAACTTAAAAAAAAAAAATGGAGTTAAGTAAAAATAGACTTACATAAAAATTTGAACGAATGGATTCTCTCGTATCTAATTTCATGTTTGACAGCAAATTTTGTTTTTAATTAAAGAATATAGATTACATGGAATAAAGCACCAAACAAAAGCCATAACAAATTAAATCCAATATAAAATATTGATGTCAACAACAAATAATCATGTAATAAGAAATTAAAAAAGACAAATATATTGCTTGCTATATTGACTTCTATAAAAATCACTAAAAAGTATGATCAAACTAAGAGTTAAGACCTTGGCAATAAGTTTGCATTGATAATTGAAAATAGTTTCATTAGCATTGAGATGTCATAAGAATTAAAAAGTAATACCTTTTTGTGAGGTCTGCACATCCTCCTAGGCTAATTTTGTGAACAACAATCTATATTATGACTAAATAATGCATTTGGAATGTAGATTATAACTTCAACGTGTTTAAAATTACAGTGGATCATGTCATATCTTGACCAATATCCTTTTTTAACCCTACACCTTCAATAAATCTCATTTTAGCAATTATTTTCTTATCCAATTCCAGTGTATATTTTAATTGACCCAAACTTGCTAAGCCAACTACACCTTAATTTTTAAGGTTTTTATCTCTCTTGAGAATCCTTTGTTGTGATCATATCCCAATAAATTATGGTTGATGAAGATCTAGTTAATTAAGTTTCGACAATTTAAGCTTATAGTAAATAATCACTTTCAAAATTCTAATAACATGAATACTTCCATTTTTTTTCCTTAGAAAATTTAGGCGAAAGAATAAAGAATACATACCAAAAGTAATGAGGATTGATCATACTTACCAATTATGGAATAAAAATCATAACTAAATTTTAAACTTAAATCATATTGTTTTCCTTTTTATTTTTTGGTGGGAGCGCAGAACAAAACTGCACCGCAAATCAGGCTGTTTTCTAATCAATGCCTTTTATTGCTATTCCATAAAAAGTGGAATAAAAAAATAGTTCACATATAATGTTTACTTTAAACTCTCACTATTACGTTATATACAATTTTTTTTGTTTGCACTTTATCCCAAAAAAACAGTTCGGTAAATCGGTAGGAATAAATACCGGAGTTGGGTTGTTGCTGTTTTTTTGTTTTTATATATATATATATATATATATATGATTGTATAGTAATATAATTTAAGTAAAAAAATAAATAATAAAACAATAAATTAATAATAAAAGGATTAAATGAAAGAATTTGGATTGTAATCAAATTAAAATTTTTTTCAACTTAGAAATTATAGGAGAAGTTGAAGAAAACTTATATATATTTTTTCCTTAAAATCTAAAAATCTAAGAAATTTTCTACAATTTAGTGCCGTCACTTAGCTCAACCACGGCGTCTAAGCCCAACTTTTATTATATATAATATAATATGATATATATATATACACACACATTAATAGCCAATGTTGAGAGAAAATTTAATTAAATTCTAAATTTGATTTTAATTTTGTGCCACGTGTTTTATCTAATTTTTATATTTATGTGTCAAGTGAATTATTATGTACAAAAATCAAAGAGTCTAAATTCAATTAGATTTTAAATTAAATTTTAATTGGAGTTCTATTTTGTGTCATATGTCTCATCTAATCTAATTTTTTAATTTTTGTAGCAAGTGAATTATTAGGTGCTAAAACCGAAAAGTCTAGATTCAATTAGATTTTAAATAATATATATGTTTATAATTATGATTGTTTTTAAATGTACCATGCATATACACGAGATTACACACTAATTATTATAAAATAAATCTCTTATTTCAAATAAAGATGACTATGGATATGACTTCCACGTTCAATATGTAAAAATAAAAAAAAAATAAAATAAAATTATTGTCTCACATGCACTCTCATTATATAATATAAAATATATAAACATTCCTTTTAAAGAAAAATAGTATGTTATTTCTACATATAAAAAATAGTGCGTTATGAATAGTTTAGTTTGCATCATTTTTCTTTTTCTTTTTCTTTTTTAACTTTTGAGTGAAGTTTGATATACTATGTTTTTGCTTACATTTCCCATCAATTAGTGAACTCTAATATCAGTCAGTATATATGACATGCTCATTTACTACTGCAGTTTGCCATTTTGGAATGCTACATGATTTTCTTTTATTTGTAGGGATGTACAACACTGTTGAAGTAAAGTACAGCGCAATTATTATTATTATTATTATTATTATTATTATTATTATTTTGGTTAACCCTGAAATACAGTCGTGGGTAATATTAATATACCGCTGACCTTTAATAATCTACAATCTACATTGATGGAGATGAGAAAAGAATTAATCCACTACGGGACAAACATATATGCTGACTTCTGTTTCACGTCAGGATGTGTTTGGATACCGTTTATTTTGTTGAAATTGAAAAATTATTAGTTAAAGTATTATAAATAAAAGAAAAAGTTAGTTGAAATAGTACAGTAGGGTCTATAAATAGTGCCAAAAAGTGCAGTGTGGCACATAAATAGTAACAAAAATAAGCTGAATAGTGAAATAATTTTCATTTTTCATTTCAATATAAACGCACACTTAGTGTTAGTTTGGATTGTGCTGAAATTAAATTTTAGCTCATTTGCATATCTGTCAGTGGGTCTTGTGCACTGTTCACGGGACTCACAAGTTGTCTAATTCAGCAAAATTTTCATTAAAACTAGGTCCCACAATACTATTTACACATTTAAAAATTATTTTGCTAAACGGTATCCAAACAGACCCTTAATATAAGTGTTTAGGATTATTAGAACATCTGAGTCTGACTAATCCCTTATTATATGCGTATATTGCCCATTTCACACACCAGGGTGGTGTTTGCAAACTTATCTTTTAGCTCTCTTCACAAAATCTTATTTGTTCCTTGTCTTGTTAGAGAAATGGTAGCTCATGCTTTGATAACATTGGTCTCTAGTTAGTGGACTATGGCAAGGGTATATATATTGGATAATTTTTAACATACTGGATTAGGGTAGGAACGGAGGGAGACTTGGACAAGGGGGCAATGGCCCCCCTAATATATATATATATATATAGGTATCAATTTTAGCAATTTTGTTATATAAAATTACACTTTGCCCTCTTAACAATACTATTGCTTCTTTTAAGAGTACTACTATAGCTACAAACTTTTCTACAATAAATAAAAAAAAAAAACATAAAATAAATAAATAAAAAAACCATTAACTATTAAGTAATAAAGTTTTTAGTCAAAAAAAAAAAAAAAAAGTAATAAAGTCGGAGGTTAGAGTTGCCACATGCAACCAATAACAAAGCCACCCCCTCTAACCTCAAATTCTGGCTCTATCCTTGGATTAGGGTTTCTTAGTTCGTCGATGTAGACACACTACCCAAATCACATTATTTCAGTGTTGATTTTACTCTATTTTCTCTTTATTTTTCACTATATTGCTAAGTAACCAAAATTCACAACATTCCCTCAAAAAAAATATGAGCCACAAGCTACGCAATTGAAGATCTAATAGCCAGTGCAAACAAGATTTAACAGCAAAACCAAAATTTTTATTAAAATTAACAAGATGAAATACATTAAAAGGCCTAGATAATAGCCGGACGGATCAATAAGATCGTCTCACACTAGCACTTTTGCAAGTATCTTGTTACCTAAAATCTAGCACTTCTGATAGATAGACAATGGCACCACAAAAAGTGTCACTATAAGTCGACTATTACTTGAACCTCAAGCGACATTAATTCTTATGCATGCTGATCCAGATGATGAATAGCTCCCAACAGCCTATCAAACGCGGATGTTATTGCCCTAATGACATGCCTGTTGATGAAGTTAACACAAGAATGCACCGGAAGCTTGAACTCATCCCAAACACGGTACAAAATGCACTTACTACCGGCCACGGAGCTTGAGACTGGTGGTGAGGGCTGCAAGTAAGCCCAGGCAGCCTTCTGAACAATGAAATTACTTATTGGAATCTCATGAGCAGATTGCATGCCAAAACGTCTTGATAACATACTTTTTCGCCTTCTGATCTCCGATGATGGAGGCAATAATTCTTTCAGCGAAGTATATGATGGCGAATTTGAAGAGTTTGCAAGCTCTGAATTGTTGGCAGCTGCAAAGGCTGTCTCCTCGCGGACTGTCCTTGGAAAACTTTTGCTTTGAAACCGTTTTCTGGAAGTAAACTTTCCGGATTGAGTAGTGAGAGAATCCATGGCATTTTTGGTTTGATGTATGAGTGGGAAGAGACTAATGGGGTTGTTTTATTTTTATTGTTTTGAAATGGAAAATTTTGAAAGGGCTTTTGAAATCTGAAATGCTTCGTTGTGGATAGAGTATCAACTATCAAGGAGTTTAAATTTCGGTTACTTTAAAAGTTTAGCTCAAAAAGATAACCAAGAAGAATAGATAACTTTGGTTGGTTTACATTATTGAGGATGGAGTACGTGACCAATTGTTTCACGCCATTTAGAATTTGATTGGATTAGGAACAACCTCTTTCACCTTTTCGGAATTCTAGATTGTGGAAAACTTGTTACACACTTGTGAGGAGTGTGTGCATCCACACAAGTGTGCAAGAAACACTGCCTTCTAGATTTAACCTTCTAAATTTAAGGTTGAAATTCCCAAGCTTGATTTATGTTGGCTTGATTATTAGAATTTCCCTTCTTTTCCCATTTATTTTATATTCCTAGTTCTAACCTATGATGCCTAATTAATTGGTGATTATTAGATTCTTTTCATTTGTTGGTGTAGGAGCCAAAATAAAAGGTTTAAATATTCTTTTTGTCCTTAAAGTTGGCTTGAATTTTGCTTTTTGTCCTTAAATTTTAAAAAATTCATATGTCATTCATAATCTTTTCAAATAAAATTTTCTAATAGTTTAGAGACGAAAATATAGACAATGAAAAGAACTTGTTACTATAATTTAGGAATAAAAAATGAACCTTTTAAATTGAAATGTGAAAACAGTAACACATTTTCTATAATTTAAAAATGAAAAATAAACTTTTCAAAGTTTAGAAATGAAAAATGAAATTTATGAAAGTTTTAAGAACACAAACAAACAAACAAACAAAAAAAGCATGGTTAAAAATATTTTCATCCCTAAATTGCATGAAATTCCCAAAACTTAAAAAATAAAAATGTCCCTAAATTATTAAAAATGTTCACTTTATATACTCTATCTACTCCCATTAATTTTTAACATTAAAAAATTTACATGAACCATTACATTAAAATAAAAAGAAAAAAAAATAGACATAAAAAGTAGGACACATGGCAAGAAACTATTAATCACACAAAAAATTAGAAAGGAAAAAAAAATTGACAAAAAAAATCCCCCAAATCAAGTGGTTCAAGGGGATACCAAAAAATTCAATTCTCTTTAGTCATGGTTCTCATGCTCATCCCGTGACCTTTACTATTATCAAGGTAATCTATATCGATGTATGACTTAACACACATCTACACACACTCCACTAATTCAGTTTAATATTCAATCAAATAAGCATCACATTATATTTTCTAGAAAACTTAAAGTAGAGCTCTAAAGCCTTCAATATCCACTATTCTATCAAGATGATATCAAATAAGTGAATTTTATTTTCCTACTGTGGGGCCCGAGTATTGAGCAACCCAGGCTCACTCCACATCTGGCCCAAGGTCCGTGCCGAGGATGGTACAAAGTCCGAGGACGAGTGGGGGAAACTCAAGTCCTCTAAGACCTCGCCGAGGATGCTCACGTCCTCAGCAAACCGACATTAAAGGCAGGGAACCGTCACTCACTCATTAAATGAGCGCCACCAACACTTTGGTCGCATCAATGGTGAATTGACCAGCCAACAGTGATGCCTTGGTTGCTTCAACTAACAGAAAGCTTGTAAAGGCGACTGATGGGACAAGCCTTCAGACACAAGTTCAGATGGCCGACAAGTGGACGGCAGAGATCAATTAAACAAGATTATATAATAGATAGAATCCCCAAAGTAAAGAGGCTTTTTGCTGGGGGAGAGTTTTTCTTTCTTAGGGTGTACAAAGGACAACCCTTGTATCTGTTAATTCTAAGGGAAAGGGGGTCCTCGGACTGGGCCGAGGACGAACTTTCCTCAAAAACACTTAGCCAAAATTTTAGTTATCTTCCTTCTAAGCTCATTCCGACTGTTGCTTTTCTTGCTAAGTGCCTGGCCCTTCTATCCACTCTCTACAAATTTATTGTAAGGGGGTCGCCCGAAAACGGGTCCCTACAATTGGCGCCATTTGTGGGGAGGACTTGTGCACTAACAAGTGCGATGGTTGGTGTGAAAAGATCAAGAGCAACACTTCTCAAAAAAAAAAAAAAAAAAAACAATACAGTGTACAGCAACAACATTCATTCAGAAGGCAACGATCACAAGAAATAAAAAGATGCGAAAAATAAAAGAGATGAAATGGATCTACTTTTTTTATTAATATCTGAAGAAAAGTTACATTTTACAATTGATACCCATGACGGCTTGTTCTAAAGCTAACTACAAAGAGAGATGCCCATGTCGGCTTGTTCTAAAACTAACTACAAAGAAAAATGCCTAGCAAAGCTGGTGGAGAAGCAAGAGAAGAGGAAAGGGTGAGAGGCCTAGATAGACTTGTTTTAAAGTCAAGTCAAGCGACGGAGGGAGAGGTGGAGACAGGCCTACACTAAGACCATCCACAACTCCCCAACCACCGCTTGCGGCGAAAGGAAGGGGAAGGAAGAAGAGGCCACGGCGCCTGACGATTCCACCTCAAGGTTCCGCCTGGTTTCCCTCCCAATCCCACAACGACTGGGAGCTGGTGAATCACTATCAGCTTGGAGAGCTGACGGATCCAAATTCGGGGGGGAAACGTTACGTTCCTTTCGGATCCCCCTCCGAACTGCGAGGGGAGCACTATCCCTGGTTAGGTTGATAAGAAGAAGGATCTTCGACCTCCTTCTACCCCAACCCCAGCATAATGTCCAGGATCGGGGTGCCATCCTCGGCTCCTAAAAGGGGCTAGGCTTCCTCGTAACCACCCTTTCCAAGGGCCACTCCATTTCGTGGGGCACAAACTGCTATTTTTGCAGAACCCCTGAACAGTGTGTTTGTGAAATTTGAACTCAGATATTTGTGAAGTTTGAAGAAAAGGGTTGTCCCAGAAATGCCTTATATAAAAGGCAAAAATTGGTGAGCGCCAGCCCGCACAGAATCCTAAGGAGAAATTACCGGAGGCAATAATTTCACCCAATTTCCAAGAGGCTTATCCGCCGCTAGATTCTCGTAAATCCGCAAGGACATTAATGAGGAGGCGCCTCATTAATGAAGAGGCACCGGAACATCAAATGTGTTACTCGAATAGCCCAAGGGACGCCTCGTAATCAGAAGAGACACGCCAGACGAAGACGCTAGACCAGAGCAAGGTCCCCTCCTCGGCGAAGCAAGTTCGACAACTAGGTACTAGATAGAACTAAGGCCTTGCATGGTCCTCAGACTCAAGCCTATGGGGAAACTAGCTACTTCAGAAGACAAGTGTTAGACAGAACCTAGGCCTTGAGCCTCTGGGGAAACTAACTACTAAGAAGACAACTAGGTACTAGACAGAACCAAGGCCTTGCATGGTCCTCGGATTCAAACCTATGGGAAAACTAGCTACTTCAGAAGACAAGTGTTAGACAGAACCTAGACCTTGAGCCTCTGGGGAAACTAACTATTAAGAAGACAACTAGGTACTAAACAGAACCAAGGCCTTGCATGGTCCACGGACTCAAGCCTATGGGGAAAATAACTACTTCAAAAGACAAGTGTTAGACAGAACCTAGGCCTTAAGCCTCTGGGGAAACTAACTACTAAAAAGACAACTAGGTACTAGACAGAACCAAGGCCTTGCATGGTTCTCGGACTCAAGCCTTTGGGAAAACTAGTCGCCTTAGGAGAAACCAAGCCAATGGAAAGACCATCCCCCCACGAAATACCAAGTGTAAAGCAGAGCCTAGGTCTTATATGTTTCTCGGCGTCAAACCTATGGGGAAACTAGTTGCTTCAAGAGAACCCAAGGTCTTGCATGGTCCAAGGACTTAAACCTATGGGGAAACTAATCACTTCAGGGGGACCTAAGCACTAGACAGAACCAAGGTCTTGTGTTGACCGTGGTCCCAGACCTACGGCGAAGCTAACCACTTAGGTACTAGTAGTGAGCGCTGCAGGGGACGACGACCAGTATAGCCGGCCGAGGCGTAATTGAAGCCAGTATCGTACAAGTGATGTATACATACATGTCCAACACAATACAAACAAAGCGAATAAAAGGAAACAAAATATGCACTTTACTGATTCTTAAAAAAATGGAGTTTTACAAGACGAACATGCCAACACAAAAAAAGAAGAAGGAGAAAACAGAGAACAGGGCAGAGGCACAACAGGCGATCACTCTTTTGGCTCCATCTCAACTCCCCCCTCAGGGGGCTGGGCAGAGGAAGTCTCGAAATCCTTGGGGCCCTCGCCTGGAGCCGCAGCCTGAGAAGGTTCAACTGGGTGGGATGCCTCCTCTACAAGGGATGCTCGAGTATCAACCGAGGAGTCCGTAGTCTCTCCATGCGCATCAGCAATGGAACCCTGGCTTGCCTCAACATTCCCAGGAGGATCAGCTTCCTTGGGGGGCTCGCCCGAAGTAGGAGCAGCTGGGGTGCCTCCCTCAGAGACAACCCCAGCACCCTCGGCAGCCCCCTCGGCCTCAGAACTTGAAGGAGCAGTCTCGCGGATGGCAGGAGGATAGTATACGTTCTCCGCCCTCCACAAGTTGGACGAGGTTTCAACCCCAGCTTGTGTAAGAGCTTCATTCCAAACCTGGGAGCAGTAAAGTTTGCACACCTCAGGCACTTGGGCTCTAAGGCTATTTTCTGTTTCAGCCGCCCCTTCCTTATAGGCCTCCTGCACGGCCTTATCTTTGGAGGCCACAGCCTCAACCTTGGCAGATTCAGCCTCCTCCTTGGCTTTCACAGCCTCAGCCTTGGCAGACTCCGCAGCACCCCTAGCCTTATCTGCCTCAAGCACCCTCTTCTCTAGGGTCACGATCTCCTCTCTGGCCGTCCTCAGCTGATCCTCGGCCTTGAGCAACCTGTCCGTTTAATCTAAGGCCAATTTTTCAGCAGCAGCAAGGGCCGAGTCAGCAGCGTCTCGAGCCGCCTTCATGTCCTTTAACTGGTCCATAGCCGCTTTAAGATCAGCCTTAGAAGCCTTGAGGGCCCGCATGGCGTCCGACAGCTTAGTACGCTCCGAGCCAGCGACCTGGCTCTGGCTACTGGCTATTGTCTACTGGCTATGTCCTCCAGTCTAAAAGTAACCTGAATAGCCTACTAATCAAAACCATTGTGCAACAGATAAGGGGACACAGAAGGTCAAGGAAATCACAAACAGTCAGAAAACTTACCATACCCAAGTACTGCTTAAGGCCGAGGAAAACCTCCTCGCCCCTCAAAGCCTCCAGCTGGGCCATGTCCTCAGGGAGCAGCAAAGACCTCTCCAATGCGTCGACCACGAGCGCACCCTCGACCCCTTGAGGGCTCCTGAGGGAGACATCATCCGTCAGAGGCCTCCTATGGAGCATGGGGGCAGGTAGCCAAGCCTGGGCCCCGGCCTGGGTAGAAACTTGCTTCTCTTGGCCTCGGCCCCCTATCCTCAGTTGTTTTGATGACGGCCGGCCATCGCCGCCACCTCGGGAAGGATCAGACTCTTCTCCCCCCTTAGGTCTCTTGCCTTTGTCCTTCTTCATCGAAGGACTGATGGACATGGACCCAGACATCAAACTCTGTTGGGGTGGGAGAGGGGGAAGCTCGAAAGGAGGAAGCTCGGGAGGAGACTTACCCGGCGCGTCCCTCCCCGGCTACCCCTCGATCAGTGCCAATAAGCTCTTCTGAGGCCGCTTCTTAAGACTCATCTTGAACTGAGGAGTGGCTTCTTCGGACAGAAAGTCCGCTTCAGTTAAGCTAGGATCACCTAAATCACCAGCAGGGTCCTTAAGCGAATGGGGCTAGTCGAAAACGCCAAACTCATCCCCGGACAGACCTGAGTCAACAACCTCCTCTTCCCCTTCAAACTCAGAGGCTTGAGCCGACAAAGAGGTACCTACCAGCGGTACGCCCTCGAGGATGGGAGACCCTTCAGGGATGAAAAACCCTTTCTTGACTACGGTGATACTATACAGCCGAGGATCCCCAGCTCGGATCACGTGTCTCGGGGCCGAGAACGATTTTTGGATCGGGACGTATCCTAAGATCACGTGGGCAGCTCTGACTTGGTTGTCGTCTCTGTTCACAAAGATCTCCGACCTCAGCACCTTCTCCAAATCTTCCTTATTAACCAAGCCGAAGTGACGCTCAGAAGCACCCAGGTCTGCATGAAAGAAAACAAGTTCCTGTCGAAACCCAAATGAAGCAGAACACTAAAGCACAAAGAACTGAAAGTGCTCTCCTAGTCTAGATGCCCCACCTGGTGTACCCTCTACTGTTGGGCACGGAATGCCCTCATGCCATTCCCCAGACACGATGAGGAAGTCTTTGTTCAGACCCTTACTGAACTCAGTGAGGCACTGGATGAGCCGGACCCTGTCGTCTCTCGTCCTCATGTAATAAGACTTCTCTTTCAGGCTCTGGAGTTTGTAGCACCAGTTCACATCATGATGGGTTAGCCTCAGCCCCATATTCTTATTCAAGGCATCCACACAGCCTAAAATCCTAAATACATTGGTAGCACACTGAGTGGAAGATAGGCCGAAGTGCCTAAGATAGTCCCTCATCACCGGCCCCATGGGTATCCTCACTCCGCCCTCCAGAAAGGCGATTATAGGGATCGCCACCTCACCTTCTTTCCTACTCGAGCTCAACTCCCCTTCTCCGCAATACCTCAAACCCACCGTAGCGGGAATCCTATGGTCGGCGACGAATTTGTCCATTAACTCCTGAGACTCAACTAACTTCTTAAGCCTACCCATCCTAGAGAACTAACGAGGAACTCAAGTGAACAGTACGAACTAGAGAGAGAAGAAGACTTACGGAAACGAGGGAAATCTCCTTGGGCAGGCTTTTTGTGCTATGAAGAGTTGCAAGTACAGTTGGAGGTGTGACCAAATTCGGGGTAAATGTGCAGGATCTCTTGAATGCAAAAGTGAAAGGACGAATCAGTTCAACTAGGTATATATATATACCCCCAATTAAAGATAACCGCCTGGACTTTCCTGCCCAATGGGCCAGGAGAATCCCCACCGTCCGTTCATCATCACACCGTTGAACGTGAGGAGCACAGAGCCACCGAAATTTAATGAAGGCACGCTCCAGATACTGAAACGCCAAAAACGTCCCCTGGGCAGTTGAAAAGATGGTGACACTGACAGAAAGACAAGGCTCAACAAGCCAAGACATCGACCCGAGAACATCAAAATCCCCCTCCCCTCTCGAGAGGTCGGGCAGCAGAATTTTGAGGGGCTATTGTGGGGCCCGAGTATTGAGCAACCTAGGCCCACTCCACATCTGGCCCAAGGTCCGTGCCGAGGATGGTACAAAGTCCGAGGACGAGTGGAGGAAACTCAAGTCCTCTGGGACCTCGCCGAAGATGCTCACGTCCTCGGCAAACCGACATTAAAGGCAGGGAACTGTCACTCACTCATTAAATGAGCGTCACCAACACTTTGGTCGCATCAATGGTGAATTGACCAGCCAACAGTGATGACTTGGTTGCTTCAACTAACAGAAAGCTTGCAAAGACGGCTGATGGGACAAGCCTTCAGACACAAGTCCAGATGGCCGACAAGTGGACGGCAGAGATCAATTAAACAAGACTATATAATAGATAGAATCCCCAAAGTAAAGGGGCTTTTTGCTGGGGGAGAGTTTTTCTTTCTTAGAGTGTACAAAAGACAACCCTTGTATCCGTTAATTCTAAGGGAAAGGGGGTCCTCGGATTGGGCCGAGGACGAACTTTCCTCAAGAACACTTAACCAAAATTTTAGTTATCTTCCTTCTAAGCCCATTCCGACTGTTGCTTTTCTTGTTAAATGCCTGGCCCTTCTATCTACTCTCTACAAATTTATTGTAAGGGGGTCGCCTGAAAACGGGTCCCTACACCTACTATTAGGGTTGCTTTGTGTGAAAAAAAAATTAAATTAAATTAAATCTTACATCAAAGTTGATGGCTAAATGCGTAGGCAGATTAAGGGTTGGTTAGTGATGGTCTTGATAAAGAGAGATCAGAGATCGATAAGTCAACAAATGTTAGGCAAGATTCCTAGACTAGGGGTATGAAAATGAGCCACAATAATGATAAAGAGAGATCAATCCTCGCTAGAATCAGACAAAGAAAAAAAAAATGAGAAGAGTGAAAGAAGTGAGAATCAAAGAAAGAGAATGGGTTTTTTTTTTTTTTTTTTTTTTTAAGGTAGATTGGATAAGAAAAATGTAGAAGTTAAACCACAGACATGAGATATAACATGTCAAGTCCGGGTTGTTCCATTTTTTCACTGCCCTAAAAATTCTTAATAAATAATAGTAATATTTAATTTAATCCTTCGGTTTTGAACAGGGTTAACGGATCCGGCCCAGGCCCATTTTGGTAAGCATACTCATGTCCAAGCTGAGGCCCATGACCAAAGCTTTCCTGAGGGTGTCGGAAGGCCCAAAAAAGACCAAAATACCCCTTTACTGCTCTTCAAGTCCACTTCAGTCACTATTTAGAATTGAATTGAAAATAGCTGAACATTGTGGGGGTAGTAAAGTAATAAAGAACTAATTTCTTTGTTGTTGTCTTATCCTAATGTCATCATGATCTTATTATATATGGACTATCGACCTTGTCTTTCATCGTTGCTTGGTTCTGACACGTATAAATTTCTCTCTCTCAGAAATTTTGTAAGATATTTAATTCTTTCTTTCTGAACCCATAGGAATGTTTGAATACATTAAAAATACAAAACCAAAAAAATAAAAACCTTTGGTTGGCTAACAGTGGCAACAGCCATGCTATCCCTTTCTCTTACGCTACCCTCTGCTTCTTTCTTCAATAAGGGGCAGCTCAGAATCCGAAATTTTGCTTCAATTCCACCCTCCAAATCCAATTTCAAGCGCTTCAGAGTCAGAGCCCTTAAAGAAAAAACTGAGGAAATTAAAACCCCTTCTTCATCTTCATCTTCATCTTCAGGTTCAGCTGAAGAAATTACAAAGAAGTATGGCCTTGAAGCTGGCATCTGGAAGGTACCCATTTCTTCTCTTCTCCATGTCTTTTCGCTTTTGCTTGTTTCTACTTTGTGGAGCTCTAAAAATTCCCATTTTCATTCAATACTGGGCTTATATATGGCTACTCAACTCATATTCTCCATTGTAAATGGTAGAGTAGCACTCCTAAGTCCTAATACTAACATGCTGACTTGGGTCCTTGTGCGTTTATTTTCAGAGTTTATATGTTTGTGTGTGTGTGTGTGTGTGTGTGTAAAAAAATTGATGGAAAAGGTCCTCTGCATTGAGTGATGAGTAGTTGAGTATAATAGAGGGTGTCTGACTCAGATGGGAGTAAAATGAACTGAAATTTCAGAACTATAAAAGCATCTCTACTATTGTACTTGATTAGGGGATGAGAAAGAAACTAAAGATAAAATTTTGATTTTAATTTAACTCTTTACATGAGAACGAATACTATACAATATACTGTTACATGCTCCTCTACTCCATATTATGACGCGGTTTTTTTTTTGTTTTTTTTTTTATTTTGTTTTCTCCATTGTAAGTTGTAACAATTGGCACATCTGTCCCAGAAAATATCACAAAAAAAGTTTGATACTCTTGGGATATTTGAAGCCAGGGAAACTCTAGTCTATAATCTATATGACTCGTTTCTGTTTTTGATAATGCAAATCAAAGATGGCCTATATGTAGCAAGATAAGACACAATTTAGAAATGAAATAGTAGGGGCGAATTCTTTTGTTGAAAGTCTATTTGCTTATTTACTGAAAGTTGGTTAAAGTATATTAGTATCTAGAAAAACTGAAAAAGTGAAACTTTAAAAACTTGTAACATAAGCATATAAATTAGAAGAAAAAAGTTTTTGCCAAACTGGCACTGTGTCTTTAAAAATGTGGTGATGTCTGCAGATATTCAGCTCTAAAGAGGAAGAAAAGGAAGGTGATGAGAAAACAAAATCAAAGGGTGATCAAGCCAAAGAACTGCTAACAAAGTATGGAGGAGCATACTTGGCCACCTCCATTGTTCTCTCTTTGATTTCTTTCGCACTCTGCTATTCACTAATCAACGCTGGCGTTGATGTCCAATCCTTGCTACAAAAGGTAAGTGCAGAATATAGACTTCCACGAACTGCAAAATGACTTTACACGAAATATGGTTTTTGAATGTATTATACTTTCAGGTGGGGATCTCAGTTGATGCGACCGGGGAGAAAGTTGGTACCTTTGCTTTGGCATATGCTGCACACAAGGCCGCATCTCCAATAAGATTTCCTCCAACAGTTGCTCTGACTCCCATTGTTGCCAGATGGATAGGAAAGAAAGTTGAAAAAGAGAATTAGCCTCTTTTGGTGCTTCCCAGCTCACAGGCTACGCTTCACATGTAACTTACAGTAGCCAAGATTATAATGCAAATGAATTTTCACTAGTTTATGTCCATTGCCGTTGAATAAGTTGTATGGATTTTTCTCTTCCTCCTTAACAACCAAAAAGAGTCCAGCTCAGAACCTCATGATGAGATTATCCTTACTAATAACTCTTAATTGTTTTACTTGCCACTCCAATTCCAAAACAAAGCAAATCCCGAAAATTACCAAAGGTTTGAACCACGAGTTTATAACTTGAGAAAACAATTATGTGAAACAACCAATAGCCAATTTGTGGTATCTTAAGGATCACATGAACAAATTATCCCAAAAAAAAATTATAACATGAACAAGCTTACAAAGTAACAATACCGAAGGCAGTAAACTGACCGTTCCAGAGCACGACTCTCAGAGGTTAGATCTTCATGGGATGCTACTCTTCAAAAAATTTACATGAAATGGCTGACTGTTGAAAATCAAATTCAGCCGCATTTATTATCATTTGCAAAATCCCCTTTTAAATTTTTTGGCAGTCCTAATAAGCAGGTAATGACTATTGATTCATGCTCAAAATGCCTCCGAATATGAGCAGTTGAGGAATCATTTTTCATTAACATGCCAAGTTCCATTACGAGGACAACAAGTAATATGTTATGCATAGAGAGAAGTGACAATCTCATCAGTCCCGCTCCAGCCCCCGAATGTTTCTCTCACTTCCAGATGTTCACTGCCATAGCCCACTGATGAAAAACTCCATGCGCAAATCAGGCAGCATAATAGCATATATTATGGCCATTTCATTACCAAAAATGATTAGAAGTCATCATATACTTAAAAATGAAAAACCGGATGATTGATCCCTTTTTTCCTTTATTCTTCTTGACTTCTAATCACATGAAACATATCTCTTCATTACTTGCCAAGTCAACCTAGAGGTCAAGCTAGTCAATACAGTAAAGCCAAGAATTGTAATAATATACAAGGGTGTACCCAACAAGTAATGGTACTATCTTTTCTCTTCTTTTTTTTATTTACTACAAAATGACAGATCAAGTATGTTACTTAACTGTACAATGAACCGGCTACCTCCATCTTCCATCCAATAGGTCCTTGCACTTTTTCTGGGAACCTCCTGCAGGCATCTCCTGGGGACCTTCATTCCAACCTCCAGGGTTTTAAACAAATGAGAATGGTTGGACATCATAGGTTCTCATCACATAAAAATCCTTGTATCCACAATTTGATTCATCAACATACACTTTCCAAGATCTCAACTTCTGGTAGAGTTAGCAGGAGGCCCTTCAGTTGCATTCGATGGTGGAGTCTGGGGCTGTGGTATGCCAATATTAGCCATGGCATAATCTTCATGAAGTGTACCCAAGTCGTTCCATTCTACCCCAGCTATCGTCAAGAATCAAGGAGTACTTACTGTCAAGATATTAAGACAGGGCAAATGACAAAAATAAAAAAACAAAAACAAAAATGGGGAGGGGTGAGCATCTGGTTGGGAGGATACGTTCTGTTCTCCACATATCTGTGATGCTAACATCGGCATCTGATAAAAGCCAGTAATCTGCATCACTCTGAATAGCCAAACAGAAAAGGAAAAAAAAAAATGTAAATATTCCTTTCTTTATCGGAGATAAAAAAACAAACTCAACATGACTTGAACAACAATTTGGTAGTGGAATCTGATTTTTGTGAATTATGAAGTTATTATTATAACATATTTAAACAGCGAGCAGAATCAACCAAAAAGAAGGCACTTAGTAATCAGAAACCAATCCATTCTTCAGTAATTTAATGTTATCTTATTCTAAATAGGTATTTGAGAAATCAGAACTTGTTGCTTCTGCTCAATCATTTTTTGGAGGTCCAGAGAACCAATAAAAAATGTTTATAGCAGATTGTATCTTCCAAAAAGCTATTATACCCATAGAAATCAAGAACCAGACTTACATCAACATCTGATGGAACAATCTTCATAATTCCACTCACAAAGTCCTGCGAGGCATTAAGATCTGAGCAGAGTCTCTCAGCATCTTGTCCCTGCATTTCAATCTCCTTTCCTCTGCTCTCCTCAGTGACCACTGCCGTTGATGGGTTCTCATTAAGCCCTGAACTAGGCAGGAAGTCTGAAGGTGCCTCAATCTCCTCAAATTTCTCTTCAAATTGACTAGAATGATGGATGGTAAGAAATGGAGAGAGAGTGTCAGATTATATGAATTCTCAAATATTTAATTCACTACTTCTACTAGGATTGGGAGCGCAAGGAAGACAGTAATGACTAAAGAAAATGCAATGGCCTCATAACCAAGTATAAGGAACAATACCTGACAAGGTAAACATCTATAGGACCCATTGTGCTTCTTAGGACTACCCTGTACCTCCTTTGGGGATAGTCAACAGCCTGGTACAAATTAGAAAAAAATTACATTGAGAATTTTGCAAGTAAAAACACAAAATGAACTTCTTGTGTCAATCTTCTCTGCTCTTCAATTACCTCATCAGGATCCGGGACTTCCAGAGTGGTGCCATGAGGAGCTTTAATTGCAATTAATGTTTCATTCTGGTAGAAGCAATTACTATATATATTAAGATAACAGCTTATTTTAGGAAAACACAAGGTGACCAAACAACAAGAATATACAATAACATTAGTAAAAAACAAACCTGGAAGCAGGGTAAGCCCTTGATGTCTTCTTCAGTGACAAAAAGCCACCTAACACAGCGCAAAGGTTAGATAAGCATGACAGTTAAAACGATTGCCAATTAGGGACCCAAAAAAGTGAAATTACATCACAAAAGTGAATGGATTTTTGGTGGAGGTAAAGGAGAAAAAAATTACTTTTGATTGTTCTCATTTTCACTCAGGTCCCTCAATTGTTCTTGCATATCTCTGCAACAGATGAGAAGCCTCAGCACACCAATGGAAGCAAAAAAATAATAGTAATAAGTTATTAATAAAATAAAACAGATCATAATTAAGAAAGCATAGCTACATAACCTTATTTGATCATCTAATCTGTGCTCTTGAATGGAAAGGTTTTCAACTTCTGCCTACAGATTAAAAGAAAGATAATAAGGCCTTTTTAAATATAAGTAAAGATATCTTCACCTTCAAAAATATGCAATCATTAGTTCATTATTTATGCACATGGTAGACAAACTGTATTTGATCATCATCTCAATGTTATTTACATGGTGATGCAGAGATACTAAACTCAAGTCAAAAGCCTTATTCAACACTGAAGGCCAACTTCACCTTTCCACTCATTTTCAGGATTCATACTAAAGTTGCCACAAGGACAATATTCCGGAAAGAATGTGTATTGAACTGGTGCATGCAAACACCATGGCCAATGATTTTTTTTTTTCGATGGGTTATGGCACTAGGTGGGGCATGCCAATTCCAAATGATTGGCATACAAGGCATTTTTGAGTTTATATTTATATAGATCACAGTTGCTTCACTATATCAAATCAACCAAGAAGAGTTGGAAATTCATACTCTCAAAAGAAACAATAAAATCAAATAAAAAACAAGAAGATTAAGAACCCTCATGCACACACATACTCTTCAAAGAGTCGTGCAGTGCCTGAGCAACTGTAATGCTTGCAAGGCAAGAAACAATTTCTCTATTTTGCATACCTGTAAACTGGAATAGTTTTCATCAACCTCTCCCGGCCTTGAGACATCAAGTCCCCTAATCAAACAATCAGTCAAATTGAGTTAACTCTTCATGTGCAGTAGAGAATACATTCTCAAAATTTAAAATAACAACTATAAAATTTTAAAAAGTTGGGAAATTTTCCATACTTCCACTGAATTCTGTTTTTGAGCTTCTTCTCTATGAGACCAATTCCTTCCAGGACATTTGTTATATCATATATCCTCCTCTTTTGAACCTGTAGCAGAAATCTTCCACTAATACAACTTTACAACAATTGATGTGTTGAACCAGAGAGAAAAATAGTCACCTCTAAAGTTTCGGCAGCCTTATTTAGATCAAGAATACCATCTTCAGCGTGTTTGATCAGATTGATGAACTTCTTTGTCAAGAGACCTGAATGAGAATCATAGGACTTTGTTGTCACTCTTAAACATGCACTTGCTCTGTTCCACAAACAGAGCCTATAACAATGCTAACCATGCTTAGTTTAAAAATAATGGAAATAAAATATAACATAATCAACAAAGGAATAAGTAGATATTCTGTTACCAAGAGAGCTATCGTAACGACAAGGACCAGCTGGAGTGAGATTATTGCCAGAAGGAGAACCTGCCAAATTTTACAAAAGTTATTCAGTGAATGTATCTAATGCTCTCTGCTAGGACCAATGGAGACAGAAGGAAACAGAATAGTTTATGCTAATTGAGAGAATTCTTACTAGCACCTTCTGGCCCTACTTAACATTTGATGTGCAGAAATATAAATATGGGAAGCACGCTCAATAAGTTTTAGTACTCACCAACATTTGAAACTGGAGTTTGAGGTCCAGACTTATTGCACTTCGTAAGCCTTGATGTTTTGTTTGCCTTTCCCCCTTTTACTGATACAGGTGTCTGTAGGGAACTATTAATTACTTCAGTGAATCCAGGAACAGTTGTTCTATCACTAGAGTCAGCTTCATAATCTGCTGTCTCACTCTTCCGCTTTAATTGCTGATAAAAACCATTTAGTTTTTCCAAAACACAATTAGAAACATGGGCAAATATATTTCATGAAAGCAAGAATTCTACGCTCCATTCAAGATAAAAGAATGCTCATAAAACATACATGCTGGGTGGCAAAAATCAACAAATTCACAACCAGCCTAATTTTCAAGGGGTTGGACTATACAACTAGAAAGAACTTGGCCATTTCTTAACCTATCAACTGAGAAGATTCACTAAAAACATCATTTAAAAGAGTAAGATATCTCAAAAATGAAACCCAAAACAAAAGTAGCAACAATGAAGATAGCCACGTTTGTCAACAGAAAGATCATTGCGTTGTAAGAATCTCATCATTCTAGATTATAAACATACATTAAAGATTAAAAATGTATTAAACTTCTAAGACTGCTCAATGGAAAACTCCTTAAATATCTTAATTTTCTAACCAGCAAACTCATAGTAAAATAATTCTGTTGATAAGTAACTTATATAATAAAATAATGGAAACAAGGAAATGCGATAAACATTGCATGATTAGTTAACAGACACAAGTATAGTGTTTCCACATAGAATGACCTCTAATACTTCATGCAGAAAAGGGAACCCAACCAACCAGCCATCTTGAACTCTGTAAAAATAAATGTGCTCATTCAACAATCAACTCTCACACTTATCAGACGACACACTGGAATTATAGTGGGACCTCTTATTTGCTCATTCCAAACCCAAGAACTCCAGTGAGAATGAGAATCAACGCAATAGATTCTACCCTATGACATATAGCCCATGAGACCACAACCAAAATTGTAATACATCAGATTCCATAAGCGTCAATCCTTCAGGGCCTCAAAAAGCATGATACATCCACCTAAGGTGTGGGGAAAGAACATTTCAAGTGAGGTAAGAAGCAACAGCATTTTGCGTGCTAGATGCAAGAGTCAGGTGTGAGGAAAAAAACATGATATTAACCTCGCATAATTAGCTTATAGGCCAAAAATACAGATATGCCTTAAGAATAAACACTAAGGGTTCGCTTGGAATGAGCTCCAAGCAGAAAAACTTAGGAATCACCACCAAGCAGAAAAACTTAGAAATCAGAACCCAACAATTGAAAAATTCCAACATAAAATTGTATTACTCAAAATTATGTCTTCTATGTTTATTAGAGCCTTTTAAATAGGCTTTCAAGGAATACATCAATAAGTTTTTTTTTTAATAAAGAGGGTAATAACAGATTACATTGATTTCCTTTAGAAGATGTAAGATATATTTCTGTAATTTATTTGGTTGAGATCATTTTTACAATAAAATATGAGTTGCAATAAGATTGGGTCTTGAATGGGCTTTTAAATAATAGGGGTATTGATATTGAGGGAACTTTGGAGGTGTGTGGCCCACATACTTGAATATGTAAGACCCAATAAAAAGCCCCTTTATGTGAGAGCTCTGGCTGTAATTTTATCAACAGGCACCCATCTCTAAAATAAAGTATAAGATGTTTAAAGGATGATTCTCATGTATTGCAGGATGATTTCTCTAGGGGTGACAGAAAATTCTTCTTTCCTCTAATCAATGCTTTGCACTAACTTACAAACCCATCTCAGACACAACAATGTTGGAGACAAAAACTTCTTTGTTTGGCCTAGCTTTTGGTGTCACAACTGCCAAGCCTATCGCATTGAATTTGATTGGTATATGTCAATCAAACAAGTCTCGAAATTGGAAGCACCCATTACATCTATTTCCAGCACAACCAATGATATGTTTTCTAAACATTAAAATGGCTACAATGACAATCACGCAAGAATCAGCATTTAGCATCAGTACTTTGAATTTGTAAAAGTATCAATGCAAAATGATACAGTTTAGAAGATCTTTCAGTCCCTTCCAGAACCATGTAATTAACTCACATTATAGATTTGGACATTGAGAGGGACACCACAAACATTTGTATCATCAATACAGATGTTCAAAAAGACCTACACCGATTGCAACCATGGTACAAGGATAAAGATTTTATGGCTACATAAAGATGTCAATCTAAAATATTTGTCAATGGGAAGGTATTCTAGCAAATGTGTTCAGCATTCAGACATTTCAAACTCTGTGCAATTAAAATTTCTATACTAAACTCAATGTGTCTACTCGTTAAAATTACTTTTGCAAATGGATAGTCAATCTAATTTTATCAGCCATGATGCAAGGATGTGCATTGTGTGGCTATTGAGAAGGCAAAGATATCTCTCTCAAAAGAAATTATAAGAAAAAAAAAAAAAGGTTGATAAATTTGGGTCAAGCCCAAGTACACTGGAAGTACACAGAAAGACACCCTAAAAGAGAAAACAAAATACAAATGAAATCAAACAAGATGCAAGCTGTCCAACACTCCAACAAGACTAAAAGATCTGAATCTAAAGCAGGCGAGGGCAAAGTAGCGTGTTCCCACTCGAATTGAGTTCCCACAAGCTGGGACTTAAGTTGGATTACCAGCACTCTTTGACTTACACATACTAAACCAATCCCTAATAATGATTCCCCTTTTTCTTCAAATTATCTGATGTTAAAATTTTACCCTTCACTATAGTCCACATATAAGAAAGCAACATGAGGAGATGCTCTAACACGCCATAGTCCATAGTTGAAATTCAACCAAAAACCTCAACTCATTGCTACCCCAACAAGCACCAAAGAAGACTATAATTTGAATGAGAAACTTGTTAGTAAAAAATAAAGCAGGCAGTCATGCATAAATAGCAACACAAACATATCAGTAAATAAGTGTCAGTCAAAATAAATCCATTCTCTCATGCAAGACTCAAACATCTTCGAGACACAGAGAGCATTTGGCAACTAATGCGTCATTGATCACAATCAGAATCATAGTTTCATGTTGTACAAGTAACAAGAAAGTTTAAGAAACGCAACAATGATAAAATCCACACGGTCAACCACACAATTAAACAAATGCCCACCTAACAAGACTCCATTTTTACTAACTCACCTAATCCTTGAATTCTTAAAAATCACACAAAAACTATCACCTCAAGCTGAAATTCATAAATGTAAAGAACAAAAGCCCATACTAGTAAATCAAAGTACCAATTTTTTGTTCCACAAATTCGACAATTCCCAACACCAATAACTAACTCAGAATTTTCAAATCACTAATTTCAACAAATCCGAACCTCAATAACTCATCTCATTCACAAAACAACCAGATCCTAACATAATTCTCTTCTCCATTCACAAACTACTAAAAAATACACTACAAATTTTTTTATATATAAAAATTCTATCTTTTTAATACAATCGGGAAAAACTCACGAGAGGCTTAACGACGATGGCCTCGGCCTCAACATCGTGATCGGCAGCACCACCGCGGCGAGGATCAGAGAAGCGGTGATAGTCAGCTGGAGCAGCGAACGGCGGCTTCAAAGACGAGAACGGAAGCTGCCTCCTCAGCGGCTGCTGCATGATCTGACCCATCTGCGGCTGCGGCGACCGGTTCGGAGCTTGCAGACCCGACATCGAGAGCCCGGTTCAAGATCGATCGAGCCGAGTCGGGGCTATGGGGTTTGAGGGTTTTGTAAGAAAGAGAAAAAAAAAAAAAAAAAACAATTAGCTCGTGAGTTGTGGAGAGTTGGAGGGAATTGAGAGGGAAAGCGAAAATGAAAGGAATTGGAGGGAAAGGAGAGGAAGAGTGGGTAGGGATCTGAGAGAGAAGGTGTTTGGAATGAAAGAAAATAAAAAAGCGGGAGAGAGAAAAGAGAGCAGAAAACGAGGGAAACAAAGGACAGAAACAAGGAGGGAATTTAGTTCGGATATAGATGTGGAGGGAAGCACTTATAAAAATTTCACGCATTATAATACTATTTTTGTTTTTTTCCTTTCTTTTTTATTTTTATTACCGCATATTTCATTATTTAATTCAATATTAAAGAAAGGCAAAAAACAAAAAAACCATTTCATGTCTATGTCTTAACCGCTTCGGTGGGGCAATGTGGTCGTTTCTTATTTCGATTTTGGGCACTCCTACTCCTATATTGGCAATAATCATGCCAAAAATAATTATTTAAACGGTCGAATTTATTGTATTTTTGTACTCTTTTTCACTTGTGACTCTACTTGTATGTGAGGATGGTCCTAGGACCACCCTCATTTGTCCAAAAAAAAAAATTATATAAATAATTATTTTAAATTAATATGCCTTGAAACCACTTGACTTGAAAATATGGTATATATATACTTTTAAAAAATATATTATTTACTAAATTAATATATTTTGACCACCCTAATAAAAATGTTAAACATTTTTACTTGAAACTCATAAGAATTTGAATTCAATAAATATAAGAGTAATACTATATTCACAACATTGTCACAATAAATCTTATGTGATAAGCTATTATTAATTCTAATTCAGATTCAACATTGACATGTTTTACCCATCAATAACAGGCTAATTACTTGTTGCATAAGATTTGTTATGAAATTATTTTGGTTACTTTATGATTCTCATATCAACATTTTCAATTTGCATTTTATCTTTTATTAGTCTATTTTTTTTTTCTTATTCTCTTTGTTAATACAAAAAATTGTAATATTTCATGTATTTGTGTGTGTGTGTGTGTGTTTTTTTTTTTTTTTTGGGTGATGTTGATATATTTAAATTGTCTCTTTATTAAATTTTGTATAATTTAAGTTTCTTAATGACCACCCTAAAAAAAAATCTTAGAGCCGCCACTGCTCTTTTCTACTTATAAATATCATTAATGAATTTGATGCATATGTTTTATTAAGAATAAAGACACTATGGAATTCAATCATGACATTTTTTAAGATATTAATTAAATTAAAAAAATTATTAAATGATATAATATTAACAACTGATTAGATTAGGTGTAACTTGGATTTATATTAAATTTTTAGTAAAGCCAACCATCAAATATCAATTTTGAATTAAATCGATATTATTAATTCAATTTTATATATCAAATTTTTTATTAAGACCAAAAAAAAAAAAAAAAACTAATTGATCATGCGAAATTGTTTAATATTAATTGTGGGGCCATAAAGCCCAGCAGTAAATGTCCACCCCCCTTGGGCTGGACTTGAAGCCCATACCGAGGCCCACAATCATGCATGAGGAAAGTAGTGTTGAACGCGGCAAGCCAAGAAGACATGCCGATGACAACTATGTCCTCAGCTAGATGAGGTCGAGGTTGAGGAAGTGAGTTACTTCATAAACACAGGCAATCTTCCAGAGTACGCCATTGAGAAAGCAAGTATAGCAAGTAAGCATGCGGAGGTATGGTAGTAGAGCAATCCCCAGAAAAGCTGCTACCTTCATATTAAATGCACTGCAGCTAATCTCCTAGCCGCATTTATGTGGAAGAGACCCCTGACCAGTACTGCCTTAGTCACCACAACTCACAAAGGGTCAGAAAGGGTGTCTGATGGAACAGATACTCAAATGAGGGTTTAAATGATCAACAAATGTAGGATCAAGATAGTCCAAAGGGAACTATATAATGGGAGAGACCATTCATTAGAGAGGAGGAAGGATTTTGCTACCAGAAAAAAGTACTGTAACAATCTGAACTAACCTTGTAACCATTGTTACTGTCACTCAAGAAACAATAAATTGAACATCCTCGGACCAATGTCGAGGATGAAATTGCTTACCCAAACTCTGTATCCAATATATTCTTAAAACCTCTTTTGCTGTTGTTACACTCTCGAAGCCCAGTTCTTTTACCCACTCTCTACAAATTTATTGTATTGGATTTGTTGGGCTTGAATTCATTTATCTTTAAGAGTGGTATTCAAATCCGAGTCCTACAGTAATATATTTTTATGTTTTTCTTTTTTTAGAGAACATATGTTTAAGTTGATAAATTAAAATAACTTTTATTCAGATACCAAACTAGCCTATGACAATAATCAAAATCAAGTATTTTATAAAATAATCATTAGTTTCTTCCAATATCCTAACAAAAGTACTCATTCAACACTTCTTTGCAAAGTCATTAATTTAATAATTGTGTTTATTTTTATTTTTTTTACAATTCTAGTCTCTATACAATTGGTTTCTTTATACTAATACTGATATGATCATGCCAAAATCATGAAATATTAACATTGATATTGGCATTTTAAATGTATTTCATGCAAAATATGCCCACATTGTTATGAAGTTTTTTCGTATGTGTAAAGTACCTTAAATATAAAATAAAAATTTTTGAGCAATAGTATATTCTAAATGGTGTTATTTCTATTAAATACTTCAATTCAACTTCAAATAGATCATTTTCAAACCTTGCTTGAATTCACAGTCCGCAAAAATACGACCTAGTCTAGGCCAACTTAACAGATTTTAGAGCTAGACACAAATGTAAAATATATTATTAATATAATTCAAATTTTTTATATAATTTAATACATTAATTGGACTATTTTCATATATTGATAAAACATAATTTTAAACTCTTAATTCTAAAGTATTGAAACAATTGGTGTTATAATAAATATCATATTTTAGATGTTCAATGTCTCTCTTGGCAATGTTGAACTTCAATTATTGAATAATGAATTTGTCTGAAAAAACTATTATTCTAACTTTAATTTTGATAGAGAAAAAAAGGAAGAATAAAATTTGTGGGGGATTGAAAATTTGTAAAATCTTAAACTACTGTAATTAAAATAAAATGTAATAATAAAATGTTGAATATTTAAAAAGAGTATAATATTTTACAAATAATTTCAATTAGTCAAAATTTTGGGCTTAATTAAAAATTTTACATCGCAAGATAGATAAATAAGGCATTTTATAGGCCAATTGAAGATGTCTTATTTTATTATTATTTTTTATTCTAAGTAAGAGAATTACTTTTTTACTACAAATTATTTATTGTTATACTATAACTATGGGTGAAGAAGCCCAACACCACATATTGGGCCTAGGGCCCAATTTAAATATCACCGCTTGTCCGAAAAGGAAAAGAGGATCAGCGCTGAATTCGTTTGATGAAAATGTACTCGAGAAGGGACAAATGGTGCGTCCGAAGATCACCTGTTTAGTCCGAAGAGGCTCCGCTCTTCGGATCGCTGGGGAACTTAATCAATATACCGAAGACCCCAGAACCCTCCCAGCAGATTCCACAGTAAAGAGTGAGCACTGGGCACGCCTAGGGGTGAGAAGATCATAAAATATCTTAAAGAAAAAGCTGTCACCACTGCATTTAATGCACTGCAGCAACTTTCCTAGCCGCATTTATGTGAAGAAAACACCTGAACAGTGCAACCTCAACCACTACCACTTATGGCAGACTAAAGCAAACATATGATGTGACTAGTACTCAAATGGATGCTTAGATGAAGAACAAGTGTCCGGTGAAGATAAGGAGGAAGGTGTATATATAAAGGGAATAGGTCTCACAGGAGAGGGGGGAAGAAATTGTATTCATTTAAGTCTTTAAAACTTTAACCTCTTCGGATTCAAGAGGATTCCTACTGAATGCTAGTCTGAACACTATCTTTTTCTTTGTTTGTCCATTTGTACCGTTGCTAAATCCATTTTCAGCCCAGTTGTTTAACCCACTCTCTACAAATTTATTGTTTGGGGTTTCATTGGACTGAGTCTACAAAGTCTGTGCTTGGCCTATCAAAAATTGACCCTACAATAACTATAAGACAAATAGATTTAATATATTATATGTTAGGGGTCTTTATTTATTTATTTTATATTTGTCCTTAGATTCTTATGAAGAGCAATTGGTAATTTGATCTAATCATAAAATGCAATCATTATGAAGCGGACGTCATCAATTCAAATCATATCATGTTTATAAATAATAAATAAATAAATAAAATCGAAGTTTCATTAACTTATGAAATTGTTTAATAGTAATATAAATTTAAGTTGATAAATTAAAATAGCTTGTATTAAACTTATGTGTGTGTATATATATGTATTTTTTTTTTTTATATACATGATATGATTTGAATTAATAGTGTCCGCCTTATGATAATTGTTCTTTATCATTAGATTAATATACCAATTGATTTTGGTGTAAGAGAATTTAAAATCCAAATCATTTATTCAACAACGATAAATTTTACCATATAAGCTTATTGGAATCAAAATCTAAAATTTAGTTCCAAAAAGAAAAAAGAAAAGAAAAAAAAAAGTCATGCCTGACTAAGCTAAAAATGACTAAAGACTAAAGACTAAAGAATATCATGCGCTGGCTTTGGCATTAAAAAAACATACTAGTTTTGCCAAGAGATTAGGGTGCAGATAGGTATGAGTGTGAGTTATTTGAGCTCTTGAGTAATGTGAAGAATAATAAGCACTTGGTTGACGACAAAAATAAAATTAGGTCCATAAAAAAACTAAAATTAGGTGGATGTGATTCCAACTTCGTTCGAATCGGCGATGCCCGCCTATTGTTAAGGAAAAATTAAGTGCGGCGAGTATTTGGCGCGTAATTGGAAATAGCAAATAGACAAAAGCACCGTCCCACCAACCAGAAAGCACTAGCCAGTAGTCAGCACTTTCCACACTCACTACTAGGCGCCACTTTATTAGGGCGCCGTTGCATTTATCTCTCGTGGGCTGGGCTTTCCTGCGGTCTGTGTCCTGACCACGAATATGGGCTACTACACACTTGTGAAACATATATATACTGATTTTAGAAAATGAATGAAATTAGATAGAAAAATATTTTTAAAAAAATAAAAAATACTAAAGCTAAAAAACTGAAAGTTGATGCCTTTTTAAAGTTTATTTTCAAAGCTAACTTTAATCCTGATCTGTTTTTGTTCAAAGTTTTGTTTATGTTTTGTGCTGTTATATATTGGTTATAATATAAAGGGTCATGTTAGCGGATGCTCTTAAAACAGTTGTTAATAAACTGTTTTAGAAAAATTTTAACACCACTTTTATTAAAAATATAAAAAAATTTCAAAACAATTAACTTTTTTTGTTCCATTAATTTTTTTTAAAATATTTACTAAACCAATATTTTTAGAGTATTGGTTAACTTTTCCTTAACATAAAAGCAATGCTCATCTGCCTGTATTACATATCCAAGATTCTAATAGTTGCTTCTATTCTGTCCTTTTTGTCCGCACTAACCTATTTTTAATGAGAAATGTTAACGAGTGCTCTTAGAGTATTGATTAACAATCTATTTTAAGAAAATTTTGACATCACTTTTATGAAAAATGAAAAAAGTTGTCAAAACATTAATTTTTTTTTTCTTTTTTCATAAAAACTTTCTTTAACTTGATTGTTAACCAGTATCTTAAGAGCACTCCTTAGCATGATCCATTTTTAATTCATTGTATTGCAGATGGCTACTAAATAGTCTAAATATGAATTAATTGCTACTTTCCCCTGAACTCGAGGGAATAACAAGCGACACTCATTTGAATGGGTGGAACAAATTTCTAATACTTCAATGTTAGAAGTGTGGATCTAATACAAAGTTCATTCTTGTTTCTTTCATTGGTTTGGGACACTTGTCCATCACTTGTCCATTTAAAATATAAATTTATAAAATATAATTATAAATAAAAGAATGAAAGGTTTAGCTAAAACTAAGTAATAAAAGTTTAAGCTTATTCATTTAATTTTATTTGGTTCATTTTCTTGTTGAGTAAGCATGAACTTGTTTAGTGGCTACTTGATAAATTTATTATTTTTCTATATATAATAAAGTCATCACTAAAATGTTTTACTTATTCACAAATCTTTGAATTTTTATTATGAATTGACGGTTTATATTATCAATAAATTATAAATAATAATTTAATATCATTTGAAACTATTAACAAATTTATACAATTCAAATTCAAGTTTACATAAATATATTTTTGAACAAGTATACGTATAAAAATATAATATTATATACAGTTAAATTAAGTCCTCGTATTCAAGAACTTGTTCACTAACATATTATTTTTTTTGAACTTGACTTGTTCAATAATCGAGCCTAAATTTGAGCTGGACCTTGACTTGCTTGCTAAATAAACTGAGATAATTTTTTTTTTCCTGAGCAAAACTTGAGTTGCTCATAAACAGCTTGATTTATTTTCAAGCATATCATTTCACAAGCAATGTGCTACAAAAAATGCAACTAAACTTTTTTCCTCCTTTTTATGCATGTTATTTTGTTTTTAATTTGATCATGAAAATTGAACTGACTAGAGTGATTTGGAATTTTGAGCGACATTAACAATGGGTTTGGATGAATAAATTGTTTTAAATCCACAAAAAAATTAATTACTTCCCATTATTTAGAATCCTATCAAATATAACACAACCGCTAATGATGCACTCGTGCTCAATATGATTGATGATGATTTGATACTTCTTGTTATCGTAGAAGACTAGAAGTGCGTACAATCTCATTATGGAGATGTTGGACTCGATGACACTAGAGAACAAGACAATTTTCCTTGGGAATGACAATAGATGGCGACTAAAGATGGATAAGGTGAACCTAACATGGGGGCCATGGCAATGTAAATGTGAAATCACTGTAGATTGTTTGATTATGAGTTTAGAAAATAGGGAGAGGACGTAGATGATTTGCAAGCCGAGTTGGATTGAAACATATCTGCTATGGTGGTTTGATAAGCTTAAGTTATTGGAGATTGGGTAGAGCATGAGACTAGATCGATTTTACTGATTTTGTTTTTGTTTTTGAAGATTGGGGGAGTTCTGGAAATAGCTCAATATGTAAAATTTGTAATAGGATTTTAAGCTCTCAACTCATGTCTAAACTTCCTTATTGACCAAATAGATAATTTTAGTTGATACAAATTTAAATTCTATTATGCACCATAAACTTAGATAAAATTCTCTATTCAAAACACAACATAAAGTGTTGACTACTCGATCCTAGTGTGGGTATTTTGAGTCTGTTTAGATACAGCTTATTGTTGTTGAAAGTTGCTGAAAACTGATTGTTGTTGAAAACACTGTGGCAAAATAATTTTTAAATGTATAAATAGTATCATGGGACCTATTTTTAAATTTTTTTTAATGCATGAATAGTGTTGCTACAGTGCATGAACAGTGATAATTGTCTCCTGCATAGTGATTTTACTGTTCATGTGTTGAAAAAAAAAAAAAAGTTCCGAAACGTGAAATAGGAAACGCAGCCACAACTTTCAATGTTATCCAAACACATACTTCAACTTGAGTGATAGTTTAAGTTTTTGTGTGGTAGGGAGGTAAGGGTTAGAATAATGATCTTCAGAAAGGAATTTTACATACATATATACTTAATTTAATTTAGGGCAAAATTTCTATCTTTTATATATATATATATATATATAAAATAGATATTTGCAATCTATTCCAAATTTTTGGGATACTTTCTCTATTAGATTTTATTAAAAATGCAAGATTACTTAGATCAGTGGCCGTAACATTGCTCTTACTTTAACATTTTAAAAGATATATGACTGCCCTTTTAAGGATTAGGTTTTTTTTTATAGAGACTATATCATTGTTTCTGGACATCTTTTTTTGGGTAATCAGCCTATTTTATTTAACGAGCCAAGTCTTGAAAATTTTAACTCTAATCAAGAAGAAGATAGAATATTTATAAAAAATAAAAATAAAAAAATTTGTAGCCTCATTAAAAAGTGACATTTCATGAGTACAGGCTATCCATGTGCCCATTATCAAAAAAGAAAAAGAAAAAAAGGCTACTCATGTGCCTGATCTAAGATTCTAATTTCTAGGTACATCCCCCCTCTCTCTCTCACCCACAAACATTTTATGGTCTGTGCCACTAAGTCGCACCAATAATAAATGAAGAAGAAAATTATAGGTGCTTTTTTTTTTTTTTCTTTTTCAATAATGCTACGGATGCAACTTATTTTTTTATTATAATAAATTTTATAATTTTTGAAGTGGTTAACGCTGTGTAATGGAAAAAAAATGTTGGGTATTAGCATGTTAATTGTCTCAACCACTAATAGTTAACTGATCATTTTAGCAATTATGAAATTTTTTGTGAAAAAATGTCTCTAGTTTCTTCTTTTTTTATTTTTAAATAAGATCTTTTAAAGTATGTAACATAATTTCATTATAAAACTCTTAATTTTTTTACAATTTATTGAAAATTTAGTTGTTTGAAAATTAATTTGTCATTGTATTATAGGAGTATCTAATAATTTTTTTTTCCAAATATTAATTAGCATCATTTTACTGTCTATTTAAGTTATTGATAGTTTATGAGAATCTAATATACTCATTTAATGATGAATGATAATGATTTAAAAAAAGAAAATGTTAAAACTACTACAAATTTTACAATATAACTTGATAAATTGAGTAACGCTACTATGTTTAATACATTTTCATGATAATTTTGTAACAAATTTTAGGTAGTAAGATGTTACTGGTAGTTTAAAAAAATGATGTCAGTGTTGGACACATATCATAACCGGTAACAATTTGCTACCTAGAATTTGATGTAAAATTATTATAAAAGTTGATTAAGATCAATTGAAAAAGTGATCTTAAAAAGTTAAAGCATTGAAGCTCAAAATTCCCTGAGAAATTAAAAAAAGGTTTAGCTTGAAATTCACTCTAAATTGTTCAAAATCACCCTTTAGTTACGAGGAACGTAAATAAAAATGAATGAAACCTTACAAGTTACAAGTTACAACTGCTTGTGCTTGTTGTCAACTTACTTGGAACTTGGAAAAGTGAAAGTTGTAGCTTGTATAACCATCAGAAACCTTAAAATGTCTAAGCACTCGGGCCCTCCCCTTGTTAACATTGATTGACCCTACCTATATTGCACATGAAATCCAGATCTAGATTTAGACACATGCATTGCAAATTGTAAAGGGACAGTTGAATCACTTAAAAACCTCACAGCTACAAATTTATCACTCTAACCTAACCACTTACACTAACTCTACGTAGTACGTACCATTCCATTATCATCCCCAAACAAACAGCTTTAGAATTTCTCTCTCAAAAGCCAAAAAGCACATATCCAAAACAATCATGGCTGCTTCTTCTTCTTCTTGTTCTCTGCTCTGCTTCCTCTCTCTACTCTCTCTCTTAACCTTAATCTCCTCCACCACCATACCAATCTCACATTTCCACAAATACCCACTTCCCCTTCCCCACCAAAACCTCAACTACTTAGCCTCCTCTTCCTTAACCAGAGCCCACCACCTCAAAAATCCACAAACCACCACAACCACAACAACCCCAATCTTCTCCCACAGCTATGGAGCCTATTCCATCTCTCTCAGCTTCGGCACTCCTTCTCAAACCCTCCCTTTCCTTCTTGACACTGGCAGCGAATTTACTTGGTTCCCTTGCACCCACCACTACCGCTGCGACAACTGCTCCTTCTCTAACTCCACCACAAACCCACACCAATCTCCAATACTGCCATTCATTCCCAAGCTCTCCTCCTCCTCCAAGATCCTAGGCTGTCTAAACCCCAAATGCTCTTGGATTCACCGCTCTAATACTCAATGCAATGACTGCAAACAAAGCTCCAATAACTGCACTCAGATCTGCCCTCCATATCTCATCCTCTACGGTTCAGGCTCCACAGGCGGCATTGCTCTCTCCGAAACCCTCAACCTTCCTAACAAAACCGTACATAACTTCCTTGTCGGTTGCTCTGTTTTCTCTTCTTTCCAACCCGCCGGTATTGTTGGATTTGGACGTGGCTTATCATCGTTGCCAAGCCAATTGGGCCTTAAGAAATTCTCTTACTGCCTTCTCTCCCGCCATTTCGACGAAACCACAACAAACAGCTCGCTAGTTCTCGACAACAGCTCCAAAAAGAGTCAGGGATTGAACTTAAGCTACACTGACTTTGTCAAGAATCCTAAACTCGCTGACAAACCTGCCTTCTCTGTTTACTACTACGTGGCTCTCCGTCATATCAGCGTCGGAGGGCAGCGCGTCAAGGTTCCCTACAGGTTGATAATTGATAAATACTCAATTATTCCAAAAGTTCAAACCGCTAACTCAGGATCATTGTAACTATTAAAAACAGTGAATTCAATTATTTAACCATTATTCTTTCTTTTGATATAGGTATTTATCACCGCAACTTGATGGAAGCGGTGGGACCATCGTGGACTCCGGGACCACCTTCACGTTCATGTCACGTGAAGTGTTCAACCTGGTAGCGGCGGAGTTCGGAAGGCAGGTGAAGAAGCAAGTGAGGGCGGTGGGAGTGGAAGCAATGACGGGGTTAAGGCCATGTTTCAACGTGTCAAAGGAGATGAAAACGGTGTCGTTTCCAGAGCTGAGGTTTCACTTCAAGGGAGGGGCGGAGATGGCATTGCCGTTGGAGAATATATTTGCAATGGCGTGGGAAGATGAGAAGCGAAGTGGCGGAGTGGTGTGCTTGACGGTGGTGACGGATGGGGTTGCCGGTGAGACAGAGTTGGTGGGTGGGCCATCCATAATATTGGGGAACTTTCAGATGCAGAATTTTCACGTGGAGTTTGATTTAAGGAATGACAGGTTTGGGTTTCGCCAACAGTCATGCAGCTGATCCTTCACTCCTCAGTGGCTAATCCATGCATGAAGTAGTAGTATAATAGTATTAAGTACTGTTAAGTTTCAGATTAATTTATTTTTAGGGTCAGGATTAGGTACAATATTTAATAATATTAGACTAGTTGAGATGATGATATGTGTCCATTTTTAGACACGTATCACTATCTGACCGGATCTAATGCATTGGATATACTGAATCTAAACTAAGTCCTTATTTTTAAGCTTTGATTATAAAATGAAAATAAGATGGTCGGATATAATTAGTAATGACTAATTAGAGGTTTTTTTTTAATTATTTTTTTATTACTATATATATATATATAAAATTTGGTGATACGAATACATCTAGATCCAGTAGATTTTTAGAATTACCAGGAACTCAGTCTTTTTCATCCCAATACTGTGCACTAGCATAGGTGTGTTAAATGTTAAATTTTTAACCTTTAGTGAGAGAAGAAAACAACATTTGAGCCTGAATTTATTTAGGGAAAAAGATGAAAAAAGCAATAATTTAGTAAAGAAAAAAATAAAGAGAGGTGCTATGTCTATAACATTTTTACAACAAATCATGGGTGGTTAGTTATTACTGGTTCAAATTTGAATTTAACACTGAGATTACTTTTTTAACCCAACAAAAACAACCAGTAACAACTTGTCACTTATAATTTGTTGTAAAAATGTTGTAAAATTGTTGTGGACATATTATTTCTAAAAAATAAAATACTTCCTCCGTCTTAATTTTTTTGTCTTATTTCAAAAATCTAACTTTTTAAGAGAACATTATTTATTGTCTTGTCTGCTATATAAAAATGTATAAGTTTCCAAAATTACTCTTAAATAAATTTATCAAAAATGGTTTTAAAAATAAAGTAGGGGCATAATAGAAATATTAGTAAATTAATGGTTTTTAATTTTAGAAACATGGTAATATTTTGGAACATTCCAAAATAAAATAGAAGACAAACAAATTGAGACAATGATAATAAAAACAAGTCACTCAAATGTGAAAGAATTGTGTTGTTCATACTTAGAATTGAAGTAAAGTACATTTTGCGTCCTTAATGGTGAGGGTGTTTTCATTTTGGCCTCTTAGGTTTTAAAATTTCTATTTTTACATTTCATGTTTGATTTTCTTTTATATTGGTCATACCGTTCTTTTTTATCTGCAATATGATTGTTAAGTGCTAGATAAGTGGCGTTCATTAATTAAGACACATTATTAAAATAACGTTAAGTGTCACAAGATTATTAATAGAAATAAATGGTAGGGTTAATACTTAATATATATATATATATATATATAGTCAAAACGAAAATTTTGAAAAGAAAACGAACAAATTGAAAATAACATCAAATTGCAAGGTTAAAAATGTACTTTAAACCCGTATAATTTAATTGAAAATTTTGTTCATTCAACCTCCACTTTTTAAATAAAGTATAATTTATAATATACGTATGTATAATTATAAAGAAGGGCGAAAGTAGCGGTGGCGGCGAGTAAAGGCTGATAACGAAGAATACTTTATAATGGTTTAGATGAAGTGACAGTTGAGGTGCTCAAATTGTCCACAACGTGATTCAATTTGTCTAAAAAAAAAAGGAAGAAAAGTCCGCAAGTAGTACATTAAAACAGCGGTTGTTTCTTATTTAAAGAATGGGTCACTGTGGCATTAATTGATGTTGGAAAAAGTTTGACTCCGGACGTTGTGGTCCAAGTTAGACCATCATTAATTATAAAGCGGTGTAAGAGCATTCTCATTCCGTTATGAAAATAATAATAATAATAGATTACCAAATATTTTGAGCAAAAAAAATAGATTACCAAATATTATTTACCTATTTTGCATAACTAACTTAATAAATTATAGCACACTTTTCTCAATAATTAAAAAAAAAAATTACAAATTACAACACACTTGTGTATAATTTAAAATAAAATAGAGAGCCAGATTAAGCTGTTTTTTTTTTTTTAGCTACATTGTTATCTATTTTGCATTATTATGGGTTTTACATAATCAGACGAAAATGCTCTCTCACACACTTGTGTGTTCCAATCACACACATAAAAAGAAAAGAAAAAAGGGAAACATTTATTAGATATTTTGCTGTACGAGTGAAATTCAAATTAGATACAATGAGATATGAATCACATGATATGCTGTTTAAAAGCTCATACCATCAGAAAACCTTCTTATAAGTTAAGGTCTATCTCAACCCCATTCAACAACATCCTAAACAACCAGTACTTACTATCCAACTATAGCTAGCATTGGTTATGTTTTCAGATTCTCAACTAAGTAGATAATCACCTACTTGAATAAATGGGCCAGATCAGGATCATCCAAGTTTACATCCAACCATCCATTCAAGCGCATGTATTCTATATAATGTTCTGGTGGCTTCACAGCAGAAGGGTTTTTTGGAGTAAAGCCATGAATTCTCTCGACGTCCCGAGCAAGCCATCTAACATACGCATGATCCAAAGGAGGCACAACTTTCAATAGTATCTCTTCCCCTTCTTGTTGCTTCACAGGTTTATTTCCCATACTAAGGCCTAGCCTGAAAGATGAATAAATTAAATCAATCACCAAGAGGCATATTATATACATCAACACAACAAAACAAGAATTGAACCTAGCTAACAATTCTTGTTAAGAACTGTTTACGAGGGAGCCACCAGCATTGCATATTCATTACAACAATCCACAATATCCTCACAGACCAATGAATGAATATTGCAACTTGTGCGGTTACATCTGATTACCCCATTAAAACCAGTACCTTGACAAGATTCTTGGAGTTACAACTAAAAATTTTGGTTGAGAATCATGCAGTAGAGAGAGAGAGAGAGAGAGAGAGTATACAATTGACAAAAGAGGATCCAGGACAAAGCTAAGGGTTTGAGGCAGCAGTACAGAGACAAGAAATGAGTTATGGAATTCCAAACTACTGAAATCCTTTGACTTTCTATTGGTCACTTTTCCTTGCAATGAAGCACGTTCAGTCATTGTCACCCAAGATTTCAAATCTTAGGCATTGGTAATCTATGGAAGCAAAAAATCTACAAAGTAAATTCTTTTTATCATTGGTAAGTTATGGTAGCACCCAATGGGTTTTGAACCCACAACTTCACACTCCACCTTTTTTTTTTATAGGTAATCAAAGATTTATTTCATAAAAAGGGCATCATGTTCACGATGGTGAACACTCAGAACTTAAAACGAATACAAGTAACTCAAGAAGAGATACAAATAGAAAGAAGAAATTCAAAAATGGAAATCCATTGTGTAAAATCCATTCTACCCCATTGAAATAAGGTCCCAACTAATATAAGCCTCAAAAGATCTACTGATATCACAATATCTTCAAAAGTACAATTATTACGCAAACGTGAAATTAACCACGTCAAACAAGCTGGAAAGATATTCCAAATATTAGAGAAATTCACCCTCCACCTACATTGGCTACATAGTGGAAATCGCTTTCCAGGCCTACAAAATTCATAGAGGGTTGCATCAAATTTTCAATTCCCAAAGATTTACTTTGATCATTTGTTGGATGTGAAGAAAGAAAATGAGATATAAGGCATTGAGAGAATTACAGAACAACTCCATTAATGGCCAGCAATTGGTGACATGAGACAAAATAACTAAGTTAATTCCAATCATCCAGCCTAAACTATAAAGGATATTTGCAATGTGCACCTTAAACTTTAAAATTTTGTAATCAACACCCTAATTCAATATTACTTTGCAATGTCCACTCAACGTCTAACTTAGTGTCAAAATTAACAATTTCATGAGAGTAATTACAATGTACACCATAAACCATGAGAGCATTTGCAAAGCTCGTCATTAATTTGGACTCTAATTCGGATGGTGGGTGCATAACGCAAAATATTCTCAAATTTGAGTATTGATTGCAAAATTTTGAGGTTTAGGGTGCACTACTTCTGTAGTTTAGAGTGGATAGATACAAATAAAAGAACTAAAAATATCACATTGACCATTTGATAACCTCAACAATATAAATAGTGTATGGCATGCATCTTAGCATTGTGTAGCCTGAAACAGGAAATTGTTGATTTGTTGGCATACGGTACAATCTAAGCTACGAGTTCAGTGTCCCTAGGCCAACAAAACAGATCAAAGAAAATCATTCATGTGTAATGCATAAATGTTAACAATTTCTTGTTTTGATAAATGCATAAATGTTAACAATCCATCACGCTTTTCCATTTTAATTTTTTATAAAAGAAAAAAATAATTGAATTTCATAACTAGTAATGGTCGCTAAGTATTGAGGGATACCTATCATGAAAAGGCAAAGAATTTCCTATTCAAATTTAATTTTCAGCAAGACTCACCCTCATCATTTCATCAATAGGGGCTACAATTTATAAGAGTGACAATTTAAGATAATTTGCTTTTGAATTAGGATTTCAATTTTCAATCCTCCCTTTGAAGGGCCTGAGTGACAATTTAGGATACATTATGTCATTGTATGGACTACTTTTTAACTTATGATGAAGTTTAATTCTTCACCTTTTTTTCTTTATTTATTAAATTTTCCATAGGACAACAAAGATAACAAACAGTTTTAAGCCCTAATTGTTTATTGTTATTAAGGATTAAAATTGTTTAAGGTGTCTAATTTATTACATTAACTAAATAAAATTTTTGGTTTGTGATAATATTTCACTGCTTTTTGGTTCATCATCGAAGAGGAAGAGGAAGAAGAAAGTGAAATAAGCAAGTGTGGGTAAGCGTTGAACCTTACTACTAGTACTAGAACCGCAGAAGATTATCAAAAATACTAGAACTGCAGAAGAAGCAGCACCCCTAGGGGAGGCAAATGGGCAAAGTTTGGAGGGGTCATAAATGGTTCCAGTCTTCTCGAACAGGACTACAGTTACAATTTGAAAACAAGATATGAATAAAAAAAAAAAAAATCTAGGGTGAGCGCAGAAAATCTAAGGTGTGCATAGCACTATGAAACAATATAGTTAGGTTAGATGTGGCACATCTTTACCTTTTTAAGTTGCATAGGCAGAATAGAAAGTGATGCATACTACTTGATTCATCAGAAGCAAGTTAGAGTTATGTAATATTGCTAACACTTTCATCAGTTCAAGTTCAAAAGTTCGACACGAAATGGCATTTTAGCATATTAGCAATTCAGAACAAAAAAGCATGAACCTTTATTAACAAACACTAAATCCAACTACCAAAACAAATTCTGTAGTGAAACCAAACACACAAATATACAACAAAAAAACAACATAGCCATCAAAATTAACAAAAAGAGTCTATAAAAGTGGATTGAGTGAAAGTCAAGTACAATTCCAATCATAACCCATAAATCAAATCATTACCACAAATAAAAATTATGGTTTACACCAACTATAAGAATTCAAGTAAATTGAAATGCAGATGAATAACCAATCCACACAATAAAACCAATACCTTATATATGTATAGTTAATACAAGCCAACATCACTGTCTCAACACAACAGCACCACGGATTCAATTCAAACAAAAATAGAGACAAAAACCCATATACAATTTCAATCAGAGAACTCATCTAGATCGAAAGCCCACACCAAATTTAGAAAATTTAAGGTGAAGAACGAGGCTGTGGGGTAAAAACCCAGCGGGTTCATGTGTAATAATAATAAAAAAATTAAAAATTAAAAATTTAATATGATGTAATAATAATAAAAAAATTAAAAATTAAAAATTTAATATGAAAGTAGAGCCAATACCTGGAAATATGCTGAAAATCAATGTCAATCGTAGAGAGAGAGAGAGAGGTTGCGACAGTCTAGAGTAGACACAGAAAAATCAGATAATCGAATAGATTTGAAAGAAAGAGAGTACCATAGGGACACAGTGGGATAAGGTAATTTGCTTTATGGATATCCAATAGCGTAGAGGACTCATAAATTTTGCACATTAGCTCCAAAAATCACTCATATCTATATATGTAAATTTGTGTAAATTTGGATTGTTGTTACACTAATTGTGAAATACATGGTTAGTAACAAAGAGAGATGATTTAAAAGAATAATAAAAAAATTGATATAAAAAATATTTTAATAAAATGTATAGTGTAAAAAAATAATCTGTTTTTGAAAAATAATTGCGTAAAATAGAGAAAAAATATGTCCTTACGCTAAAATAGACATCAATTTTTGTACGAACTAATGCAAATGCTCTCACTAAATGGGTAATCATTTTTTACTCGCTAATTATTATTGTTGCACACGTTAAGTTATAAACGGCTTATATATACTCTAGCTGAAAACATAAAATAGTGTTTTGAAAACAGTTTTCATTTTAGAAGATAATATTTTGAAAACATGATTTTAGTTATTTTTAACTATCATCACTCTTTGCTATTTACTTTAAGAGCAATATTTATTACACATTGCACACTATTACACACAACACAAATTTTTTTTTTTTTTGAGTTCAAAAATACTTTGTGTGAAACAAGGATATATGTAATTTGTGTGCAACAGGTATATAGTGTACACCGATAATTATCTACTTAAAAAAACTTAATTTGTTTTTTATTTTTGTTTTTTAGGGGCATATTAATTGGTGCTCTCAAAGCAATTATTAGTAAACCATACTAGAAAAACTTTTAACACTACTTTCATGAAAAATATTAAAAATTGTTAAAAAAATAATTACTTTCTTATTTTCTTATAAAATATTTTTAAAAATAATCCACAAACCAATAGCTATTCGGTAACATTTCCCTTTTATATTAACACTTATCTTTGTTATTATGAATGTATACCCGCGCGGTACTTCAAAAAGAAGAGGAAGAAAACTAAACAAGCACCTTATGAACATTGTCTCAAGTCTCCACTCTCAACTGACAATCAAATGAGACCTCAAAGCTACAACAGTCCTTCGCTTCCAAATGTTCCTCACTCTAAACCACTGTCTTCCACAACTCTCACGCATACTCATACGCCATGTCTCAACCCAACAACGAAACCTCTCCACAAAACTCGTTCTCTTCCACGACCCCTCAGCACAATTGTCTTATATGGAACTATCCCAAAAGTTCTACGAGGCCATGAAAGCCTGTGCTTCCATCAAGTCCACACCCATTGCTCAAAAACTCCATGCACAGCTTATATCCACTGGCCTTGACTCTTCCGTTTTCCTTCAAAACCATCTCTTGCATTTGTACTCCAATTGCAATCTCATTGACGATGCTTGTTGGGTTTTTAACAACATTGAGTATCGTAATGTTTTTAGTTGGAATACGATGATTAGTGGGTTTGCTGATTTGGGTCGGATGAGTGAAGCAGAGAAGGTGTTTGATGAAATGCCTGAAAGAGACTCTGTTTCTTGGACTGTGATGATGTCGGGCTATTTCCGTAATGGTCAACCAGAAAAAACTTTAAATATGCTTGTTTCGATGGTACAGGATGGTAATTGTGTTAATGATCCGTTTTCTTTCACTTGTGCAATGAAGACTTGTGGCAGTCTCGCATACATGAAGTTGGCTCTACAATTACATGGTCTTGTGGAGAAGTTTGATTTTGGAAGCAATGTGTATATGGCTATTCAAAATTCAATAATGGATATGTATATTAAGTCTGGAAAAGTGAGTTATGCTGAGAGAGTGTTTTTGAGGATCCCAAATCCGAGTTTGTTTTGTTGGAACAGTATGATCTATGGATATTCCAAATTGTATGGGGTTGGAAGGGCTTTCGACTTGTTCAACCAGATGCCTGAACGTGACTCCGTGTCTTGGAACACGATGATATCGATCTTCTCTCAACATGGCTTTGGGGTTCAGAGCCTTGGTACTTTTGTTGAGATGTGGAGTCAAGGTGTTAGACCGAATTCCATGATGTATGCCAGTGTACTTAGCGCTTGCACAAGTATATATGATCTTGAATGGGGTACCCATTTGCATGCTCGGATTGTTCGAATGGAACCGACTATTGATGTTCTAGTTGGTAGTGGTTTGGTTGATATGTATGCAAAATGTGGATGCTTAGAATTTGCTAGGCGGATCTTTGATAGCTTAACAGAACACAATGCAGTTTCTTGGACTTCTTTAATTAGTGGACTTGCACATTTTGGGTTAGAGGAAGAAGCTTTGGAACTGTTTAATCAAATGAGAGAGGCTCCTATTTCCTTGGATGAGTTTACTCTTGCAACAATTCTGGGGGTTTGTTCAGGACAAAAGTATGTTTCAATTGGGGAGCAGCTACATGGATATACAATAAAGACTGGAATGGATTCCTCTGTTGCTATAGGAAATGCTTTAGTTACGATGTACACAAAGTGTGGAAATGTACAGGAAGCGAATCATGCATTTGAACTGATGCCAATGAGAGATATAATATCATGGACAGCAATGATCACCGCATTTTCTAAGATTGGTGATATTGAAAAAGCTCGACAATGTTTTGATCAAATGCCAGAGCAGAATGTCATAACTTGGAATTCAATGCTAGGCACATATACTCAACATGGTTTTTGGGAAGAAGGTCTCAAATTGTATACTTTGATGCAAAGGCAAGGAGTTAAGCCTGATTGGGTCACTTTTGCAACTTCAATTAGTGCCTGTGCTGATCTAGCAATACTAAAACTTGGTATCCAAATTGTATCTCAAGCTGAAAAATTAGGGTTTGGTTCTAATGTTTCAGTTGCAAATAGTGTTGTTACTATGTATTCAAGGTGTGGACGAATTGAAGAAGCACAAAAAGTCTTTGATTTGATACACGAGAAAAATGTGATTTCTTGGAATGCGATAATGGCGGGATATGCTCAAAATGGTCAAGGTAGGAAAGTTATAGAGATTTTTGAGAATATGTTGGAGATGAAATGCTCACCTGATCATATAAGCTATGTATCTGTTCTATCAGGTTGTAGCCATGCAGGGCTTGTAACAGAAGGGAAGCAATACTTTTATTCCATGACTGAGGATTTTGGCATCTCTCCAACATCTGAACATTTTTCTTGTATGGTGGATCTGCTTGGTCGGGCTGGGTTACTTGAGGAGGCCAAGAATTTGATTGATGGAATGCCTTTTAAGCCAAATGCTGCTATTTGGGGGGCTCTCCTTGGCGCTTGTCGGACCCATTGTGAATCTAAATTAGCAGAAGTTGCAGTGAGGAATTTACTTGAGTTTGATGTGGAAGAATCTGGAAGTTACATCCTTCTAGCAAATATATATTTAGATTCTGGCAAGTTAGAAAGTGTTGCAGATGTGAGAAAACTGATGAGAGAGAAAGGAATACGAAAGAATCCTGGTTGTAGCTGGATAGAGGTAGAAAACAGGGTACATGTATTCACTGTAGATGAGACTAATCACCCACAAATCAAGGATATTTACAGAAAGTTGGAGGAGATGATGAAGAAGATAGAAGATACAGGAAACTACAAAAATGCAATTAGGTCACTTCGTGGACAAGGCTACCACAGTGAGAAACTTGCAGTGGCATTTGGTTTGATTAATTTACCTACTTGGATGCCTATCCATGTAATGAAGAATCTTCGAGTATGCAATGATTGTCACCTGACAATAAAGCTGATTTCCCTTGTTACCTCAAGGGAACTTATAGTGCGTGATGGATACCGATTTCATCATTTCAAGAATGGATTTTGCTCTTGTGGAGATTACTGGTAATCTGAAGTTATCAATTTTGCTCTTGTGGAACCTACTGGTAATTTACTAATTTATTTTATTTAGAGGAACCAGTACATTAATTTTTCCCCCTCTCAATTGTGTCCGCGTGCCACTATATTTTTGTTATTTCAATTGAAGAGGGAAAAGAAAGTGAATAGAATAGATAAGTCTTGCAGAACTTACCTCAAAAAAGAAAAGAAAAAGAAAAGTCTTGCAGCTTGGTCAGAGCTGAAGATGCAAGTGACAAGTTTTCAAGCCCTCAAGCCTTCCTCTTCATACTCTTTTTGTTTTTGATGGGGACATCAGTGAGAGATTGCTCTCTAGGCTAGGAAGACAAGGCTGGTAAAGATGTAAGTAAACCCTCAAGGAAAGCAGTCTTCTTTGTGTTAGATTTCCTTGTGATGTTTTTGGTTTGTTTATCCTGTATTTTCTGTTTCATGATTGAGGTACTTCATAAGAAAGCCCTGGAAGAGGATCCTGAGTTTATGATTATATGAAAGGGAAGCTCTTCATACTTGATCACAAGATCATGAAGAGAGAAAGGTATCTTCATCTTTTTCTATTTTATATGTACCTAAAAGGCTAAAAGAAGCACGTGAATTGATTCCTGAGCAAACTTAAGCACAAAATTTGGCTTATCAATCAAGTGGCTGATCTTAAAACCATTGCTTCAATTAGAACTCTGAAAGTTACTAATCAAGAGCGTAATGATTACAATTACAAATATATTGATGGTTTCTGATAAACATTAAATTTGCAAGCAAATGATCATGGTCTATGTTAATTTGATATATATGGGTTCTAGATCAATTTTACTTTACAAAATTAAAAACAATATATGTTGTCTGAGTTCTAATTGTGCAATGTGATTTCATGATTGATTACTTCATAGTGTAAGCAATACTTGAAACTCTGGGCCATCAAATCATGATGTAGTATTAAATGGTTGTCACGTTTTCTGTGGATTCTCGAAATGCTAAGTCTAAACAAGCATAGCAATAGCTGTAATGAAAGTCATATAAAATACAAGAATAATAATTTTTTCTTGAGACTTTAAGTCTACCTGCAAGTTCCTACCTGTCGAGCAGCTTTTTCTCCTGTTCCAATCATTTTTTCTTCTCTTTTTCTTTGTATTCCAGCAAAGCAATAATTTTCTGTTGCTTTTCTTCTTCAGATTTCAGCAAGAGTAGAACTTTCCCATCTCTTTAATGCCAGAATTTCTCTCTTTGACAGAAGTATATGCTGAAGAGATTTCTGCACAGTTTCAGTAATCTCTTTATTTATTTATTTATAAGTAGAGTTTTGGTAATCTCTTTCCTTACAAAACTCTCTTTGACAGCAGAATATGCTAGAGAAAGATTTCATTGGAGTTTGGTACTCCTTGCACAGCAGGCCGATTTGATTTGATTTTTTTTAAATGACTCCAGTTTCTTACAGAGTTGCTTTTTCAATTTAAAAGTCTTTGGATAGCAGATTGGCAACTTTGCTGGTTGGCTCCAGTTCTGATAATCTCGAAGTAACTGGGTGTCTTAGAAACATCTTTTTCTAACATGGTGCAAGTATATAATTATCAAGCTGCATACCTTAAAAATATTAATACCTGTTTGAGAATTTTATTTTTAAAATTTTGTTCTTATAGAATTAACACCGTCTCTTATTCTTTATATTTATAATAGTTTTATATATTGAGCCTAATTTCTAAATCAAATATATGCCTGGTTTCTTGTTTTGAAGGTTACATCAGAGTAACTTGAGTATTCTTTTCCTTCAACCTTGGAAAAAAAATGCTGCTTCAGGTGTATGAGAGGCTGATCTGAGGACTAGGCTGATTTATTAAATCCAGAGAAGCATAAAGCAGCTGCTGATGTTAAGCATTAAGTGACTGCTGATGCTTCATATAGCGGAGTGTATGTATGCACACATACTAATTCAGTTAATTATCAATTTTTAATGTATTGTTCCAACTGTTCTAGGTTCGATTTCCTTGATACAGGTTGTGACCTATCAGATGAATATGATTTCTTATTCTATTACACTATCTTCTATTTCCGATAATGCAACCAAACAAATTTAGAAGAAGACTAGAAAGGGCTTATCTTATTTTAATTTTCATTTAATAATCTGAATGCGTCCAGTGCTAGAAGTTTATATATTTTCATATTTAAGAGAACTTGAAGATTTGCACTTGGGAGAGAATGAAATTTTCACATATCAAGTCTCCATTGAACTAATAAGAGAGTTTTAAAAGAGCACATTATGCCTATGATTCCATGTCAATGATGATATAATAAATATCAGCACTATTATTAAGAGATGCCAAGGGTGAAACAATTGGAATTTTTGTATGAGCTCAGGGATTTATTTGCATTTTTTGTATTACTTCCATTAATCTTTATGGTGCTAATTGCACATGCCTGCAACAAAATTTAATTAAGCATACTAGCACATTTGTAACTGATAGTGATAGGCACTGAAGAATATGAGCCAATTTTCTAACCAATTGGAATTTAATATCTTTATTCAATAATTTGGCCTTCAAGCCTAAGCCATAAGCCACATTAAAGAATCCTAAATGAAGGTAGGTTGATCATGCATATAACAGTCATTTTAGGGGCAAGACAATTCCTAATGTAAGATTAATCGAATTGTAGCAATCTTAGACATGTGAAAGCCAAAAAAGGCAAATAAACTTGAAATCAAAAAGAGTAAAATTTGAAAACAATGAGAAGAAAAAAGAGTAAATGTTACAAAAGCACCAGGTTAGCACATGTAATTGATGATGCTGGCCTTGTCATTGAATAGCATTATTGCACAGACACAAAGAAAAAGAAGTTTGGTAATTGCCAGAAGTTTGGGATGTAACTACCAACGATTGCTACTTTCGGTAACATTTTGGCCTCTGCCACTTACTTGCATGTTATTAGGATTGGGCGTATAACCTGCAGGGCCCTGTTCCCCCCTCTGTTGGTCATTACTAGTAGCAGCACCGGCATTTATCTTCAGATGCCAGGCATTGTTTCTGTCATTTGTTGAATCTGTCCTAGACTGCCAGAAATTGTTGTTGTTCAGCAACTGAGTCCTTCCATATGGCCTGAACCCTTCGCTAGACCCTGAGTTTTTCAAATCCTTGTCCTTTTAGCCTTCTTTTTTACTAATATCAGTACCCACTGGCTTCCATTTCTGATTCAAAGCACAAGTACCATTGTAATTGGATGACCTGTTGTTTAAGTTACTACTTGAGCTAACAGGATGACTGTAACCCTTTCTAGCATTCCAACTTGATCCTGTACTATTCTGTTCGACAAAAGAAGAGCTAGGTAACATGATTCTTTCACCATCTTTGAGCTGAATTCTCCCAGTGGTACTCTCAATATGTTTACTAATATTGGAACTATCATGTTGTTTCCCTCTACCAGCATCCCATCCACGACCAGCTTGGTTATGTATCACCTCAGTAGATGAGTCCGGCATAAATCTCCTGCAATTGCCTTCTTGAGTGCCATTATCTGCTTTTCTACACCCTTGGTTCTGCTGCAATCTGTAATTCTCATCCTACTCACCAAATATAGGGGAAAAAATAGAAAGGGTGCAACAAAAAGAAAGCAAGAAATGAGATATCATACCTAGATGGGGGTTTGTTACCCTGGTATTCATGCCAGAGTTCTGTTTCCAAAATATCATCTTCAGTAATAGTCTGCACCCATAAGAATATGGTTTTTTAATAAATTCCTAGTCGTTTCCTTTTCCATGTTGATATAGTCAATAATAATAAATGGAAATGTGTATTAAACTAAAATTTAGTTTATCATTTAACTTAATTAAAAGGTTTTGATTTGGGACTATGCGGAAAGAGAGAGAAGAATAACTAAAACTTTATCGGGAGGTAAGAATAGCAAATGCTAACTATTGCCTCTTTCATCAGATATCATAAATAGAATTTTATGCACGGGAACATTTGGGTTGAAGTCAATACAAAGCTCCTTATTTTGAAACCGAAATACCTTCTCTGGAATGTTAACACCATCAAGTAAACGAGGAACATGTGCCTTACCCCCAGGCATCTCAAAAGAAACACATCTGCAAGATAAATATAAGTAATATCAAAGGAAGCCAACAGAAAAAGAATTAAGACGGAAAAAAAAAGTGCTATAAACTTTATTGCCTTACAAAACACAGTTCTCTTCAATGTTGCAATGGATTTCTTCCTGATCCCTTTCAGTATCCTGATTAAGGCGACGTATAGAACCACTGATACCATCACTGACAGGTAAAAAGGGAACAAGTAAAAGATCAGCGGGGACTGGGAGTACATTTGTGAACAAGAATATAATCCAAGCTAAATAAAACAGTATCTATCTTGACCGATTTATCACATATTTGCAATTCTTCTACCCAGGGTAATTACTATAGTAGCTGTATTAGATTTGCAACTCTACAGTCTAAGCTCAAGAATTCACCAACCTCAAACTGGTATCTATCTTGACCGATTCATTTTGCATTGGAGTGAGAGACAAAACTTGAGATGCCAACTTGCATGTGCTACTCACATATAACCGATCAGCACTGTTTCTGTTCCTCATTGCTTCAACCTCCTATACAACATCAAGTTTGAAAATAATAAAAACATAATTGTCAATAGTTCCAAAATTCCCTATTATTCAAGAGCCTATAATACAGTCTCATACTGATAGATCCTTCTCTAGATCTTTCGTTTCATCTAGAAGGCGTCCTTCCTCTATAAAAGGAAGCTTGCAGATTCCCTGCAATGAGAAAAAAGAAAAAAAGAAGAAGAGAAGAACATAGCACATAACACTACTTCACTATTGAATTTGTAAAACGAAGTACCTGCAGAGTTGATGTGCCCTTTTAGGACACATTATCGAATGAAATCATAAAATTTGAGGACAATAGGCAAGTGAAAAAGATAAGAAACATAAGCAAACAAACCTGCCACATAAATCGCTTTCCATCAGTATCGACGTCAAAATCTAAGAATAAAACAAAGAAAAAGGTTAATTTTAATATAAAATTCATTGGAACTAACCAACTCAAAAAAAGAGATTACCTGTAGGATAAAAATCAATGATGTTAGACTCTTCATTTGTCATAAGAGCGCGATAAACTTTAGGAAGTGCATGAGCACTACATAGGAGCACATTTGGTTAATTGTTTAACTAAAAAAAAAAAAAAAAAAATCTAAACTGAAGAAGAAACAGGAAATTGGAGTTACCTCGGTGGAGGTAGGACAGACAATAATTGATCAAATGGTTTGAAAGGGTAACCCTTTTTAAACTTTACTCTAACTTGAGCAAGGCCCTTCAAATCCGAAGCAGAGGGTCCATAGTAGTATGGATAAAACCTGTAGCATGATTCAGTTAAGATCATTGATTAGTAAATTTCCTTACATCATTAAGTACCATTGTTAATGGGGCACTTCATCTCATAGAATTGTCTTACCATGTCCATGATGGGACTCCTGAAAAATAATATAGTAGAACCCACAATAGTCCTTCAGTGTAGTTCCTAACCTTCAAGTATCAAGAAAGAAGTATAAAATTTAGGAGTATATTAATTCATTCCAATAGAAGAGGATGATAGGAAGAAGTAAGTAAGGTCTTATTGAATTGGTTAATTTGAAACCACAAAACTGAAAATTGAGGAGCTTTAGTTGAACATCAACGAATTTGAGCTTCATTCATGCTGCTTAAATCACTATTGCATGACACTTACTAAATTCAAGATGTAGCAAGTGTTGTAATTTCAGAAGAAACAAGAAAAAATTTACTATGGTTGATTCTTACTATCTCTTTCCTAAGGTTTTCAATTTCCTCAGAGCTTTCTGCAGAAAATTTCTCTTTGTAGTATCTGTCTTTCCAACCAGAGTCCCCCAATCTCACCTGTGCATGTGGAATGAATAAGAATAAACCCATCAAGCATCTAGAAAAACAGACATGCATGTGCCTTCTAAGGAGAACTTGAAGAACAAGCAACAAGTATCACTAAAAGTGATTATTACTTTGTCAGTCCCTAGACCGCCATTCTTAAATAAGTCATACTTTTTGCGAAGGTTGGATTTCAACTTTTCTTTCAACTCTTTCGTATTTTTGATAATCTGCAACACCAAAAAAGAAAGAAAGAAACTAATCAAGACAGAGAAAGGTTACATAAAATCACAATAAATGATAACCAGAGATATTTTTTTTCTTTCTGTTGGTATATAAATAAATGGAATATCTATTTATATAAAGAAGATATTTTAGTTTCTCTTAACCAATATCAGATCACAACTTTTATCATGCCAGTCTTAAATAAGAAATTGCAATTATTGAATTTAAAAGTGAAAGAAAAAATACAACCAATTCCTTAAGTGGTATTTTAAATATACCTCTGTATTCATAATAATGGAATTTTTATCTTTTGTGAAAAAAGATGACTTACCTCAAAAGATGATACATTTTGTACTGTCACAGTTGCTGAACCTATGAAACTTGATGCTTCTTCATGATCATTATCCCTAGGATGAATCTCCAGATTGCCACATTCATTATCTTCTTGCTAGAGAGGCATTCAGTTTAGCAAATTTTCCATTAGCTTTGAGCAGAATGCACAGTGCTATTCAAATTTAGTTAAAAAAGTTCACTCACATCATCTAAATAATAGCAAAGCCGTTTAAGTTTGCGATTACGCAATTCCAATCTTTTCTTGAAAATTTTATCTTCATATGAGCCAACCAAAAGAATGAACTTCTCAACCCTGGATAATTTTATATAACCTGCTCTTTTATCTTCAGCAGGCTTTTCGTACAAGGAAATGTGAAAATAAATTAAACTCTACACAACAAGTATTGGAAAGAGACTACAATAAGAGTGTGTGTGTCTGTATGTGTATTACCCGGCTCATGTCAACTAGATAGCCACCAAAGTTCTTGAACTCTTTCATGTAAACATAAATCAACAAATCTATGGCACCCTGAAAAAGGATGGTACAAATAAGTTATCTTTAATTCTAAAATTTGACCTATAAAAATCATTTATTGATTTATTATATGAATATAACAAGTAGGGGTGCATGTATCACTTGATCAGGCCTTATTCGCCTTTATTTTTTTTGCCTGAATTCCTTACTCATGAATTGCATCAATGTGTAATGTCATTGAAAAATATTTTCATATTAATATGATCTATTTGAAATAGCTATTTCAACAAACTCCAATAATAATTTTTTTTGAGAATGTAGAAATCCAAATACAGAGATGATAAAGGAAAGGTGGTAAATACAAACATGCAAGGATTATGATTATACCCTTTTCTTTAATACATTCAATAAAATACTTTTGGTAGAAGCCACACTAAAGAATGAATAAATAATATGGTAAAGGAGAGGTGATAAAATGTAACAAACCTAATAATTAGAGTAGTGCTACATACGCCATAGTTTCATAACAGAGCCTACATGGTAAGCTGTTAATGGTTCTCATTTGGACCCATCAATGAAATCACTATTTTACCTACCATTAATAGCTTGCTATTTCAGTTTTGTTGTAAAATTATTATGCTCGTATCTTTATTCATCTAAATAGTAACTATTTTTTTTTTTTTTGAGAAACAAATAGTAACTATAGTAACTATTATATGAGGTTGTTTCGGACAAGATTTGGTTGGAGATAAATATATTTCAACTCATTCTATAATGGCACATAAATGGTCATGGATATTATTTTATAAAAATAAAAATCTCAAGAGATAAAATGTCATTCATCAACACAAAAAGGTGCTTCAAATATTTCTTTAATCCTTGATTGAGGATTAATTATCCTAAAATTGACACTTGTTGATTTAGAAAAGGCAAATACTTCCTGATTAACTAATCTATTTGTTTTCAATCAAAAAGCAGAAGTTCATGCATCTTATAGGGTGTTTGGCAATGAAAATTGAAAAGGGCAACACAACCTCATGAAGTTCTAAAGTAGGCATGTGGGGTAGGAAATCATTTCCCGCGAAAAAGCATATGAAGACAAAGTCATCAACAATCCGCTCAAGGTCAATCTTGAAATTCTCAGGGGGATCAGTTATTTTTATGTCTAGCTCCAAATATTCCCTTAAAATCCATACATGTAGAAACTGCAAATGTGACAGGAACAAAAGTGTAAGTGGATGGAATATCAAAGCTTTTGACTCAAGTAACTGAGGTCAAAGGAAATCATGATACCCCATAAGGCTTCTTAGCCAAAGATGCACTTTTCTTGACCATGTTAGAAGAATTAAACAATCCTCCTCCACTTTTCTCTAAACCAGACTCTAATTTGAGGCTTGTTTCTGAGGCTGATTCACCAACTGGTTGCTGTGCTTGTAGCACATCCTATATTAATGATATCAACAAATGAAAATTAAGAATATATGTAAATGTAATGATTCCACAAACATAATCCTTTGACCCAAAACTTTTTAGAGAACTTAAAAAAAAAAAAAAAAAAAACTTCAATTGTTACAACAAGTAGGGAGTTGGGATTTAAATCTATTGACAAGGTTCTTGGCATATTCTTAAAATGAATGGTGAGCAGCATTTGTGGTTTTTTGTAATTAATCTGTCACTTTGCCCCAACCCAATACAAGTTATCTGCTATCCTACTTCAAGTTCAGGAACTGACAAAAAACATTAATAACATTTTATGGATTTTATTATCTTACAGAAGTAGAGGGTGAGAAGAGAGGAGTAGAGTGAAGGGGATGAGGGTGGCTTAATTAATCACTTTGTTTGGATATTTCTAAATGAAGTGAGGAAAGGTCACAGGGCGAGATACCCCTCCGAACTTCAAAACACCCATTAAGAGGCAAGCATACAAGGCCTTTGCTCCAAATTGTAACATCGCAATAGTCACCCTATGACTTATCATTAGAGGAATTATATCTAAAATGTAGAGTGTTTGTGACAACTAGTCAAATTCACCTCTCTCAAAATGGAAAAATGAACTTCATGTGTTGCTAAAGCGAGCATTATCAGATCAGCATCCTGCATGCCAATATCAAATGACAATATCATTTATTTAAACATAAAATTAAGTGATGAAAAGTAAATAGGTTCAAGGAGATGAAGGAGACATTATATATAAAATTAGGATCAAAGTTATATCCACGTGTAACTCTATTTTTTTAAAACAATATCTAGTGTTAATGTAACTCTATGTTAACATTATACCATTAGAAAACTATTTATAGGATTAGTATATTAAAATTTTCACTGTTGGGAATTACATAACATGAACAGCAGATTTCATGCTAATCATCCATTAAACTCTTTTTTGTGCAAAAATTTGAAATTTAAATATTTTATAAATGAGATAGCTATGATTTCTAATTGACTTAAAATTTTTCAAGCATAGAGGATAACCAAAAAAAAAAAAAAAAAAAACCAATACAATAGTAGATTTGTCAATTAAAATACGCCTTCAATAAAAATTTATTAAATTATATAACATTACAAAAGTTGTATAAGGTGAAACTTCAACCCAACCCGTATGATTATATATATATATATATATATAAAAGTGACAATACAAAATAAAGGAACTAGTAAAGTTCACATACCAGACCATACAGGCAGTGCCTGGTATTTGGATCGTAACCACCAACATTCCGCTGATAACGAATAAAAGACATGATTTTGTGTTCTCCCTCACCAGGAACATTGGAATCAGAAAGGATTACCTATTTGAAAAAATATGAATCAAATAAAAAATTAAAGAATAAGTAGGCATAGGTTGTATGAATGAACTCCAAAACAAAATGCACTTGAGTGAGTGTAACATATGCTGTTTACTATAAAGTCATCTCTAATATGATTTAGTATTCAAAAATCATATGGACAAAACCTTGATGTTTCTCCATCCTGGATCATTGTTCATACGTGAACTAATATAGCTTCCAAGGGCCTTTGACAATTTGTACATAAATTCTGTGCCTGGAGTGATAATATTAGAATCAGAAACTTCAGATTCACGTTTTGGAAGAACCGGCTTTCCTTCCCTTTCAAATTGTCTTCTCAGCTTTTCTTCCTCGGCTGCCTATATAAATATTGTAGCCAACATGAAGATAAAAGAACATAGTGTATCAAATAGAAAAGCACAACTCTAGATACAAATTCAAAAGAAGGAAAACCCACAGCGATTTCATTGTCCTTAGCAGTCCGAAAACGTCTGCATCGTTGTTGATTCATTTTAGCCCGTGGAGCAACTCCATCTACATATGTATATACATTGAAAATTTGTGTATGTCAAAGGCTACACTCATACTCTAAAATGCATTGTTTGTTTGTCAAACGCTGAAATGAAAATGCATATTAGTGACACAATAGTTAACTAATTATTGTCAATTAGTTTAAGTCAAGAACATGTTGAAGTCGAAGGAAAATCAATCTCACCGATGGCCATATAAAGTAACTTTCTTGGTCTTACAATGCTGAAAAGGTGATCAATGTATTCAAAGATATTGTTGAAGACTTCTTCAAAGGTTTCCGGTGGGCTAGGCTGATATGTACATAACAAGAAAAAAAAAAAAACATAAATAGTCTATAGATGTAAATACACTGTTATCAACGATGAAGTACAATGCAAAATAAGCTAAAGATGAACCAACATGATCATCGGGGTGGAAGCATGGGTGGATAATCCCATTCATATCAAGGTAGAGATTATCAAACTCAATGCCATTTGGGTTTGGCAAGGTGGTATCTATTCTCTCTGAGTCTTGTTCTTGTCTCTCTTCAATGGCTTTAACCACAACATTCGGGTACTTATTTATCAACCATCGATAAAACGACGGCACACCCATCTCTCAGTCCTCTCTCACTTTAGCTGAAATGGTTCTCTCTGGCTAACTCTTGGGCTCTAACTACAAGAGCATAACAGATTGGCTGACCTATGTTACATAGACGTATATATAGAAGGGCCATGAAAAAACAATAAAGAAGAAAATCCAAGCATCAGATAATGGCTACGAGATACGAAGAGGCAGCCAAAATTCTCAGCTAGCTATGTAGCTATTCATTATTGATGTACCAGTGCTTTTGATTAATTTGTCGGACATTTATTCGTGAAGGGCCCCAAATGTACTAGAGATCTGTAAGTTCAAAGGATAAACTTTAAAGAACATGAAGAATTTTAGCTAGATGTTAAAGAAAAATACAATGTGCACTACATTTTCAAATTACTTTATATTACTTTATCGGCAAATTTTAAATGGTAAATTGTTAATACTTTTATTTTTGTTTTCTTTCTTTTGCTTCAATACCAAATTACCAATGACTCCAAAGTAAAGATACCGGTTGGAACAGTTCATGACTTTTTTTTTCAGCAAAAGTTCATGACTTCTTGTCTCCTGCAATTTATCTGTCCCTTCTGTTTCTTTTACTCTGCTTTTTTTTTTTTTTGCTGAGAAATTCTTTTACTCTGCTTTAGATTCGATATTTGAAAATTGAAATAAAGTTCTATCCCTTCCTTTTGAAACAAGTTGTAGTACTAGTAAATGATATATTACAACAGTCCTTGCCTTTTGCTTTTGATTATTCAGAATTTTTATTGAAACCAAAACACATTTGTACAACAACAGTCAAGATCAAGCCACTCTTTACAACAAATCCTATATGCTAAAACAGAACAGAGAAGACATCTCATGATTCTGATCTTCCTCTATCAGAGTTATATTGGCCCAACATATTGTGTGGGCTTAGGGCCCATTAAACTAGTCTCTTTAGATTGGCAATCCTAGTCCAAGTATTCCTAGGCGTAAGCCCTCTACGCCCAATAATTTACCTAAGGATTCTAAATTATAAGGCTCCTTGTTCCCAAATTAAAAAAAAAAAAAAAAAAAAAAAAAAAAAAAAAAAAAAAAAACCCTCAAAATTTCACAAGTCTAAAAAATTATAGGATAAGAATTAATTTTATCAAAAGAAAAACTATAAGTGGGTCTCTTATTTCTAAGAGTGTCCTTAAAATATTGGATTAATAGAAATCCAACCCAATTGAAACTTTTAAGATGTTTCATCAAAATCCTCTATAAAAAAAGTTGTTTTATCAAAAGAAAATTTTTATGAATGTGTTTGATATAAGCAGATTAACTTTGATCAATAGCTAAAGAGATTTTAATAAAAACTAAATACATAACTTTTTCATCAACAAAAAAATCCCTAAATACATAAAAATAATTAATAATTTTGCATCTTAAAATGTAGTAAGAACTAAGAAGAATTTTTTTTTTTCAATTATAATAATAATATTTAAATAGATATATTTAATTGATATTTAAATATTAAAAAAAAATATCACTTAAAATTATCGCCTTAGACCTTAGATGTATTGACTATTGAGTAATCATATACGTGTTTTTTAGCTGCCATCAATGCATTAATTTGTTTTGACAAACCTAGCATACAAGCAAATTTTACTTGTAGCTAGGGTTTGTTTTACCTTTTCCCCCTACAAAATATATACATGAAAAATTGGAAATTTCGAAATATAGTGGGAATGTGGGATGTAAAGCTAGCCAATTTTAATTTTTCTCCCTGTAAACATTTGGAAAAGATTTGCGTCTTTTTGGAACTACATTGGGGCGTAAGAGGTTAAAAGGGGTGCAAATTTGATAGTAATTTTGATGAGTTTTGTTTAGACCACTGAAGAATTTTGAAGTTGAGGCCGTAGCTTTCGCTTGGGGAGTACAACGGGCAGGGCTGTGCTTGTGTTGTGATGCAAAGTGCTTGTTATCATTAATTAGGCGGCGGAGATAAAAAGGGGAGGAAGAGAGAGAGGAGTGGAGCGCAGACATGTCACAGTAGTAGTATTTATTAGGAGCATATCTCAATGTGATCGGTGTTTGATATCTTGTCTCTCATAGTTGTTTGTTTGGATTTTGGATATTCACTCATTGGTGGCACATTTGCATCATCAATAAGTTTATAGATACAAAAATTTCACAACTATATCAAGACGGCAAATTATTATTAATAAATAGAAAACTGATGAATAAAGTATGCTCAAATAAAAATTAGTAAAAATTGTGTTTATAACATTGGAAGCGGTACTAGTATTTATATTTCTTTCAACCCACTACATGGTAGTTGAAAAGACTATCTAAACCTTGCTTAGAGTTCTTTTTGTAACATTCATAAAGGTGTAGCCACTAGCCACTAGGGTTTTATAATGTCGATGTAAACCACCAAGTTGAATCAAATAATTTTTTTGTTCTTTCTCTTTCTTTCTTGCTTTCACTCTCTATTTTAATTTTATCATATTCAATTTACATTTATAGAATACCCTTAAACCTACTATCCTATATGCACTCATGCGAACTCATAGCATCCAAATTAGACTACCAAATTACTTTAAAACAAGTGGATTCAACTATCCTAAGGTAAGCTTTGACATCTCAAACTCAGAATCAAAAGCGAGTACCAACAAAGCTAAATTTGTACTTGTGGTGACCTCTCTCTCTCTCTCTCTCTCTCTATATATATATATATATATTGTTGGGTTCTAAGAAATTAGGAATTAATGTATTAGAACTTCAATTTGTATTTTGTTGGCAAACCATGATCAAAACATTTAGTCTAGATTTAAGCTTGCTCAAAGTATGTTTATTTGTAAAATTAGAATCGAGTGATTGCAGAATTTATTGGACTAAATCTGTAAGTTTCGATCGATCGTACCACGTACAGATTTATTTTTCTGCAGAGTTCCAGTTCAGCCCAAACTCTATTTAAACGTCTTGGGGTTCAAGTAAAACACTCCTATATATAAGGAAAACCCTAGAACGTTTTTGAGATTTTTGTAGAGAGAGATTAGAGTGCCTCTTGTGCCTCCTTTTATTAGGGTTTTGTACCCAAACCTCTCTAAGTTTTTGTTGCTCATATTTGCTGTTTATGTGAATCTCTTGTGAGATCTTTGAGGAGCTTTCCTTCACATAAACTTAGGGTTTTCAAGGTAGAGATTTTATCTACATCTTAATGATCAACAAGGTTGCAACCATTGGAACTTAAAGAAAAACAAGCGAGGAGCTTGTAGCTGATTGAGGGATTCAAAGAAAGAAGTAGTCCGTGGACTCAGAGTCTGCGCGTGGTCGTGTCAGGAAGTTTTACTAGTGAGTAGCATTAGGAAGTCAAGCGGGGAGCTTGTAAGTCCTTTTGTAAGAACTTCAATTTTTTCTTAGTGGATTCCGTTTTGCCTTGAGGATCGGTGGGTAAAATCCTCTCCAGGTTTTTCCGTGTGGTTTCCTAGGTGATCATATCTTGTGTTCTTTATTATTTCCGCTGCATTATATTCTTGATATGATTGTTTGATTGTTTTAACCTAGAATTGTTTAATTTGACTAAGTAACAACTTGGCTAATTAATCTAGGCTACGCAATCTAATTGTGGTTTAGGGGGTCTAAATTTCCATCATATATATATGGGTCTGATTAATTTATACTCTTAGAGCATACATTAACAAATCCGTTTTTGAAAAATTTTTATTGAGAATTAAAAAAGTTGTCAAAACTTTTTCAATTCTTGATAAAATTTTTTCAAAAAATGGTATACTATTGTGTGCTTTAGGATAAACGTTAGTAAAATCCTACATATATATATATATATATATATGGTAAGCTTCAATACTTTTATTGATGTATGCACACAAACACATGGGGCATCACTCATAAAGATGTAGGTATATATGAGAGCCTCCGAGGCAGGAAAATACCTTGTCCATGATGAGAGTAATAACTTTTAATTCTTATTTTTGGGGTTTTGATATATGGCTCATTTGTCAGAATGTGTTCAATGGGATATATGTTTGATGTCCCATCCAATACCAGAAGTAGGCAGAGCAGGTAATTATTGTGAAAGGGACTATCAGATGATATAGAGGACTGAGGAGAGTGGAAACTGGGAAAGACTCGTTCAACTGCATTGATCTGTAACAATAATAATAATGTTAAGTAGAGGTAGGTGGAGGAGTTAATCCTCCTCTTCTTCTTTAGAATGTATGTAACCCAACTTTTATAAAGTGAAAAGTAAAGTTAGAATATGATATTCCCCTTACGTAAACTCTTACTATTTTTTTTTCTAAAGCTTTTTACGAGCTTAACTAACATAGCCTTTGTTATGATTTCACTCATGTGGCCCACGATCTATATCTTACTTAACGTGACAAAAATTCAATCCTGATGGATCAGACCTGATCCCAGAATTGTTTGTTCAATTTTATCTGTTTTTTCTTTTTTCCTTTAATTAATTAATATTTGGGCTGGTATATGAGTTTGAGGAACTCGGCCAAAAAGTCAGTGATTCAACCTGAAAATTTGAGAAGATTCAAAAAGTTAAATTGCAATTAAGTTGTCTGCTAATTAACTACAAATTTCACGGAGAAAAACTCTGGAATAAGATAAAGTGATGGTTTTTACTTTTTAGTCTCTAACAAATTTAATAAGGCGATCAAAATTTTAAATCTTAATGTGTCTAAAAAAGTAGTGTCAAGGAGAAAGTATCTTGTGCGCTTGATATATAAACTAAAGATTTACTGACATATGAGTCTTACACATATGAAACTCATATATTAGTGAGACATTGGTCTCATACGTCTGACTCCTTAGAGGACATGTTAGTTTGTAGTTTGTTCACATCATCAAAGAAACTAAAAAAATGATCAACTGTCCTTAATCATAATTCAAATACAAAGAATATTTAAAAAAAGGGGACTTTCATGCTTGTTCTTCTTGATGATAATGTATTTAACTAAAAGCATTTCAAGCTCGCACGCAGTGCTTATAAATCTCACACTAGAGAACGTGATGACATAATTTGGTGTTGTATTTCCACAGAACACGATCCAAAATACATGCTACTAGGTAAACGCACCCTTAAGAAGTTTTGTGTTTTTGTATTACAGTTTAAATGAGTTAAAAAAATGATCGACCATCGTCTCTCTCTGGAATCTGCACCAATAAATCAAAGCCAGATCTTACTGGGGTTGGATTTAAACAAGTTGTCTGCGGTCCCCAAACGATAGGGCCCCCACTTGGTCAACTATACTAATTACTAGGCTCATTCTCAAATCTCTAGAGATTTATGTTATGTCATTGTTAACTATATAAACTCGATCCATCCCATTATTCATTATTATTCACTGTTTTCAAATCTTGCTGCAATTTGTAAATAAAAATTTCAGTCTTATATGACACATTGATCATCTTTTATTGGTTAGAGAATCTCATATTAAGATCTAAAGGACACCATTTATTTTTTGGCTAACTTTAAAGGACACCAACGAGTAACCTCTCGTTTTGTATCTCTTGGAATATGCATGTAACCGATCGAGCATCAAACACATTGCTCTTCACACATACTTTATGTACATTAACAAATCATAATAAATCAAAGCATACTAATAAGTAATACCCTCTTCTCATACAAAAAATAAAGAAATAAAAACCCAATACTAATCATGTAAAATGAATGCCTCTATTTCCCCTTTAAATTTGTTTATAATAATCTTCTCTTACTTAACAAAAAAGTCATAGTATTATCCAACCGAAACAAAGAAAAAAAAAAAGAAGAAGAAGAAAACTATAGGGGGCTAGACAAGAGAGCAATAATAACTAATCAAAGCAAATTAAGTACTGGTTTAAACGTCCACACTGCAACCTTGCACCACTGATTCAAACTTCATGACCGGTCCAACTGTGATTCCACCATTAGGATTAAAGCCACCAAACTTAATATACGCAGGACAATTCACATTCAAATTGTACTTCCCAGAGATCCAAGTTCCCACTTTCCACTTCACACACCCATCAATCCTGATATTGAGCAACACAGCCCCAACATTCTGGTCCTGTTCCAAAGCCATCATTAACCCAGGCGCCACAGGTATCGTGTTCCCATACAAGAAAGGAGACCACACAGCTACCTCATTGTGATCTTGGTACGTTGAGGGGAGCAAAGTTGGCATCGTCACTTGTTGGCTTCGGTAGGTGGCGTAGACGTCAAGTTTCTCGTAGTAGATTCCAACTTTGCCCATGCGGTTTTTTGAGGCAACAGTGATCTGCATGCCGGTGGTGATGGTGGGAGGTTCGGTGGTTGAAACGTTGAAGACATAAACGGTGGAGTCTTGGAGGACGAAGCGAGGCTTTGTGGGGAGGAGGATGATCCAGACAAGGAATACAACAAAGAGAACGAGGGCAATGAAGACTGCTATGATGAATAATATGAGGCGGAGCTTGGCTTTGTCATGGTCATGGTGGCCACAGTCTTTCGAACTCATGGCTGCCTTCACTGGAGGTGATAGTGGTGGTTTAGGGAAGGAGGGCACTTTTAGTGGGGGCACTGAAAACTCTAGCTGGTAACAAAGAAGAGAGCAAAGTTAACTTTGAGAGTCCAGGAGACAGTTTCTCTGAGAAAATGTGCATTATATAGACAAAGAGAGAGCATATGAAAAATAAATAAATAAATGAAAAGAAATGAAAACTATTGGCTCATCATGTTTGAGTGTTTGACACATTTTAGTTTAGGTAGTCAGATCATCATTATAACCGTAATTGATTGTTTGATAGATCATGATGCATAAAAAATAATGTGATTATGTATTGAAAAACAGTGATTTAAAAAAAAAAAAATTCATATAGTGGGACTTTACTCATAAAACATATGGGTCACAGATATATAAGTTTTGTAATATAGCCTTATAAAATAAGTTAATTTTTAAATACAAGATAAAAAAAAGTATTAAAAACTCTATTTAGTAATTAGTATGCTATTGACGTGGTACCTTAACTTAATTAGTAATAACTTTAAATTTTCTATTGAGTATTAGAGAGAGAAAATTTTGCACAATCTCTTTTAAAATTTTTAATATGATATATGATAATAATGTTGTTCTAATCACAATTTAAATCTAAATAATTTTATAAAAAATACAGAGATTTTATGTTCTCTTTTACTAAAAGTAAAACAAAATTAATGTAGATGTATATCCATCGGATGTGGTGGAGAATGGGTTTCACTTGGAGTAGCGTGTCCTTTTCTTTAAGGTGAATGTCGTATGCGTCTACGAGAGGTGAACCACCGAACCCTCCATAAAAATAAAAAAGCCATACAGGTGGGTCCCATCAAAATTGAAGTTGAAGGACAAGTGTTGTATCAGGGTCCTATGGGAACCGACCGTTCTGGCTGTGGCTGTTTGGACTTTTGTAGGGGTAAAACTAAAAGTTTTTTTTTTTTATACTTTTTTTGGGGGTAAACACGTAGAGCCTACGTCAAGTAATGGTAATAAATCTGTCAAAAAAATAATGGTAATAAATAAAAATAATACTATGTGTCACTGGGACCATGAACTAAGTATCATATAATGTTTTCTAAAAAAAAAAAAAAAAAGGGTATCATATAATGATACAAAAGTTCCTAATTTCCTACTCACAGGTCACGCGGTAATCTTTTGCTGTTTTTGACCATAAGTTTCTGAATCTGTATATGCAGTGTTAGAAATATTACTGTATTCTGAACAAGTTGGAGGGTAGTAGTATCTTTCTAATTTATGACAAATTTATTGTTTGTCGTTTGTAGCACGTCCTTTACTAAAAACTATTAGTGAATAACTCTCTTTTGATACAAAGGTAAAGGAGATCTTGAGTCACGACCACCATCAATTTGTTTATGTAATTAATGACTTTATTACAATACAATTTGATAATAAAAAAATCTAAGCATATGACAGTAATTTTTTTTTTCATCGTAGAACTCTTATAAGCTTGATATTAAATTAAGGTTGAGACCGGAAATTTAGAGGCAAATATAGATTAAGTAAAGAGGGTTGTGATTATTAGCTCCAATTATACAAACTGAAATATACTATTGAATTCTAATTGAAGAAAATTTTGGGATGGGAGTTTGGATTAGGGAACGGCCATCAGTTTTGTAGGCCCTTCGGTATCATGGAAGAGTGAAGAACATCTCGAACCATTCATCATAAATTAATAGCACAAGTCTTACGTAGAAAAGTCAACCACAATTCTTTTTATTTTCACATAAAATTTGTACGAATTCTTCTATTCTAAAATAAAATTATAGAAGAACTATTACAATATTATTTGTAGAAGTGCTCACAGCAATGTGTTCAAATAAAAAAAATTAATTACTTGATCAGCTCAAAACATAATATTATTAGAACCCTAATAATTAAAGCATGAACTTACTAACATTGTCATTTATATTTATAAAGTCTGTTTTGGGAGTTTAAAAAAGTGTTTATAAAAATTCAAAACTCTATTTTGCAATCACAACTCTTTATGATATTTTTTACAAACACCCCCATTATACTAGAGAGAGAAAGAGAGTACTAACCGGCTTGGGCAAGGGACCCTCTTGGAATAAATTTCTCATCTGCTCAAAAATCAGTTGATGTAAAAAGCACTCTTCTGAAGGAGACTAGACAGAGCACTGTGGGAGGAGAGACCATGCAAAAGCTGCGTAACCTAATTACTAAACCGCTTGAACAAAACAAAAAAACAAAGAACGTAATTAATTGTTTGACCTAATGAAACTACTTGTGGATACTTATATAGGAAATTTTGTTTTAACAAGAAAAGAGAATTAATACAACCCTAAAGGCTGTCGGTTCATGCGCTCATGCATTCTTTGAATTAATCTCTGATTATATATTATTATAATAATTTTAATTACTTGTGCACAAGGAAAACTGCTGACAAATATAGGTACTGATATTAAATCAGAACTTAGTTTGGTATTAATGACTGAATATGAAGTTAACTAGCTAATTAATTATAGTTTTGCAAGGGCGGTCTGACAACTTTTTTGTAAATCAGATTGGAAGATTTTTATAATATACGGGGTTTTGTTTTATTAGAGTTTTATTTCCTTATTTAAAAGAGTTTTAGAAGTATTTTAGTCAAAATTGAGTTTTCATTTTTTTTTTAATTTTTTAAAATTTGTTTTAGCTGAAAAATAAATTATCTCACACCTTTAAGTAAGTTTGCAATTTTATAAAATGAAAATAGAGAAATTTATTATAATAAAACTATAATTAGTTTTTTTTTTCCCTTCAAAAAGCATATTATGGATTAAATAGTTTGCGTCTAATTTGGACGAGATCTATTATACTATATTTTGTTTTTAAAAGAAGAGGTTATAAATTAGATCATTGATCTTGAAGATTATTTTTCTTATGAAAGATCTATAAAGATTTTTGTATGAAACAAGTTTGTGAGCGATACAACAATTTGGTTGAATGAGATATAAAGTGTTTTAGAATGAGAGACGTAAGCTCAAAATTTCTTCATGGAAGATAATAAGACGATGTAAACATATTCTTTCCCTGATTTTGATGAAATAATATCAAGCCAATTTATAAAGAAAATATCAAAGGTGTCGATTGGGATGAAATCGCACAACTTCGAAGATTGAGAATCTGAGATAATGTTTTGTAAAAAGTTGTTAAAGAATAAAATTCAAAGTTGGTTGAGGAAATGACAGATTTCCATATGAGGGAGATTTTTGGAAATATTATAAATGATTCAACTGAAGTCAAATGTGACAGTGAGTCTAGAGCCCTCTAGCCAAAATGGACATTTGCTCCTTTTGTCAAAATTTTCTAACAAAATGCCTTTATTTAGAAACAATATAACAAAATGCTCCCGTTTTAAACTCGATTTTCTAAAAAATCAAGTTTAAATGAAAAACTCGATTTTTAGAAAATCGAGTTACGTGAAATCAAACTTAAAAAAAAAAAAAATAATAATAATAATACATGGAACTCGAGTTTCATATAAAATTTCTCACATTATTCGATTTTCATCAAATCGAATTTTTCATTGAAACTCGATTCTCTAAAAATTGAGTTTCAAAACAGGAGCATTTTGCTAGATAGTTTCAAAACATAAGTATTTTGGATACATCTTTTGGGCGAAAGGAGCAAATGCCCATTTTAGCCCAAGATTTCATCATTTTATTATAATGTACTGAAATTTACTGACTTTATTGAATTTGAAAGATCTAACTTAGTGGTGAATTGAATATTGTCAATTGTGTAACAACCAAGGAAATTAAAGGAGATAACAATTAAGGTGTGTTATTAGTTAAACTAGAGGATTGCAAGTTCCAAAAGAAGACAAAATTGTTAAAGTATTTGCAATACTTGTTGTTTTGGTTAATGGTGAGGACAAGTTCTTTCTAATTAAGTAGGAATCTGAGATAGGATATTTGGAAGATTTTTATTTGGATTTTTGTAATTTTCAGACTTTTCTTGAGTAGGGTTTTGTTTCCTTGTTTTAAAGAGTTTTTATGAGTATTTTAGTTACAATTATTGAGTCTTCAAATCATAGTACTTTAAGATGATTTTTACTTAGAAAAAAAGTTTTCGTGATAAGCTTGTAATTTGTGAAATGAAAGTTGAAAAAACTATTATTATTATTATTATTATTTTTTTATCGCGTGTATTTCTAAGTCTTCTTTAATTTTGTGGTTTCAATGATCCGATCTTATATATAAAAACAATTAAGGGTTGTAATTTAACCAACCGCAAGTTTTTGTAAGGAATTGTTGTGAGAAAATTGTTATATAATAGTTGTATGATCAATAATTACTAGAAAGGGGTTCAATCTTAGAAAACAGGATAATATTACAAATAACTATCTCTGGCATAAGTGAGCATATTAATTTAATATTTTGTCACAAAATTTGTTTAATCAATAAGATGAAAATGTTGATTAAATATAAACGACCTTTAATTTGCTAGACAGAGAGCAAAATTGTTGACAATCTTTTAATCATCTTTTCTATTATTGTTTTCTTTGTTTATATATTTCATATCTACTTAATACAATTCTCACAAGAAAAAATACTTAATACATGATATATGTGAAGTTCAACAATCAACACATATATATTCTTTTTTATATAAAAATAAAAATTCTACTTTAACCTAACAAAACACACTTAAATACTCAACATATCAATTTATTCCAACTCACAATCAAGAATATTACAATTGTAATTAAGTACATATTTAAAGCATGAAAAACTACAGGTCAATTTATTTCGTTAAGAATGGCTATGTTGTCAACATCCACTATAATTTGAGTTATCCATGGAATGGAACGATGTGCCACTTTCTTGTACCAACTTGAAAAGGCCCAATTGACGCTATACCAACCGTTTGTGGATGCACTAAAAATATGAATCACTGAGACTTTGTTTTGCTTAAGGATTGGATATAGAGGTCTAGCTTTCGACAATTCTTAGATTTTGTCTCAGATGAACTTCATTTCGGTTAATTAGAAAGAAGTATTGAAGCAAATTGTGGGGTCCCAATAGCAGGTATTTTTTCAATGATGGTGGTTGTGAGTTGGTTGATTAGTTAAGCCTTTGAAAACAACTTGCAGATCACATTTTTTGCCTTGGATATGAAGGGAAACATGTAGTAGGTCGATCATATGGCTTTTTGAAAGTTGTAAATCGTCTTTGCAAAGCAAACACCAGTTTTGAACTGTATTCCTTTTGATTCACACACTCTCAAAGTTGCACTTACCTAATTTTGTGCCCATGTTATATGCATATTTGCCATCATACATCTGTCTCTCTCTCTCTACCAAACTTTTTATTGTTTGCTAAACCCAACTTATTTTTATTTTTTAATAGACACAACTTAATAAACTATAGACTTTAATTAAAGAGAGTTTCTAAAATTCGAGAGGTTGGCTTAGTAGTTCCTAAGGCCTAATGATATCTATGAGATCTTGAGTTAAAAACCGCTTGCCCCTATTTTAGGACCACTCTCAAGGGATTCTTCACTATAATAACCCGGTAGATGTGGGATAGAGAATTGAATATAAAAATAGTTAAATATGTATTTGAAGAGATTTGGATACCCTTATTTGTAAAAAAAAAAAAAAAAAAAAAGAGTTTTTTTTATATATATAGGACACTCATTAGCATTTCCCTATATATATATATATACACACACACACAATGAGACCTTGCTTGTACCGTTTACCATTATAGATAAGATAGGCATCTATAATGAAGTAGTAAACTACAATCATAATTGATAATTGGTCAGTTTTAGTGTGCGTTTGGGAAGCGCGTTTTGCGCTTCCCAGACGCGTTTGCGTTTTTGCAAACTTTTTTTTTTTTTTTTTTTTTTTTTTTTTACTTTTCAGCTTTCCCAGACCGTTTTGCACTGTTCATCACTGTTGCGGCTACTGTTCATTGAACAGTAGCCGCACCATGTGACTATTTCCCACCATTTTTACTGTTCACGGACCCACAATTTTCACTTTTCAGCAATTTTTTTTATTAAAAATGGGTCCCACGGTACTATTTACCCATTTAAAAATTATTTTGCTACAGTGTTTCAATTTTCAATTTTAAGTTTTCAGTTTTCAGCTCTATCCAAACGGACCCTTAAAATGTTTTAGGCTCTATCTAAACCTTAAATACGGTAAAAGAATTTACCCATTAAATTTACTCTAGCTTCTCGAAATTTGAAAAGCTTCAGTACAAGGCTGTGGTCTGTGGGTGGTGGTGGTGGGAGTGGGAGTTGTCGTCCCTACCTTCGCTGCAACCATTTTGGATTCTGGTTTCCATCACTTTCCAAGTGCTTCCCTTCTGTATCATCTTTGTGCTTCTTTCTTTTCGAAAGGAGAGCATCAGAATAAGGCTTTCTTAACCACACAAGCTAAGGATATACTGTACATTCACCACGTTGGCTTTTTTATTTTTTGCATTTTTAACTGCAAAAGCCTAGGTTCTCTTTTTATCCAACTTTCTTTTTTTCTTTTTAGATTACATTCTCTGGTTCTACTCTTCTCAAAGAGAAGGTATCTCTTAGATTTGATATACGCATCACTTCTCTCTTTCTCACACAGCCATAGGATCCATACACCATGCATGAAAGTAATGATACATATTTGCCACGCATAAGCTAATTATTGCTGCTGGAAAAACTCAGCTCCCATGGGATTTTTCCCAACTTACCTTGCAATATATGGATGAGAATGTTGAACTGTACTCAGAGGAATAGTCTTACCTTTTTTTTGAGGGGAAGGAATAGTCTTACGTTGTAGAGTGAGGATACATTAATTTCTGCCATAGAAAAATAAAATCTATATTTATTGAACTGAATCGATCCTATAATTTTTGTATAGCTGAAAAATTAATCTATACATTAATTTTTGTATATTAAATTCAAATGGCATTTTCTCCTCACTCGTAACATCTTTCTCTTGTAAGGATAAAGTTGATGCATGTGTAACTTATCCATTAGGTGGGGATAAAATCGAGACAAATAAAGGGTCTGAGAGAGGAGGGAATACAGTACTGTATTAGAGAGGAAAAAAAAAAAAAAAAAAAGCCACAAAAAATTAAAATAACGATCACTTCATTGGAAAGTCATTTGTCCTATTCAACCCCACATCTTTTAAAATTTTGGGACTTGGTTGGGGTTGCAATCCCATATGTACTCCCTTATTTTGTTTAATATATATAACCCCTTCTTGTTTTTGTATAATTTTAAATAGGGTTTAGCATCTGTCTAATAACCACTACCTGTTAGGATACGGACACGTGTTCAGTCTTGGATACGTGTCCACAATCCAACATGTCTAATGGCACTGGTCAGAAGCCGAATCCTTTTAAATATGCACGTTTTAAAGCAACTTAAGTTTTCACAAAATTCTCTCCCAAAAAGGAAAAAAAAAAAAAGAAAAAAAAAAAGAGTTTTCATGAAATTATCCTCCCCATAATTTGCGATTACAAAAAGTAATTAAAAAAATTTGGCACCACAAAAAAAATAAACAACTTTTATTACAACTCTCCATATTGCTGATTGTGATTGGTGAAGAACAAGTAATAGGTTTATGTTAAAGTAATAGACAACTAGTCACAATTTGCCATGTAGAAGAATTGTGACAAAAATTATGAGTTTGTTTGTTGCAGTAGAAAAACTCAAATTTTAAGCTAGCTGGTAATTCCAAACTTCTAAAACCATTCAATACGCTACTCCGGCTCTCAATAGATAATGATCATCAGATGAAGTAACCAGTACAGGGGCCGAATGTTCTGTTTTTTCTTAAATCCATTTGTCAAGCCTATGACAAAACCTCATTAGGAAGCTAAATTCATTCTTTATCTTCGAGCTCTATGTTTACTAGTTTGTTCGTGCACTAAATATTTGTTTGAGCTTCTTAAAATATTTCATTACCAAAAAAAAAAAAAAAAAAAACTCAAACTTGACTTGTTTATAATAAACAAACATAAACCCTAGGTAAGAAGTATGGCTATCCATTGATATATTAGTAAATTGCTTCAAATTACTCCTATTTTTCTTCCATACCAAAGGAAAGATACACTAATTTTCCATCCCCACTTTGCTACCTGATGATGCCGAAAATCTCACCAGTGAGCTGCACGATTCCTACGCACTCAAATGTAAACCTGCACAATAAAAAGAAGAGAAAACCTTGCGAAGAGCACCGGTGTGGTGCCGGCCGAATACCCTCCGAAGGTCAAGTCAGAAATATTCTCACAACTCTAGAGTGCTAGAGAGGGTAAATTATGCGTACCTTAATTTGTGAGGGTCTCGATGCTTTTATAGTAGTGGAGGGTTGAACTCTCTTTCTTGGAGTCGAAGTCTTTCCTTGTAGAAATCCTCTTGAGGAGTCCCCAACGTGATGGACAAGTCATATTCCTTATAAAGAAGATCTCCATCGATGCACGCAGCTTCTAGAACCCTAATTGTGCTAGGACTCTAATTACCCCTAGAATCTAGGGGGTGTGCCGCAAGTATTCCCCATATAGGGATTCTGTCTGACATGTGGCCAGCAAATCCGTTCTCACTGCGTCTTGCACCTAATGGGCCCATCCATCAACATTGCTTGGATCCGTCAGCTTATTTTCTCCTCTTCAGTTGCCCCCTTCACCCTATGGGTCCGTGATCTCGGAGTGAAAGGACCCATGGGGTGATGGTTCGATTTAGATCTTGAGGACTTAAATTTTCTCCTCTTCAGTTGCCCCCTTCACCCTATGGGTTCGTGATCTCGGAGTGAAAGGACCCATGGGGTGATGGTTCGATTTAGATCTTGAGGACTTAAATTTTGTACCAAGGCACTTGTGAGTGACTTGGTCCGTCCTTCCACCCGTAGGTAGCAAGACTTAAATTTTGAATGAGAATCAAATACCGTTAGCATCCTTGATCGTCGGTATCCTTGGTTGTCGATCCATCCCATTGGGATGAGGATTAGGTGTTCGTCGGCTTCCTTTTTGTAGTGTTTAACCCTCTAAGGTCATTTTGAAGTATTGTCGTTTGTCTTATGCTTATCCATAGTATTGGGCATCCTTCTGCACGGTAAGCCATTGATACACTGCCCCCCGAGACGCATAATGGAACTTTCAACCTTTGGGACACGTTGTAGTCCTCTATTAGCGCCCCAATCTTAAGGCATTTTATCCGTCTACTTTGGATCATAGACTTGCTGATGTGACTGAGTGTTACCTCATCATCAAAGTTTTTTATTTTATATATATATATATATATAGTTTTTTATTTTATTTTATTATTTTTTTATTTTTTTATTGTGTGTGTGCGTCCATTTTATATATATATATATATATATGGACATGCATGGGCCTCCACTTTTCTTTTTCTTTTTTTATTTTCTCTCTTTTTTTTTTTTTTTTTTTTTTTGTGTTGAATGTGGACCTCCGTCCACTTTCTTGTGGACATTCATGGCTCCGTCCCCCTCTTTTTTTTTTTTTTTTTTTTTTTTTTTTTTTTGTGTTGAATGTGGACCTCCGTCCACTTTCATGGCTCTGTCCCCTTTTTTTTTTTTTTTTTTTTTTTTTTGTGAATGTGGACCTCCGTCCACTATGCATGGCTACGTCCCTTTTTTTTTTTTTTTTTTTTTTTGAATGTGGACCTCCGTCCACTATGCATGGCTACGTCCCTCCTTTTTTTTTTTTTTTTTTTTTTTTTTTTTTTTTTTTTTGAATGTGGACCTCCGTCCACTATGCATGGCTACGTCCTTTTTTTTTTTTTTTTTTTTTTTTTTTTTTTTTGTGTTGAATGTGGACCTCCGTCCACTTTCTTGTGGACATTCATGGCTCCGTCCCTCTTTTTTTTTTTTTTTTTTTTTTTTTTTGAATGTGGACCTCCGTCCACTTTCTTGTGGACATTCATGGGCCTTCATCCATTTTTTGTCCGTCCACTTTGGTCATGGACTTCATATTATTATTTTATTTTTTGTCCGTCCACTTTGGTTATGGACTTGCTGTCGATACCAAGTGTGACCTTCTCATCTTGTTGGTCATCCACTTTGAGGTCGTGGACTTCTTGAGGTGACTAAGAGTTACCTCGTCATCTTGTGGGTCGTCTACTCGGGGTCATGGACTTATTGAGGTGACTAAGAGTTACTTCGTCACCTTGTGGGTCGTCCACTTGGGGTAGTGGACATGTTAAGGTGACTAAGTTTTACCACGTCACCTTGATGGTCGTCCACTTGAGGTTATGGACTTTGTTAAGGTGACTAAGTTTTACCTCGTCACCTTGATGGTCGTCCACTTGGGGTCGTGGACTTGTTGAGGTGACTAAGTTTTACCTCGTCACCTTGATGGTCGTCCACTTGAGGTTGTGGACTTTGTTAAGGTGACTAAGTTTTACCTCGTCACCTTGATGGTCGTCCACTTGGGGTCGTGGACTTGTTGAGATGACTAAGTTTTACCTCGTCACCTTGATGGTCGTCCACTTGGGGTCGTGGACTTGTTGAGATGACTAAGTTTTACCTCGTCACCTTGATGGTCGTCCACTTGAGGTTGTGGACTTTGTTAAGGTGACTAAGTTTTACCTCGTCACCTTGATGGTCGTCCACTTGGGGTCGTGGACTTGTTGAGGTGACTAAGTTTTACCTCGTCACCTTGATGGTCGTCCACTTGGGGTAGTGGACTTTGTTGAAGTGACTAAGTTTTACCTCGTCACCTTGATGGTCGTCCACTTGGGGTAGTGGACTTTGTTGAAGTGACTAAGTTTTACCTCGTCACCTTGATGGTCATCCACTTGGGGTCGTGGACTTGTTGAAGTGACTAAGTTTTACCTCGTCACCTTGATGGTCGTCCACTTGGGGTAGTGGACTTTGTTAAAGTGACTAAGTTTTACCTCGTCACCTTGATGGTCGTCCACTTGGGGTCGTGGACTTGTTGAGGTGACTAAGTTTTACCTCGTCACCTTGATGGTCGTCCACTTAGGATCGCGGACTTATTGAGGTGACTAAGTTTTGCCTCGTCACCTTGATGGTCGTCCGTCCATCTTGTGGACTTAGTTTATATCCGTCCATTTTTTGGACTTAGTTTATCAAGTAGGAAGAACACAAGCGTGTCTGACTATTTCTCTTATTGAAAGAAAACCATGTAGAACAAAAAAGGTACCTGCCCCCTTGGGCTTAAAAAGGCACTTGTAGAAAGAATCGTTTGAAGAAAAAACTTGTGATAGCAAAACTAAATAATAGCAAAAATTGTTCGTAGTAAAAAAACTAATAAAAACTTAGTAATAAACTGGAAACTGGGGGGAGGGGCGTCGATGCTCTTCATGTCATCTCTACTGGTGGTATCTCCGTAGGTGCTCCGTGCTCCATGGTTGCTACAGCTTTTGCCCGTCCAGCGTCTTGAAGTGGTAAGTTCCCTTTCATCTCCATCATAGCAATGTAGCACTCTCGTGCGGCCAGCTGATTTCCTCGCAGCTCTCCCACCCCGTGCTCCGTAGGAAATTTGATCATTAGGTGGTATGTTGACGTTACCGCCTTCCATGAGTTGAGGGTGGGTCGTCCGATGATAGCATTGTAAGCAGATGAGCAGTCGACCACAAGGAAAGTCATCTCCTTTGTGATCCGTTGAGGATAATCACCTATTGTTACCGAAAGTGTGACCGCGCCTAATGGGAATACCCTCGTACCTCCAAAGCCAATCAGCGGAGCATTTGTCGGTATTAACCATTCTCTATCAATCCTCATTTGCTGGAACGCCGGGTAGTATAAGATGTCCGCTGAGCTACCATTGTCGATTAGCACTCGGTGCATGTTGAAGTCTCCCACTTGTAAGGTGATAACAAGCGCGTCCTCATGAAGGTGGTGAAGACGTCGGGCATCCTCTTCTGAGAATCCTATGATCGGGCTTTCCATCCGTGCTATTCTTGGTACGGAGCCCGTTAGCTGGACGTTATGAACCATCCTGAGGTATGTTTTTCTGGCCTTTTTGGACGACCCTATAGTTGTCGTGCCCCCTGTGATCATTCTTATATCCCCTATAGGTGGTCTGGGGTGCTCATTATCTCGGTGGGGTGGCTGCTCTTGATGTTGATGATCCGTCCTTTCCTTACTGACGAACTTCTGCAACTTTCCCTGTCTAATGAGGGCTTCAATCTGCTGTTTCAGGTCATAGCAGTCAGCTGTGTCATGTCCGTGATCGCGATGGAAGCGACAGTACCTATCTCTGGACCGTTTGTTGGGATCTCCCTTCAGCTTTCCAGGGAAAGTTAATGTCCCCTCATCCTTGATTTGCATGAGGACTTGGTCGATAGGGGCAGTCAGTGGAGTGAAGCTTGTGAATCTCCCCGTAGGGGGCTCGGAGCGCCTATCATCCCTTCGCTCTCCGGTTCTTGCCGTCTTCCGCCCTCTTTCCTCTCGGGCATCTTCCTGCCTTTCTCTCTTCTTAGGCTTTTCCTCGCGAGCTAGTAGAGCGTCTTCGGCATTCATATATTTTGTGGCCCTGTAGAGCACGTCCGGCATAGTTTTCGGGTCATTTTTATATAGTGAAAACAAAAACTTACCCTTCCTCAGCCCATTCGTAAATGCTGCTACGAGTATTTTATCGTCGGCCTCATCAATCGAAAGTGCCTCCTTATTGAAACGGGTTATGTAAGATCTCAACGTCTCGTCTTCTCGCTGTCTGATGCTCATTAGGCAAGCCGTCGACTTCTTGTACCTGTGTCCCCCAATAAAGTGAGACGTGAACTGGGCGCTCAATTCCTTGAATGTGCTGATGGAGTTCGGTGTCAACCGACTGAACCAGATCCTCGCGGCTCCCTTCAATGTTGTAGGGAAAGCCCTGCACATTATTTCATCCGCGACCCCCTGAAGGTGCATCAGAGTTTTGAACGTCTCTAGATGATCTAGAGGGTCTTTTATTCCGTCATAACTGTCGATCTGTGGCATCCGAAACTTGTGCGGTAAGGGGAAGGAGTTCACGGCTGCAGTGAAGGGTGAATCTGTGTGGTTGACGAGATCGTCAAGGTCACTGGAAACTCGCCCCTTGAGTGCGTTCATCATAACTTCCATCTGCTTTTTTATCGCTTGCATCTCTGCGACGATATGTGGTGGAGTGGCATCCGTGAGGGATGGCATGCTCATGTTCTGCCTCTCTGGTCTGCTGGGAGCGTGGCTGCCTTCAGGTCTCTCCTGGTTTTTTCTTGCGCCGCTGGTCCCCTCTTGGTCTTCTTGCTGGTCGTCTCGTACTGCGTTTTTCTGGCGTAGTTGTTCCTCCAAATCGAAATTTTGTTTGGTGAGGCGCTCCACTGCGGCCGCCAGAGTTCGAACTTGTCTCTCAAGGGCAGTCGTAGGTGGTTCCTCCCCTTGAACATCGTTGGTGGTTGCCATCGAGCGTGTGAGTACCATGCAACCCTTTTGTCCTTGAAACGATAATATGGCTTACGAATCGCGCAATACGTTGTTTCCCACAGACGGCGCCAACTGATGATGCCGAAAATCTCACCAGTGAGCTGCACGATTCCTACGCACTCAAATGTAAACCTGCACAATAAAAAGAAGAGAAAACCTTGCGAAGAGCACCGGTGTGGTGCCGGCCGAATACCCTCCGAAGGTCAAGTCAGAAATATTCTCACAACTCTAGAGTGCTAGAGAGGGTAAATTATGCGTACCTTAATTTGTGAGGGTCTCGATGCTTTTATAGTAGTGGAGGGTTGAACTCTCTTTCTTGGAGTCGAAGTCTTTCCTTGTAGAAATCCTCTTGAGGAGTCCCCAACGTGATGGACAAGTCATATTCCTTATAAAGAAGATCTCCATCGATGCACGCAGCTTCTAGAACCCTAATTGTGCTAGGACTCTAATTACCCCTAGAATCTAGGGGGTGTGCCGCAAGTATTCCCCATATAGGGATTCTGTCTGACATGTGGCCAGCAAATCCGTTCTCACTGAGTCTTGCACCTAATGGGCCCATCCATCAACATTGCTTGGATCCGTCAGCTTATTTTCTCCTCTTCAGTACCCTTCATACCAAACACATAAGATGAAAAATATAATATCTTCTCAAGCTGTCCATTTTTCCATCCTTCACTTTTTCACCCTCCTTTGGCAAAGTTTTTAATAGTTCTCATCTAAGTCCATTTCTGACATCACTTTTATAGCTACTAATAACAACTTACCACATTGACAATTGGGAAATGTTTTTGTGCCTCAACACTTAATGAATTGCATATGGTTGACCTCTGTAAAAGTCCATTAATCAGGTTACTCACTGAAACCAAAAGCAGAGTTAAATGACACTGTTGCATTAAGAACTTGATTGGAAAAGACATATTTCTATATAGTAAAGCTCTTGAGCTACAACTACCCTGGACAACACAACCTCTTGTGATGTCCTCCTGCTTTAAAGAAAAAATTTGCTAATGACGTTTAAGCTTTCTGACTTTACCTTATCTTACACATGGATAATATAGAGCAAAGCGACACCCCAAAACACACACACGCGCACAATCAGACAATGGAAAGATACCCTTAAACAACTAATTTTCATCAGTCACGTTTTACAGAGATGGAATTCTAACAGACAGAGTCTAGACCATAGACTGTAGATTAAAAAAAAAAAAAGGCAACCTCAGGAGGCAGACATTGCAATAACCACAGGTTGTGCTTGATCAGGCATACAGTTGCAGGACAAGGTTTAAAGAAGAAGATGATATTATTCATAGCTCAAAACACCCATTGCTTGACCCAACTTTTGAACCCAAACCCAAACCCTTCCATTTTGGATCTCTGAGCGGTCCTGAGCAATATGATGTTATTGGGAACAACATTGGTCAAAGCATTTAAGCCCAATTAGGATAAGTGATTGGAACTCCTTGTTTTAGGCCAAAATGGCCCAATACCACTTTTTTTTGAAATTTTTAGCAAAAAGTCACTGTTTCGGAAATAAATAGCAGAGTACCACTTTTTCTGGAAATCGAGTTTCAGAAACTCGAGTTCCCCTCAATTCTGCCACCGTGGCATTGCTGACATGGAAATTCTATGATTAAAAAAAATTATGTGGTACTCGAGCTTGAGAAACTCGAGTTCCATGCAACACAGTACTCGAGTATACCAGACTCGGGTATGTTTTATAAATAAAATGCAGAAAAAAAAAATTTACACAGTACTCGAGTTTCCCAAACTCGAGTACTGTGTAAATTTTTTTTTTTTTTTTTTTTTTGGTTTTTGTTTTTGTTTTTATTTGGGGATAATGAACAAATAAACATAAATGTAAAAATAAGTGACTTTTTATGTTTTTATTTATTTAAACAGAAGCATTGTAAAATATAGAGATTTTAATTTCAAAATATGAATTTAATTTCTACATTAATTAAAATTGTTCATTGTTTTCTCATAAAAATTGTTCACTATTTTCTGTATAAACTATTTCTACGATTTTGCATAAAATTATTTTCTGTTCAGCATTTTTTAAGAAATTTTTCACTCTCTTTTCTGCATAAATTATTTTCTGTTTACTGTTTAAAAAATTGTTCATTGTTTTCTCATAAAACACCTAGTGAAATCGTGTTTTCTAAATTTAAACGCCAAATCTGAATGATTTTTCATGTTTGAATTTCACAATAATCGAATATATTTTTCTGCATTGATAAAATCTGTTTCTACATTAATAAAATTTGCTCTTTGCACATCATATTTACTATATATTCAAATCTACTTACTGCATTCATTAAATTTTTTTTTTTTTGCATTAATTAAAACTATTCACTGCTTTCTCATAAAAATTGTTCACTGTTTTCTACATAAACTATTTCTAGCATTCTGCATAAAATTATTTTCTGTTCAGCATTATTTAAAAAATTGTTCAATCTCTTTTTTGCGTATATTATTTTCTGTTCACTATTTAAAAAATTGTTCACTGTTTTCTCGTAAAACACCTAGTGAAATCGTGTTTTCTAAATTTAAACGCCAAATCTAAATGCTTTTTCATGTTTAAATTTCACAATAACTGAATTTGTTTTTCTGCATTGATAAAATATGTTTCTATGTTAATAAAATTTGCTCTCTGCACATCATGTTTACTCTATATTCGAATCTGCTTATTGCATTTATAAAATCTGTTTTCTGCATTAATTAAAACTGTTCATTGTTTTCTCATAAAAATTGTTCACTGTTTTCTACATAAACTATTTCTACGATTTTGCATAAAATTATTTTCTGTTCAGCATTATTTAAAAAATTGTTCACTCTCTTTTCTGTATAAATTATTTTCTGTTCACTATTTAAAACATTGTTCGCTGTTTTCTCATAAAATACCTAGTGAAATTGTGTTTTCGAAATTGAAAAGCCAAATCTGTATGTTTTTTAATCTTCGAATTTCACAATAATCGAACTTTTTTTTTTTTGCATTGATAAAATCTATTTTGATACACACTTTGTCAAAATTATCCAACAATGATGGATTGTGATTGGTTGTTTATCACTTTCTAATAAACTCACTATTTTTTCTACTTCACCTACAGTCTGTTGGCGCATGTGGTTCGTATGACTACAGTTGGTGCTACAGCAGCAGGCTAGTAATGTGTCTTCAAATGCCGTAGTTGGTGCTACATCATGTTTACTGTATATTCAAATCTGCTTACTGCATTCGTAAAATCTGTTTTCTATATTAATTCAAACTGTTTTCTGCATGTGGTTCGTATGACTATAGTTGGCGTCTGTGTAAATTATTTTCTGTTTACTATTTAAAAAAATGTTCGCTGTTTTCTCATAAAACATCTAGTAAAATCGTGTTTTCTAAATTTAAAAGCCAAATTTGAATGCTTTTTCATGTTTAAATTTCACAATAATCGAATTGGTTTTTTTGCATTAATAAAATTTGCTCTTTGTACATCATGTTTACTGTATATTCAAATCTGCTTACTGCATTCATAAAATCTATTTTCTGCATTAATTAAAACCGTTCACTATTTTCTGATAAAACTTTTTACTGTTTTTTGCATAAACTATTTTTAGCATTCTGCATAAAAGTATTTTCTCTTCAGCATTATTTGAAAAAATTTTCACTGTTTTTTCTGCATAAATTATTCAATGTTCATTAGGTGTTTTATGATCTGGATGCTCTAATAGCAATGACTACGCAGGAAAAAGCACAGCAATAATATGGAAGCATAAACAATGATAAAATAGATAATAAAGAAGTAAATAGAAAAATAGATATATTCAAAATAAGGTTAAAATAGAGTGTGGAATATGAAAATAGAAAACTAGTAAAATCTTACTTAAACTAGTAAAATCTTACTTGAATAAAAACTTCAGTCTTTGATAAACTTGAAAACAAACTGCTGTCTTTGATACAAGCTTGAAAATAAAACTGTCTAAAGAGAAAGGTTACAAGATTCCAAGAGGGGAGAGAGTACAAAAGTCTTTCTGAGGAAGATGGAAGGCTATTACAAAAGGCTTTCTAAAACTTGGAACTTAAAAGCTTAGAATCTTAGAAACTTGTCTTCTGTCATCATAGTCCGTCTCTTTTATAGGTGAAATGAACCATGGTAAAGTAACTTGAGTAGGTAAATTGAACTCAAGTTAATCTGTTGGTGGTATGGAAATTAGTATTGATTAGTAATAGTCTATCTGCGTCTATCTGGGAATCTTTCAAATCTTGGGAATCTAACAGATCTCTTTTTATGCATGCTAGTAAACAGTAGTAACTTTTGAACATCTGTCTGTATCTGTTTGGACTATCTAGCAAAATTGAGCCATTTGCATAGTGAAATATTGGTTAGTGAAGGATTTAATTCTTAATAATCTGTTTGGCATTTGCATAGCCTGTTTGGCATCAATTTCAACTTTTACCTTTTAGTTTTTGTGTACAGCTTTTTAAAACCTCATTTTTTCCTGCATTATTTTTCACCTTTTCAAATTTTTTCAAAGTACAAATATAATTTAGCACACTTTTAGCAGAAAGTTTAGCAAAAAGCTAAATAAGCTGTAAACGGAAACTAAGCTTAAAAATAGTAGAACCTTAGAAATTGCTATTATATTACCATTTTGTTTCAATAGTAACACCCCATGTTCCACCTCAAGAATAATTTCAGGTCATTCCGATGTGTTTCGGGATCATTCCAATGTGTTTCGGCCATTTTGGATTCAGAGATGGAGATAGAAGTTTGATTGAGGGGATTAAAATATAAACAAAAAATGTGTATCATCTATTTAGTATTAAGAAACTATCAACAAATAAAAAAATACAAAATAATTATTTCTTAATATATTAAAATGCAATTTATCTATTAAAAGAAAAAACGACCTTCTTTTAAATGACAAAAATCATCAATATTAAAATTGTACTAAGTCATTTGTACTAACTCATGATGTGTAGAGAGCAAATTTTATTAATGTAGAAACAGATTTTATCAATGCAGATCGATTATTGTGAAATTCAAAAATGAAAAAGCATTTAAATTTGACGTTTAAATTTAGAAAACATGATTTCAGTAGGTGTTTTATGAGAAAACAGCGAACAATTTTTTAAACAGTGAACATAGAATAATTTACGCAGAAAAGAGCGTGAACAATTTTTTAAATAATGCTGAACAGAAAATAATTTTATGTAGAATACTAGAAATATTTTATGCAGAAAATAGTGAACAGTATATCATGTCCTACTTGAGCCAAAATCCATCTTACAAACAGTTTTGAGTGTTAAGGATCATAACATCAACATTCAGTACTTTTAACAGGCACAACTACTTTCAAACACTTAAAAAACACAGAAACAAGTTCAAAATCACACACACAAATGGACACTCAAAACATGCTTTGAGGTAAAAGTCATAATAGAAAATTGATTATTGAGCTACATTTTATTTTATTTTTCAGGCACGATTGCAGCCATTAAACCAACATAGATTCTATTACAAACATTTTTTTTTCCAGACATATAGATTCTATTCTCTCAGCCCCTAGACAGAGGGAAAGTATATAACAAATCTGATATTGAAAAACTTTAAAAAAACAAAATATTTGGTCAAGAACCTGCTTCGAAGTTGTATGTGAAAACTGAAAACCCAACCTACTACCTTTATTTGATCAGGTGGATGTAGTTTCTATTTTTTTTTTTTTTTTTGGTTGGTTGGTAATTTATGTTGCTTGTGACAACTTATTTAAGTACAGCAACAATGCCGCTCAATTTTTTATTTTGGCAGTTCTTTGGTCTAGATTTCCCACCATGTATTTTGTGGCATAGATTTTTGGATAAACCCAAAAATGTTTAACTTTTTAGATAAACTAAATAAGGAGTAATAGTAATAATAATAATAATAATAATAATAATAATAATAATAATAAAATGTAATAAAGGGAAATTTTCAATACATTACGATTCATTGTATTCAAATCATCTCTAATTTCTACTCATTTTATCACACTTGTTCTATACTTATACATGGTAGACTATAGGTGAAGTAGAAAAAATAGTGAGTTTATTAGAAAGTGATAAACAACCAATCACAATCCATCATTGTTGGATAATTTTGACAAAGTGTGTATCAAAATAGATTTTATCAATGCAAAAAAAAAAAAAAAAAAAGTTCGATTATTGTGAAATTCGAACATGAAAAAACATACAGATTTGGCTTTTTAATTTAGAAAACACAATTTCACTAGGTGTTTTATGAGAAAACAGCGAATAATTTTTTAAATAGTGAACAGAAAATAATTTACGCAGAAAAGAGAGCGAACAATTTTTCAAATAATGCTGAACAGAAAATAATTTTATGTAGAATGCTAGAAATAGTTTATGAGAAAACAGTGAACAATTTTTTAAATAGTGAATAGAAAATAATTTACGTAGAAAAGAGAGTGAACAATTTTTTAAATGATACGGAACAAAAAATAATTTTATGCATAATGCTAGAAACAGTTTATGCGAAAAACAATGAACAATTTTTATGAGAAAGCGGTGAACATGGTGCGCAGAGAGCAAATTTTATTAATGTAAAAACAGATTTTATCAATGCAAAAAAATAGATGATCTGTGCATCTAATGTAATTAATTTTCCATTAAGTTTACTCAATTTGGTATGTTCTTCAATTTTCATTTGAATTTTCACGATTTTACACAGTCAACGAATTCAAATTTTTCAACAAATTTGTAGTATCTGTACATCTAATGTAAACAATTTTTCCTTGAGTTTTCACAGTTTTGTACATTCAACGAATTCAAATTTTTAAACAAATTCATACGATCTATACATCTACCGTACATACTTTTCCATTGAATTTTCATTATTTTGTACTTTCAATGAAATCAAATTTCTCAACAAGTCTAGACTATCTGTACATCTTATGTACACCTTCATGATTTGGTACGTTCATTGATTTTCCATCGATTTTTCTCGAATTTCTACATTCAACTAATTCGAACTTTTTTACAAATTCAAATTTTTCGAGGCATTTACCATTAGGTGATTTATACGAATCATTCATTTTTCTTTCATGGAGTTTGTCCATTATACATATGGTTACATATTTAAAAAAAAACACAAAAACCATTTAAGTGCAATAACTGCGCCAATGCTAGAAATAGTTTATGCAGGAAATAGTGAACAATTTTTATGAGAAAACAGTGAACAGTTTTAATTAATGCAGAAAACAGATTTTATGAATGCAATAAGCAGATTCGAATATAGAGTAAACATGATGTGCAGAGAGCAAATTTTATTAACATAGAAACAGATTTTATCAATGCAGAAAAACAAATTAAGTTATTGTGAAATTTAAACATGAAAAAGCATTTAGATTTGGCGTTTAAATTTAGAAAACACGATTTCACTAGGTGTTTTACGAGAAAACAGTGAACAATTTTTTAAATAGTGAACAGAAAATAATTTATGCAGAAAAGAGAGTGAACAATTTTTTAAATAATGCTGAATAGAAAATAATTATTTTGTATTTTTTATTTGTTGATAGTTATTTAATACTAAATAGATGATACACATATTTTGTTTATATTTTACTCCCCTCAATCAAATTTCTATCTCCATCTTTGAATCCAAAATGGCCGAAACACATCGGAATGACCTAAAATTATTCCCGGGGTGGAACATAGGGTGTTACTACCGAAACAAAATGGTAATATAATAGCTATTTCTAAGGTTCTTCTATTTTTAAGCTTAGTGTCCGTTTACAGCTTATTTAGCTGTTTGCTAAACTTTTTGTTGAAAGTGTGCTAAATTATATTTGTACTTTGAAAAAATTTGAAAAGGTGAAAAATAATGCAGGAAAAAATGAGGTTTTAAGAAGCTGTACACAAAAACTAAAAGTTAAAAGCTGAAATTGATGCCAAACAGACTCTTATCTCTCTAAAGGTTTTATTTTTTTGCATAATTTTTTTCTTCTTTCTTAGATAGTTGTAATAAATAAAAGAGAGAAAAAAATGTTCTAGAATTAAATAATTTAGCAAGCAATAACTATGCAGTAATACCATATTTTTATTAGAATCCAACAACTCCTCAGCTATAGTGTGTGTATGTATATTTTGCTAGCACATAGAGTATTAGAAGTGAATTTAACCCAACGAAAGATTTGTTAAAATTCACATCCAACAAAGAAATATTGCATGATGTAAAATAACTTAGAGTTACACAATGTGTAACTAGGACCCAAATCCACATGTATATCATACTCTCAAATCTAATGCCGTCTCCATCTAAATAGTCTCCCCTCGATCTAGCTACCAAAAGCTCGAGCTAATGAACTCACATTCTTGTGTATTTTTTTTAAACACATCTGTTTTTCCTACATCACCAAACAAAAAACATGAATCTATTAGGGCTGTTATTAGTTGTGTCCTGATCTGATCTTAATGCTGGCATTTTTATGTTATTTTTGAAATAGAGTTTAGCAAGTCATCTTTGGTGATCTGGAGCTCCTCAGGCAATTTGCTAAGCAGTTTGCAAGTACTTTCAATTTAGAGCAGACCCATAATTTGATTGTTAGGCTGCAGCAAAATGTCATAAGAATTGAACCATTGAAAATTTCATGAACAAGGAACCCTCATTTTTTTGGTATATTTTTTGTTCAACTGGCCCTTGGTGTTATATGGCTTGATCTTAATGAAAGATTTTTATCAAGACAAATTAACTGGGGTTTTTGTACAATTGTTTATCTCTGAGTTGTGGACTTCTTTTATTGTAATTTTGGATGGTTCTAGCTTCATGTTGAATGAAATTTCTTGAATTTTCTGCAAACCTTGATGGATTTTGCTTAATGAAAAGTTATTTGTCTCATATATGTAGTCAACTACAACTATCATGGCCATTGCACTTGCACATGGAGGGGTAATTCCATATGACTTAATTTTTAAAAAAAAAAAAATTATCTATCTTTTATAGCAAGGTTAGCAATCTATCATTGATCCAAAAAAAAATGAAATAAATATGACTCAACTCTCAAGGCTTACTTTGTCTTGAAGATTTTCAATTTTTTTTTTTAAATGTATACAATATGTGCTTACATTAATGATTTTTTTTCATATAGCAGATAGTCTATTTTTGTCTTTTTAAGACATTTCAATGAGTAATATAATATTTTTGTCTTGGTTTGTATCAAATTGTAATTTATAGGTTTTAATTTTCTGTTTTTAGTTGGGCTATAGCTATTGATTTGCAGATAATTTTTGTTTGCAGCAAATATTTTTTGAAATTCATGATAATGTCTTTCTAATCATGACTGAGGTTATGCATTTACAAGTTTCCAATTATTTGAAAAATGTAGTAGTTTCATTCTCAAAGATTCTTGCTGCAATATATTGAACTGGACATGTTTGTGTTCTGAAATTAACTTGAACTCTTATTAAAAACATGGTTTTGTATCTACTCTATGTGAAACACTGTAAATAAGTAAACTTTGACCTTTAGTTTTAAATTATTAATTTTTAAAAAATGTTTTTCATTCACTTTGATTTCTTTGTAGTCAAACTAAGAAGGGTGAAGGAATTTTTTTCTTAAAAAAAGAAAGGAAAAAGGCTTACGGATTTTATGAGATGTATACATGTTGATTGATCTCATTTTTAGCAAAACTTCCAAAGTGAATTTTAGGCTAGGACATTTTGTTTTGCATTAAACATGTCTACACTAGGGGCATTGGCCCATTGGTTTTGGAATGCAAGCATGTCATCAATTTTCTGTGCAAGCATGTCTAAACTAGGTCTCTGCTTATTCATTTGAATATGAGGGTAATATTTACTATTGACTATTGGGGTTTGTGCACTTTCTTTAACTATGCAGGTAGCCTATAAACTAATGGTTATGCATGAAGGATGTTTGGAAGGGAAGTTTCAGTCTATTGAAAGACTAAGGGAAACCAATCAGGAGAAAGCTATTGTTCATCATGTCAGACAGGTGATTATAAGTAGAAATCTTGCCTTGAATCATTTATGCTCCTTAGAGAGTTTCTGAGGGTCCCGTGGTTTAGTTTTTTGACAGTTATATGGAAATACGATATTGTTTTCTTTGCAAGTTTCCAGAAATTATCATGTAGCTTTCTGTTTCTGTTGTTGCATTTGATGTGATTAATCAATGCTTACCTTTGGAACCCTAATGAGTGTTGTTGCATTGTTATCCTTCATCTCTATATTTTGTATATATATCAATTTATAGTAAATTCATTATTAAATTTTTTTTTTTGGTTGGTTGTAATTTCAACACTCTTTTTGCTATAACATACTACTATTTAATCAATTAAATCATTTGGTCTCCTTACACGTTTTGTGTTGATTTCTTACTTTATGTAGTTACTTCTTTTCATTTATAAGATGATTTAATAATGCAGTCACAAGAGCAACCCTATTCAGGTCCTTATTCATGTGATCAATGCTACTTTGTTGTTGCTTTCCTACTTCTTAATGTTGCATATTGAAAACAAATTTGAGAATGTTGAGTGAACTTCCATTATAAATATATATATATATATATATAAAAGAAAAAGAAGGAAGAAAAATTAAACAAAAGGGAGATCCAGAAGTGGATGAACCTTATAAATGTTGGCTAATTTTGTTTTAATTAGATTTTCTTTTTTGGTTGGGGAGCTGTATATAAATGAGAACTAGGTGTTCGATGAAATCCTACAAAGAACTTGGGATAGAAAAGGTTATGTTTGGGTTATTCTAAAACAAAATTAAAAGGAATTGGATTGGGTTACTCTCCACAAATTTGCTTCCAAGGAAGGATGATCACACCATTCTCTTTAGCTGGATTTTTTTTTTCAATTGCTAGAAATATTTTTCTCTCCATCATAGTGGATGTTACATTTTTAGTTGTTTAGAATAGGCTTAAAAGAAAATCTATTTGTAAGACAACACATTTTTATGGATAGCATACTGAGTGTTATATACATTTTAAATTTGAAATTCATACCAAGTGTTATTTTTTAAAATTTATACATTCAATTGCATTAGCTACATACTTATTTAATTAAATTTATTTAAGTATGACTTTTGAAACAAAATGTTTCTCCAAATATTTACCTAAAATTATTTGAATATATTTGCTTTCTCGGATTCTAATTATTTCTATGTACAAAAATTTATTTGTGGACTCTTACAAAATTTACATTATTTTTATTTCTATTTTGTTGAAAATAGATGTATTTTTTTTTCCAAGAACCTAAAAATACATGTACTTATGTAATTCCCGTGCATTTGCACGGATTTAAAAGCTAGTTACCTTAATATGCCAATGTACACGTACGAGAGTCTTAGAGGCGTCGAGCACATCATGGTCAACAAACCTACAAAACTAAGTACAGATACCACCACAATAGAGTTCATTTAAACATCAAATTTAAATATGAAAAACAAATTCGATTATTGTGAAATTTAAACATGAAAAAGTATTCAGATTTGGCTTTTAAATTTAGAAAACACGATTTCACTAGGTGTTTTATGAGAAAACAGTAAACAATTTTTTAAATAGTGAACAGAGAATAATTTGCACAAAAAAGAGAGTGAAATTTTTTTTCAATAATGCTGAACAGAAAAAATTTTATGCAAAATACTATAAATAGTTTATGCAGAAAATAGTGAACAATTTTCATGAGAAATCAGTGAACAGTTTTACTTAATGCAGAAAATAGTTTTACTTAATGAACAGTTCTACATTCAACTAATTCGAACTTTTTTACAAATTCAAATTTTTCGAGGCATTTACCGTTAGGTGATCTATGCGAATCATTCATTTTTCTTTCATGGAGTTTGTCCATTATTCAGATGGTTACATATTTAAAAAAACACAAAAACCATTTAAATGCAATAACTACGCTAATGCTAAAAACCGTTTATGCAGAAAATAGTTTATGACAAAACAGTGAACAGTTTAATTAATGCAAAAAGCAAATTTTATGAATGCGGTAAGCAGCTTCGAATATATAGTAAACATGATGTGTAGAGAACAAATTTTATTAACGTAGAAACAGATTTTATCAATGCAGAAAAACAAATTCGATTATTGTGAAATTTAAACATGAAAAGCATCCAGATTTGGCTTTTAAATTTAGAAAACACGATTTCACTAGGTGTTACATGAGAAAACAGTGAACAATTTTTTAAATAGTGAACAGAAAATAATATACGCAAAAAAGAGAGTGAACAATTTTTTAAATAATGCTGAACAGAAAATAATTTTATGCAGAATGATAGAAATAGTTTATGTAGAAAACAGTGAACAATTTTTATGAGAAAGCAGTGAATAGTTTTAATTAATGCAAAAAAAAAAAAAAATTTAATGAATGCAGTAAGTAGATTTGAATATATAGTAAATATGATGTGCAAAGAGCAAATTTTATTAATGTAGAAACAGATTTTATCAATGCAGAAAAATATATTCGATTATTGTGAAATTCAAACATGAAAAATCATTCAGATTTGGCGTTTAAATTTAGAAAACACGATTTCACTAGGTGTTTTATGAGAAAACAATGAACAATTTTTTAAACAATAAACAGAAAATAATTTATGCAGAAAAAAGAGTGAATAATTTCTTAAAAAATGCTGAACAGAAAATAATTTTATGCAAAATCATAGAAATAGTTTATACAGAAAACAGTGAACAATTTTTATGAGAAAACAATGAACAATTTTAATTAATGTAGAAATTAAATTCATATTTTGAAATTAAAATCTCTATATTTTACAATGCTTCTGTTTAAATAAATAAAAACATAAAAAGTCACTTATTTTTACATTTATGTTTATTTGTTCATTATCCCCAAACAAAAACAAAAAAAAAAACCAAAAAAAAAAAAAAAAAAATTTACACAGTACTCGAGTTTAGGAAACTCGAGTACTGTGTAAATTTTTTTTTTCTGCATTTTATTTATAAAACGTACCCGAGTCTGGTATACTCGAGTACTGTGTTACATGGAACTCGAGTTTCTCAAGCTCGAGTACCACATAATTTTTTTTAATCATAGAAATTCCATGTCAGCAATGCCACGGTGGTAGAATTGAGAGGAACTCGAGTTTCTGAAACTCGATTTCCAGAAAAAGTGGTACTCTGCTATTTATTTCCGAAACAGTGACTTTTTGCTAAAAATTTCAAAAAAAAGTGGTATTGGGCCATTTTGGCCCCTTGTTTTATATGGTTCATCCTGGTGGGCCAAAGATGACAAGGTCCAAGAAAATCTGGGTCTGAAAGAGAAAAAACTCGCAGCAAGTTGGCATGTGCTAAGTGAATATGTGAAAATGACAGGTCCACGTGTGTTATTTGTCCTTGATGAGATGAGGAAGAAGTCTATGAAGGAAGGAAAGATCACAACGGGTGAAGGGTTGGAGTGGGGGGGTTCGAGACACACACACAAAGAGAATAAGAAAAAATTATTAAATAAGGTTTAAAATGAGTTTTTTTATTAATTTTTATTCACAAATATTGTTTATATAGATATAATATAAGTTACCAATTGCCAAAGGTCTTGTAGTTGAATTGGCATCTCCCCATGTAAAAAGTGTTCGGGAGTTTAGGAGAGAGGGTTTGAGTTGCGAGATTAACAGCATGTTGTAATTATTTCTAAAAAAAAAATATATATATATATATATAAGTTACCAATTAAAAAAAAACTGTCCAAGACATGGTAGAAGATTGAATTATTATAACCCTTCCTATAGACTCAACTAAAATAACTTAGTAGAAGTAAAAAATTCAGAATAAAATACAGCCAAAAAGAACACATGTTTTATAAAAATGAATCAAACCTAACACATTCCAATCAACCCACCAGGTTACCACTATAGAGCAAATAAATAGGGTAATTTAGTACACAATATAACAATACAATCACCTAATAATTTCAATTCTCGCAGCATACATGAGATTCACTTACACAAAAATAAGATTCATTAACTAAGCCAAACAATCTAGTATAACAAATGGACACCATATCGGTGCTTCAATAGACCTATATGCTGCTAATTTAAGCCTCATAAGAGTACTTTAGCTAGGTTAAGAGATACAATTGGATCAGCTAAGTGATCCATAATGGCCTATAGATGGATAGTACAGTCCCTTGACTCCATCTATTTTGGATTAAAATACTATCCAAGGAAAAACAACAAAAACCTTAGGGTCATCAGCTGATAGTACAGCAACATAGATAACACTTCTTAAAGCATAACAGGGTTTAAGATGAAAATACTAAAGAACTGATTTTGATCTCTCTCTTCTTAAACAATTATATAACCAAACTGCTTTAGGTACCCAAGCATAAACCACTATCTTCCATCCTAAGATTATATATAAGAGCGGCAGATAACAAAGTGTGGCTAGAGTATAAAACGTCCTTAACCAATTGAGAGAAATTCTTCCCCAAATGATAATCAGCCACAAGTAAGTCCAACCTAATAGGCCAAGCAAGTAAAGAACGGTCTTAACAATTAAGATTGTCTAATATCGAAGTAGGGGTGGCAATTTTTATCCATATCCATGAACCCGCCCATTACCCACATTATTTGGATAAGTCTTAACCCAACCCATTTGAACATTTGGGTTAAATGGATAAAAACCCATTTGGTTATTTAATTAGATGGGACTAAATGGATAAATCCACTTATATCCATTAAACCCATCTAAAATTTAAAAAAAAATAAAAAATAAAACCCAAAACATTCGGCCCTCAATCAAATTAAAAAAAAAAAAAATTTTCCTACGTTTTCTCATCATCCAAACAGAGTAACAAACACAAAACCAAAAATAGCACAGACGGTTTTGTCGGGAAGGATGAAAAGGTCTCCGGGAGCGTCGGTATCATCCACGGTACCGCCGAGCTTCTTCACGATCTTGATATCTCGGAGATCGACGATATCGGGTTTCGCCAGATCAACTACGGAGAGAATGGAATCAACAGCGAGCGGGGCGAGGAGATTGGAGTACTGACTAACGACCTTGCTGTTGAGAGAAGTGGAAGCAGACTTGATGTGAGACTCGTGATCGGAGAGCTTGACGGGGATGGCCATGGCGGTGAGGACATCGACGGCTTTGAGCTTATGTAGAGAATCGGAAATAACCGTAGGGTGAATACTGTGGGAGAGCAAAGAGAGGCACTGACGGAGGAGAGCGCCGGAGATGACGACGACGGTGGTGGTACCGTCACCGGCGACGGAGTCTTGGGACTTGGAGGGCTCGGCGGCGGTGGAATCACTATCTCTATCTTCCTTTGTTTTGGTTCATGATGATTAGATGATTAGATCAAAAAATTAGATCAACCAGTCTTGGGACTTTCTCTTTGTCCTGTTAGATTTCTTTTTTGCTTTTTTTTTTTTTTTTTTTTTTTGATACGCCTGTTAGATTTCTTTTTCTCACTGTATTTCACTGCTCACTAATTAAATGGGTTAAATGGATGGGTTTCTAATTAAATGGGTTGGGCGGGTAATGGATAATTAATTTATATATAAATGGGTCATAAATGGATAAATGGGTAATTACACACTTAACCCATTTATGACCCAACCCATTTATGACCCAACCCGCCCATTTGCCACCCCTATATCGAAGGCAAGCCTAGTTCAACCTAACCAAATCAAGTTTGTATCCCATAGTCCCAAATTTTGTACTAAAAACTGGTGTAGAACATTTATGCCTCCAAAATTTGGACATGAAGATCAAACAAGGTGATACAAAAACCAAAGCAGCAATATTTATGCACACAAATATTCTCAACAAAACAGATCATTGTTAATATGCAAAGGGCTAATGAATTCCAAATAAAAAAACACTTACTCTGCGTCTACCCACAAATACAGACAGAGCAGAACCTTGCAGGTTCAAAATACACTACTCCACTGGATGTGTGTAAGTTGTAATTAAAAATAAAATATTAACAAAGATTTTGTCTTATTCATTCGTACGATTTCAAAATGGGCACAAAATATATACAGTTTTTTTTAGGTGCAGTAGGTTAGGTTCCGCAACTAAATTCAAACACACTGTTGCATTCACTAATAAAATACAAACTATGTTATCTTTTCCAATTAAAATTCAATTCAATTTAGCAATGTGTTTGAATTTAATAAGGGAATACCCAAGATTTTGCTTTCAGAATTTCTCTCCTTCCCTCTCTTAGTTTGAAATCAACTATGCGTTTAAATTCAATTCAGCTATAAGTTTGAATACAAAACTTACGTATCAACAACAATTAAAATTAAAATCATATTGGTTTATTTTTTTACATAATAAAATCAAAATAACTTCAAAGATAACAAAAAAACGAAAACCTAAAAATCCAAATCAGAAAAACTGTACACGTAAACTACCATTGATTGCTCATATCAAAAATTTATTTGAAATTAATCCGAGTGAGCCCAAATCAACTAAAGACTAAAACTTTTACAAAGCGAATTAGAGCTCACAGACCAACCTGGCAATCCCTTGGTGCCACGAGCTTCCCTGACCCGGAGGCACTGGTATTTGAGGAAGAGAAAGAAACAAGCAAAGATTGGCACAAAACCCTAACAATCTTATTCCTCGCTCTCCAACCACCAGTTTTGAATTCAGCCCTAGCCAGAAGCTTCACGTTGAAAGAGAGCTTGCCACTTGTCCTGTCCGCTTTGATGTCGCCGAGCGCCCTTCTGTCCACGTACGCGTCTTTGGCGGCGAAGGAAGCGTCGACGAAGGTTTGGTTCCGCTTGGACTGTTTGAAGGGAGGGATTCGGGTCTCGGCGACGAACTCGGACCTGTAGAAGAGCATGGAGCCAACGGCGTCGTAGTAGATGGAGAGCTTCTTGTTAGGGTTGTAGGCGGAGAACCGGGCGTTCCAGTTGCCGGAGACGGAGGTGTCGGAGGTGGAGAAGTTGGTGACGGACAGCGAGTCGACTCGGAACTCGGGGAGGCGAGGGCGGAGGACGAGCCAGAGGACGAAGATGATCACGCCCATGGATATGAAGACGACGATCATCGCTATGAGGAAGGTGCGCACGAAGGCGCGTGACGACGACGCGCGGTAGGGCTGGTTGTTGTACGGCGGCGCGTAGGGTTGGTTCGGGTAGTAAGGGGCGTTGTAAGGGTAAGCGGCGCCGGGTTGAGGCGGAGGGTAGCCGTTTGCGGGTGGGTAGCCCACCGCCGGCGCTGGTCTGGAAGGGTTTTGCATAGTGGTGAGTGAGAGAGTGAAGATCAGAATATTTTGGATTTCAAGCAGAGTATAATAAATAATAAAGAGGTGTTTGATGATTTTGTCTGTTTTTTTTTTTTTTTTTGACTTAGAAGTAAGGAGAAGAAGAAGTTTTCGAATTTGATGACGTGTTGGGGTTCTTTTCCCGTGCGGTCAAGTTTTGTTGACGGACTTTTCTAAAGTCTGGTGACTGTTGCCTATTTGTCCATCTATTACGTCGTACATTCTATTTGAACAAGTGTAATGCTATGTACACAAAATATTTTACAATATTTTTATAAACTATTGATATGATAAATTCTTACTAATTCTAATATGGATCTATCACTAATATCACATTTTTATTTGCAATAACTATTTGGAAAATACTAAAGCCACATCAGCAATTTGTAAAAATGTTGTAAAATAGTTTGTGTCTGTAGCATTGCTCTTTGAATAAATGACATTGACAACACTATTTATTTATGAGAGATGCTATGTTTACAACAATTTTACAATATTTTTACAACAAATCACAGGTAGTTAGTTGTTATTGGTTCAAATTTGAAACAAACACTAAGATTACTTTTTTGCTCCAACAATAACAATCAGTAATAACTTGCCACTTAGGATTTGTTGTAAAAATGTTGTAAAAATATTGTAGGCATATCATTCATCTTTTTTTATTATTATTTTTGAATAATAAAATAAAATTATTAAGGATCAAAATATAGAATTGCTAGGGCTGGTGGTTTTTTTTTTTTTTTAATCTAAAGAGATAACAGATTTTAGTTTTATTTATTTATTTATTTATTTTAATTTTAGAGTTAGATTTATCCTTAGAGATTTATATATCATCGTTGATAAAATGTCATAAATCTTAAATTTTATCACGTGGGTTGAGATTTGCGATTTTGGGGGTGGGTGTGTGCTATAATAATAGAAAAGTGCTATGTTGATAATATTTTTATGACAAATCTTAATTGTCAAGTTTGTACATGTTTTTAATATGAATACATTACTGAAATTATTTATTTGTCTATCAATAACATTTCATAATAACTTGTCACTTAAGATTTGTTGTGAAAGTGTTATAAAAATATTATAGACACATCATTTCTCATATATTGTTATATAAAAATTAAGTTCGGTAAGTAATGCTTATATCAAGTGGCTACTTTATTTTTGCAACAAATGGTTGGTTACATTGTCATCCATAATCTAAAGTATACAATTTATATATGATGATGTGTAAAATTAGTAGACCATATACTCTGAACTTCAATGGTGAGTCGATGACCTGAAAATGAAAAAAAGGTGACTATTGAAGATGACCAGGTTGAACCAGCTAAGGGCTCTTCAATGGTTAAGTCAGATTTCTCTCTAGGAGTCAAATATAGTGAGTGGGTGAATAGAAATGCATACCTTTGGTTTGGCGAGGTTGGATCCTTTTTTATAGAGAGTTTGAACTAGGTATACGTGTTAGGGACCACTAACATCGTAGGAGATGTGTGGACTTAGTAGGGAGAGTGGAGCAAATTTCAAGAAATTCACCATGTCTCGGAATAGTAGATTGTGGTGTAACTATTCTCACTTTGTAGAAAACACCTTAAAATCTATTAACTGTTTGTTGGTTGTCTATCACAATCCAAATCCATAGAACATGAATTTAGATGTATGACTAACTTGTTGAACTCATATAACTTAGTAAACATAACTAATCCAAAATAGATTAAAACTCTAAAGGAACAGTACTCTTAAAAAAAAAAAAAAAAAAAAAAAAAAACCTCTTACAAAAATCTGAACTCCACAAATTGGAAATAATCTCCACTATATAAAAATGAATTACAAAATAAGGTAACTGAAATTCTATAAGTCTTCAAGTAATACTGAAGTTGCTTACAACTTCCACACTCTACCTTGCACCTTACAAGCGATCCAAAGGTTCTATATTCCCAACTACACTTTAATCTGAAAATAGTAATTGATGGGGTGAGCCATATATCTAGTAAGTAATTATACAGAATACACAACGGAATAGAGTCAAGCAAAGCACGAGTATTTTGATTTTTCACAAACTCATTCAATGTTATCAAAATAATTTTTCCAAAACATATAATGAATTACTTAATACATATGTAATCATATCTAAAAATCATTTGAAATCACATACATATAATTGATCAGAGCATGGTGTCACATATAAACATCATATATTCTCACATGCAATCTTGTAAGCGGAGATACCAACATCTAACCCCTACTAGTAAGGCATCAACACATATTCTCACATACAATCCTATGAGTGGATTTACATATATATCTGATATATTTGATCAATTCTAAAAACACTTATTTTGAGTCACATATCACAAAAGTAAAGTTTATACAAAATATAATAATTTACTTGATATTAATAATTATTCCAAATACAGAGGTATATCAAAGTTCATAATATCAAATAGAACATAATTCAAAGGATACTTGACTCTCTTGGGGAACAAATAGAAACTGAGGAGTTTATACAAATATATTACAATTCTTGAGTAAATCTGAAAATTTAATTTGCTAGAAGAAACATTTTAAATACCATTTTTTTTAGTTAAGTAGTCACATGGTTGAATCTTAAGGTTACCTAAGGATGAACACTTGAGGTACTGTATCTAAGTTTTGTTCATGGTAGAATCTGTAATTTCAAATACAAACACAATCATAATAAATAAATTAATGTATGTGTTTGGATAGCCCTCAAAGTTGCATTGCATTTTGAGTTGCGTTTTCAATTTTTTTTTTGCCGGATTTCTTGACTTTTTAGAGACAAAAATTACTGTTCATGAACAATGCGTGCACTGTTCACGCATTGTTCATGTACTGTTCATATACTATTTACGATTAAAAAATATTAAAAATGGGCCTCACGGTACTATTTATCCATTTAAAAATTATTTTGCTACAGTGTTTTCAGCAACTATCAGTTTTCAGCAACTTTCAGCAACAATAAGTTGTATCCAAACAGACCTAATGTGTGATGGTAGAATATATAGTTCCATATTCAAATATAATTATAATAAATAACTAATGATAAATTTTATTTTTAATTATAATAATAATAAATTTTATTTTTATTATAATAAACTTTCACTCTACTTACTATCCCTAGGTCTGTACTATTCCTAAGTTAGGTAGCTTAATATATGATATAATATGTGATAATGAACGAAAATCACTAGGCTGGATTGCTTCAGATTATGATGATGGCTGTGAATCTTGAAAAGAAAGAAAGAACTATGAAAGGTGACCAATATGACCTGGCCAAGGACCTTAGTTTTCTCTTTAGGACACAAGGATAGAAAATAGTGAATGATTCGAACTTACCTTAGGAGAATGAAATTTATTCCTTTTATAGAGAGTTAGACGTGGGTCTACTTGTTTCGACCTTGTTGGTGAAAACACAATGATAATGGAAATAACATAAAGAGAAACTGAATAATACTTCATAATTTTATTAATTTAAAGAGAGAAATTACACAACATTATTTGGACTGAGGCACAACACTCGCTTTCTTTAAGGAGATTTAAGCCCTTGGTTGGCTAAACTTTGTAATCAGTGCAGACCTTCTCTGACTTGTCTCTCCACTAGAAAGAACACCCTCCTTTGCCAATTATTTTGATGATCCAAGAGGCTGATTCATTTCTATTTTTGATACCTCCATCCTTCACCTCCTTCTTGCGCATGTATCTAGCCCAATATCTGAGACAATTCATGTTATTTCATTAATCACCACAATTAAAAAGAATAAAATAGTCTCTCTCCTTTTCAATATGAGATTAAATATTTTTACTAACTCCTCATCTTCCATATTCACTCCCACATCTTTATATTTATGTTGTAACATTTATTCATTTTAATTATTTAATATTAAAATGCTCCAACAGACTCATCACCATCTTGGGTAATGTAGGCGGTTGACAAAGAAAATGGGTTACATGGGGCATCATATGTGGAATTTCTTTCACACGTGTCATATTTTGCTTATGGGAGTCTAATGGAGGATTTTCAACATGTTGTATTTTGCCCATGTGAGTCTAATGGAGGATTTTCTATAAAACTCACAAAGTATGATTCATTTGTCTATGTACATGTCGTCTGTAGATATACTCGCCTATGGAGAGTTCCCTTTATTGCATGACTTGGTCGTTCATGTACATGTCTTTATGTCTTTTTGTTCTTGGACGAGCTAATATATTTTCTCTTGTGTTTTGGACGGCGACACAAGGACGAGTAACACTTGTATTTATCCCCATCAATATGTATTATGGTGGTTTTTTTTTTTTTAGAATGTGTATATATATATATATATATATTTTTTTTTTGAATTTAAAACTTACTTGTAAAAAAAAAAAAAAAAAAAAAAAAAACTCCTTTTTAGTTTTTACTCACTATACACCATTCAAAATATAATACCAATTACTAAATTAAATTAAAAGGCATTCAAAAAATAAAATCAAAACAACTTCAAAGATAACAAAAGCTGAAACCTCAAACCCAATTCCGAAAACTGTACACCAATTATTCTTGAAAAAAAAAAAAAAAAAAAAAAAAAATCCTAATTTCAACCTATACATAAACAGTAAACTAACAAATTACCTCGCAGCCCCTGGGTTTCACCAGCTTCCCTGACCCGGAGGCACTGCTATTTGACAGAGAGAGAGAAACAACCAAACCTTGGCACCAAACTATGAGAGTCTCACTCTCGTAATCTACAACACGTCCACTTCTAGCATCCTCGAATTCAAATTCAGCAACAAGCATCACATTGAAAGTGATTGTGCCAGGTGTGCCGTCGACGTTAATGTCACCGAGTGCCCCTCTGTCCACGTAATCTTCTCTGGACGCGAACGCAGCATCGATAAACGTCCGGTTACGCGCGAACTGCTTGAAGACCAGGATTCGGGTCTCGGAAGCGAACTTGTGTGCGTGCAAGAGGTGCGAGGTCTTGTGTTCGTACAAGAGCGAGGACTGAGCGACGTTGTAGGAGATGGAAAACTTTTTGTTAGGGTTATAGACAGAGAAACGGACGTTCCAGTTCCCGGTGACGGAGGTGTTGGAGTCGAAGTAGGAGAAGTTTGAGACGGAGACTGAGTCGACTCGGAACTTGGGTAGTTTAGGGTAGCCGACGTACAAGACGGCTGACCAGGTGATGATGGGGCAGGCTATGACCATGAACAGAAGAAAATAGGTGAACCATCTGCAACGGGTTGACATTGCTTGGAATTAGATTATATATTGGATTTTCAAGCCGAGTATTAAAATTATTATCAGGGTTAAGAGGGTTTTGGTTTTGGGGCTTTATATAGAGTGCCACCTACTTTCGAATTCTTGTTATGTGATCTTGTTGATTTTCAGCGTATTTCAACTGTCTTCTATTTCTTTGTAAATTCTATATTCATCACGATCACAACACGTTCCTTATCTTATTAATTAATTATTACTATATTATTATTTATTAGGATAATTTAGTTTAGCTAAAAGTCTGTTACTTTAGCCTCAAAAAAATTAAAAATTCTCCTCAAACTAAAGTTTTATTTATCTTATATTATTTTAATTGTTACCGTAACTTGATTTAGGTAAAACTAAAACTCTATTTTCTAAGTTTTAAGAAATTATAAACTATATTTCAACTAAAACTCTGTTAACAAAGAGTTCAAGGAATTTGAAACATATTTTATTTTTTATTTTTATTACTCTAATTACTATTCCTATACTAAGTATTTTAATATATGTATGTATGTATTTTAGTAGTTAATTTAGATATAATTTTTTTTTTTTGCATAAATTTTTTAACTAATTTATGCACTGCACGTGCATACTACTAGTCACATATTAAAAGAAGAAAAAATAAATAAAATAAAAGTTACAAATGGCCCGATGGCCTTGATCCATCTCTATTCCCCAAAGTCTCAACTATAAACCAATGGGTCTAGTTGAACAATACTTCAAATTATAAACCCAACAAAAAGAATTGAAGAGACAAATATAATCCCATTTGTGTTATAGTTTTTTGGGCTCGTTTTAGGTGAGTAGTCATGTGCCGCATCCAGCCAATTAGATTTGTTTAAATGAATCAAGCTTGAAACCCACATAGACTCAAGTATGGTTATTGGTTGATTAACGTTGTACTTCTAGGTCTATAAAACAAAACCTGAAACCCGAGAGAAATACAAATTATAATAGGAACCTTAATTTTAGTGATTTAAAATCATTAAAGTTCAAAATAAAGTCGTAAATTAACATGAGATAAGTGGTAAGACTTCAGAATGAGAATAAAATTAGGTGAGATAGGGATATAAGAGTATGACAAATTGATAACTAGGCAAAGGAATGTTAAGTTTAGTCTTTGTCTTCAGGATTTTCGAAAGAGCCTTTGTAAGTGAAATTTCAAAAGAAGACAAATCAGGTTTTCACATGACCATTTGAGACATGATATGCTCTTGCACGTGACAATTCCATGATCCTAATGAAGAGACGTTGGATTATAATTTTCCCTCCAAAGTCCAATCTACAGGATCCAAGCTTACCCAATGAAAATACGTAAACTTAGTTCATAAATTTAAAGTTTTAAGGGGCAAATTACGTTTACGTCTACTTTCCATAGCTGATCATACTTCTTAATTAAAGAATCAACATGAATTAGGTGTCGCGATCATGGTGTTCATTAAGCTGAATGTAAGATCAAAAAAAAAAAAAAAAAAAAAAAAAAGCCAATGAGCTATCTTGCTCTTTCAAAGAGCACGTAGTGTACTAGGATCGATTAAGGTTGCGTTTGGTTCAATGTAAATCGAATTCCGAGCATAAAATGAATCAGGGAAAAATGAATTCCCGTAAGGAAATTAAAATCCGGGTGTTTGGGTCTATAATGGAAAATAGTCCGGAAAACGATTTCCAGTATTTGGTAACATTTTGAAAATGCTATTTTCCTATAAATTTTTCACATTTTCTCAGCTTCCAAGCAAATTTTATATCAGAAAATCCACCACCACCCACACACTAGCACCCACAGAAAATTTACCACTATCCACACAAAACCCGCCACCACACAACACAAAAACCACCAAAACACCACCACACCACCACAACAACAACAAAAAAAATCAGAGATCAAAGAAAACGAAAATTAGACACAAAAATAAGTAGGAGGCTTGGTTCGGGTCAGAGAGAAAAAGTGAGATGAAAGAGAGTGCCGTGAGTGAGACTGGAAGAGAGGGTGTGGTTCTTGAGTAAAGGCACTAGATTGGTGACATGCAGTGTTCGATCCGGCCTTGGTTGGTTGGAGGGAAAGAGAGAGAAAGGAGATCGGCAAGTGGCAGACGACGAGATCGAATGGAGACAATTTGACTCAGAGGGCAACGGCGACAAGATCGAGAGGAGATGATCTGACCCAAAGGAGGATGAGGCGATCTAAAGGGTGGCAGTGATGGGCTTCAGGTGGCGACGACGATCAGACTCGATTCAATCTCTCGCTCTCTATCTTTCTCGCTTTCTCTCTCTCTCTTTAGGTGTGTTAGCTCTCTCCCAGCCTTCCACTTTGGCTTGGTGTGAGTGAGTTGAGGAGAGTGGAAATCGTTTGAAGGTAAAATAAGTGTGTAAAATGATTTACGGGTGTGGGGTGGGTATTTTACGGTCAACTGAAATCTATTTTCAGTTTGACCATAATTTCCTGTGTTGCCAAACAACAGCAACAGTGTAAAACAATTTCAAATTTTACCCGAATCAAACGCAGCCTAATAAATGTGTCACGTTTGTGTAAGTTATATAATCGAATACTCATGAGTTGGGTTTCATTCTCCAACTAAACCCATTTAGCCTGCATGGAGCATGTGGCTTACTCATTGGCCCATTATGCATTGATGAAATTAGGTTTGAACCTTGCCTTCAAAGATGACCCATTAACTTCTTTATCTTCCAAATATTGTGGGTTTGGGTATTTTCCATGAAATAACCTATTTTGTGTTAATAAAGGCTCTTGATTATGTGACCCAAGCCTTAAGGAGGGGGTGAGGTTGGGCTGTGAACCCAACCGATACAGATTAAAATATAGCCATATAGGTCATGAGCCCATTATGTGTAGTGGGAATTTATGGGCATGTTGATAAGAAAAACAAATGTGACTTACAAAGCCCGACATGTGAAATTTAGTAAATATGCTCAATGAGAATTCTATCAAATGTAGAGATACATGGCTTAAAGCCCAAACCCTGTAGCGATGAAGTTGGAGTTCATGACTTGGGTTTTGCACATATTTTTAGTCCAATTTTTTGCATTGTGATGATATGGCCTCCAATGGATATTAAGAAACAAATGAAGAGCCACCACATGGTTCTAGTCTTTGCTAGGGAAGTAAGGTTTCAGGATAGTACTAGAGGGCCATTCTTCATCTGTATTCTCAGCCTTGCAATCTACAACTCTCAGCTATCCCAATTTTGAAAATCTGGTTCAGGATTCAGATGCTAAAGAGGTGGCCAAGTTATTTACATTGATAGCCTTTATCAAGTTTGGGAGAAAAGAAAACCTTCTTCTTTTGTTGCTATTATTGCTTGTGTCATGCCCCAAACCCAACCAAAAGGACTAAGCACATGACAATAGCCTTGCACTTACAAGGTTTCTCACCTAACAAGCATGCAAGGCCTTCAAAGAGCAATAATAAACCCCAACAATTATCATATTAAATCAAATCTAATTAAGCACAAAAGTCCAAAATATAATAATAATCTCCAACATCACTAAAAAGAGCCTATATCTCATATGACTAAGAGTTTAAACAAAAGATAAATTTTAAACATAAAAATCGAAATCTTAGTCCAACAATTCCTAAACTCACTCATACGCACATCCTAACAGAAGCCTATCCACATGCTACTATTCAGGATCATAATCTTAAAGGGAAAGAGAGGGAGTGAGTTGATAACTCATCAATAAGTAACAAATCCTAACTAATTGAAAACAAGCATATAGATTGACAAAATAATACATTGTACATAAGATAAAATATTTCACATATATATCAAAAGTTATAATATACTATGGGTTTCAAAAACATAAGCATGGACTTAAAATAGTTTAAATACTCAAACATATTTATATTCTTAACAATCTTTTATGACTATGGTCATGCTATATTCCTATGACTAGGCATTAGATTCCAAAGAAACTAGTTTCATGCTAATGTATATCCCCCGTTAGCTGGGTTAAAAAACACGATAGGCTCTAGACAGATGAAATTAGTTTCTGTTCCAATGAATAACTCACATTGGTTGGATATTAGAGATTAAATCACAATCAAATTGTCCAAAATCATGTATATTCACTACAACAAAATGTAATTTTAGTGATGAAAATTAGTGAGGAAATATTTTTCGTCGCTAAAAATACAGTTTTAGTGATGAAATTCATTTCATCACTAATAATGAAAAAAATTATAACATTTAGTGACGAAAAATAAATTTCGTTGCTATTGTGATTTGAAAAATGGGCGCTAGTGGAGAGAAACTTTGGCGTGAGTTTAATTAATCTATAGTGATGAAATATTTCATCGCTAAAAGTTGAAGTTTTTAGTGACGAAATATTTCATCACTGTAGGTATTGCTATGGATAGTATTAGTGACGAAAATTGTTTCGTCGCTATAAAGAAGAATTAGCAACGAAAAATATTCATCACTAAAAATAATAATAGTTTTACACTTATATGTTTTTAGTGACGGAATCACAATTTGTCACTAAAAGTTTGATTTAGCGACAAAATATGAATTTCGTCTCTAAAAATCTTAACAAAACCCGGTCTTTAGTGACAAAACTGAAATTCGTCACTAAAGACTTAAAAGCCTAAAGGCCACAAACATTTGAATACCCAAAACATTTCAACTCTCTGAGTCATTTCGGTAAAAAAAAAAAAAAAAAAAAAAAAAACCAAGAGCCAACCAAAAAAACCCAAACCGTTGCCGATAAGCTTTCACCATCGCCGATGAGCTCCCGCAACCATCGCCGATGAGCTCAGACCATCACTGATTAAGCTTCCATCGTCGCCGATTAAGCTCAACAGCGACGCTTTAGCTCGTCGTTGCGACGATTCAACTAACCATCACCGATCAAGCTCAACGGCAACGCTTCAACTCGCCGTTGCGACGATTCAGCTCGTCGATACTTTCTCAGCAACCAAACAACAATATAATTTAACCCAAAAAAAAAAAAAGGTGTCATCATCATGGTAATATTATCAAACAAAACAGAAACAAAAATGAAAAAGCAAAAGAGAGAGAGACCAGTTAGAGAGAAAAACCAAAGAAACTCCAGCGTTGCCAGAAGCGATGCCGAAAGCGTCGCCAGATGAAGCGTCCCAAACTAAAGGATAAAGCGTCGCCAACAGCGAATGAATCGTTGCCAACAATCGATGACCTGAATCGTCGCAACGGCGAGCTGAAGCATTCATTGTGAACTAGAGAGTGTGATTTGTGAAGCATTCATTGGTTTTGTTGGGAAACAAGCAGAGGGTTTAGAAATTCTAGAAATGTGAATTGGGCATTGAATCTATCTATTTTCTTGTTGATTTTTAGTTGGAAGTCCAATAAGAAATTTATCACTTAAAAATTAGATTGGCAATGCAAAAATTACTATGCAATGACTATGTTATTAATGTTATAGCTCAGAGATCTTAGTTCCTACATTCCTAACTATATGAACATTGTGCTGGGGGATACTAGGTAGGGTCTAAAAACATGGATGGAGATGGTTAACATTTGTACAACTCCAACATTACTTGTTAATCTTTGGCGGTCTTAGAGAAACAACCTAGTCATCATCTGTTGGGGATTTGGCTTCTAAGAAGCATGAACACTTTCTTGAAAATTTAAGACACTACAATAAATTAATGAATTAATATCTTTTGGTCTTGTAACTTACTAACTCCTCATTGGCAAGATGTTATTGCCATGGCTGGATTGGGAGTGCCAAATATAATTTTAGAAAAGCATCCAAGTAACAAGAAGAGACAACTTATTGGGGAGCCAAATTGGTCAAAGGAAAGTATTTTGTACAAGCTTCCATACAGGAAAAATAAGAAGCTTAAGCAAAACATTGATGTCATGCATGTGGAGAAGAACATTAGTGAGAATACTTAAGGTACTTTGTTGGGCATTGAGAGGAGAAACAAGGATACTGACAAGGCACAGATAGACTTGCAAAATATGAACTTTAGGCATATGTTGCATTTGAAACAATGTCCTGATGGATCATATGACAAGTCTCGAGCTTTCTTTTCCTTAAGCCCAAATGAAAGGGATGGTTTCTATGACTTTTTGAAATCAGTCAAGCATCCGGATGGCTATGCAGCCAATATGTCAAGGTAAGTGAATGCCAAAAATAGTAGATTATCTGGTTTGAAAAGCCACGACTGTCATGTGACACTACAACAAATTCTTCTAATTGGGTTGTAATGACTTTGTTGGTCCATTATATGTATGTTTGTTAGTTACAGATGGCATTAGGACGACTTACACGCCCGCGAGATGAGGCATCTATCCCAGTGGTTCAATCTATGGTCTAATCTACTGAAACACCTCCTGAAGCAAATCCTCTCGCCCAAAGTTCTTCCAGTGTAGAGGCATTAACTAGCACGACTGGTAATTACATAAAACATACTTAATTACAACTGCACCTTGTTTTTACTATTGAGATTATATTTCACTGAATTTAGCCATAATGTACATGGAATGTATAATTTTTTTAACATTAATAATGTTTAAATAGGATTTGCTAGCAAAACTACCCGTGGAACAACACGTGGTATAGCATTATAGGCACTTGTTGAAAACAGTGGTAAACTGCCAATACGTATAGCTATAGAGTATGATGCTCTTGTTGGGAAGAATGCGTGCAAGCTTGTCAAAAAAATTGGCGTACAAGTGCGAAGTAATTTGTCTACTTACAATGTGAAAACTTGGAACATTGTTGATGTTGTTACTAGAGATGTGGTGCTTCAAAATATCGCTGTAAATTTACATTGATAACATCTAACTCGTCTAATTCATATAATAATATTTTTATAATACATATACACTTCATTTTACAGGATCAGTTTGAGCTAGAAGGAGATTCCAACTTGGTAACAAAAACATTAAATATAAAATGTGAAAGATTATTGAGTTCCAACTCTAGGAAGTTGCATTAGGCTTATAAAAAGCTCAAGCAATCTCATGGTGCTGACTATGCAAGAAGTCACCCGCAAATGAATGCCACACTTAAGCAGTGGACTGAACTTATTGATGGGAGATGGAACAATGAGAATTGGCTAGTAAATTATTTATGCGTATATTATTATTATTATCCAATGTTTACTATATTATGTTGTCAACTAATTAGATTAATACTTAGATGAAGTAAATGTATACTGTTTTATTCATGATCTAATAAATATCTTGAATGTCGTTTATTAGAAAAAATCAAGAAAGAACTCTGAAAATAGGAATAAAACTTTAAGCAAACATAGATGCGGGACAAAGGCACTTGCTGTTAGGGTTGATGAGGAGGTGTGTGTTTTTTCATTTTCTTAAACCTTAGTCTATTGCATGTTGTGATTAATTAAGTATGTCTATCTAACACTCAAATGTTAATTAATCAGATAAATAATAATGATGGTCAAGTTCCTAAATTGGCAAAAATCTTCAAAGATGTTCATTTCAATCCAAATACAAATATGTGGATACATTATGAGGATGAAACGACATATGTATGTGTATCATTCCATTCCTATCATTCCATCCCTATCATGTTTGTAAAACTATAACATATGTAGTAGTAATGCTGTGATTGTTTGTTTGTTTGTTTCTTTCAAATGATAGGAAAATATTCTCAAAGTGCAAGCGAATCATTATCAAGATCCTAATGCAATTTCCTTTACACAAGAGGAGATCTCAAACTTGGTTTTTAAGAAGAAGTTCGGTATTGTAAAAGGACTTAGCATGAGACCTTCCTCTTCTCTAGTATCCACCGCCTCATCTAATTCCTCGGTGGAGTATATCCAACGGTTAGAAAATGAGATAATTTAGCTCAAAGAGGAGCGAGCTAGGGACCAAGGGACGCTAGCTAAGCAAGAAGAGGTCCAAAAGAATATTCTTAACTTTTTGAGGAGTAAGGGTTATGATGATGCTCTTACCTATGGGAGTGGTTCAACTTCAATTTAAAATACTTTTTCGTCAGTACTCTTAATGCATTATTAGAAATGTTTCTTATAACATAGTTAATGTTTTTACTTTACGATTTTAATGTAGTATTGTTTTTATATTTGTGCAGATTTCTTATTGGTGGCTTTTAGGGGATTTATTTTTGGCATTACTTGAAGACATATGCGGACATTTTCCGTTAGTTCTAATTATATTATGCTACCCTTTTTGTATTGTAATAAAACATCTTGAGTTACTGTATGCATTGCAAAAAATTATTGTATGGAAGGAGTTTGAATTGGATATTTGTTTTATTTTTTACTTGTGGAATGTATGGATCTTTTTTTATAAATGTGTTGTTGAAATAAATGTGTTATTTAAATGTGAGGTTTTAATAATGTAATGACAGGTTATAGGTTAATATCAAAGCCATGAAAAAAATAAAAACAGAAAATAAGTTTTAGCGACGAATTTTTTCGTCACAAATATAACAACAAAAAATTGTTTTAGTGATGAAATATTTCGTCGCTAAATGTAGTAAAATTTTGTAAGAAATGGTTTTAGTGATGAAAATTTTCGTTGCTATTTGTGCCTAGATTTTTTTAAAAAACGTTTTAGTGACAAACTTTTTCGTCACTATATGTACTTGAACATAATTTTAGTGACAAAATTATTCATCACTAAATATGATTTAAAAAACTAAAGTGTTTTTAGTGACGAAATATTTTCGTCACTAAATAGTGTTTTGAGCGAGGAAAACATTTAGTGATGACTATTAGTGATGAAAACATTTAGTGACGAAACGTTTTTGTCACTAAAAGTTAAAAAATATAAAATAAAATTAGACTTTTAGTGATGAAATTTTTCGTCGCTAGGACTTTTAGTGATGGGGTTCCAGTGACGAAATGAGTTTCGTCACTAAAAGTCCAATTTCGTCATTAAAGGTCCTTAGTGACGAAAAATTGGACTTTTAGTAACGATTTTTTTTGTCACTAAAAATACATTTTATTGTAGTAATTAAATCATAATTCAAATAAATATAAATCTCATTCAAATGCACATATAAAATCATATATATAGTAATCAAATACATTTATGATGATTCTTTATTTTTTTTTAAACTTTAAATCAATGTAGCTAAAACAATTAAAATAAAATTGTAACAATTATAAATATAGTAGTAAAAGCAAAAATATAACTAATTAGAATAAATGTTACTTATAACCTCAACTAGCACACCATAATATGCACTTCCCCCTAACCATTCCTCTAAAATATTGAGATATCACCTAAAACAATTTTCGGATACTATTTACTCAATAATAGGAAAATCTTGTAGCAGTACCTAGCTCAGAAAAGAAGCTTTTAAATATCCATATATTTAGTAAAACCCATTTATAAATATTTTTCCTTTACTTTCCTGTCACAATTAGTTCCTAAATTTAAAGCATAAGAATAAATATAAGGTCAAGGACAAAATCCTTAATCCTATACAATATAAGACTCATGCTAGAAAAGACAAGGCAGCATCACTTGTAAAAAAGAGATCTGGACCCATTTCATGTATTTTGAAAACGCCATTTTTTTTTTTCCCTTCGGGTATTACAACCTGGCTCAGTTTGTGTTTCAACTCTCTTGGTCTTGACCATGGTTTTAAAAATTGGATCGGAGACAAAATCGAATTTGCCTCCAGTTCCTAGTTTAACTAGGTTTTGACCAGTTATTGGCGTTTTTTTGGGACCGAACTAGTGGCCAGTTCCCAATTCAACTGTCTAGTCTGGTTTTTAAAACCATGGTCTTAACACTTTGAGATCCTATTTAATGTGTTTTCAAAATGATGAGATAGAGCAGTCAATGCACTAGCGATAGAAGTCTATAACAGATATGAATAGAAGTTTCGTTAGAGGAAAAGCCTCCTTTTATTATAAAAGATACTCTCAAGATGTTTCTCACAATCAGCAATGACATAATACTATCTCTTTTGTTTTTAAAAAAACTTTTATCCTATATATGTCAACTTCAAGATGTTTAATTACATGATTTTTTTATAGCTTGTTTGAATAGAGGATGAGAAGAGGAGAATATATAGAGCGAATGAGAGGGGTATGATTCATTATTTGATTTTCCTATTCATTTTAACCCAATACTTGCTAATACGTCCTATTAGCAAGAAAACAAAAAAACTAGTACAAGTCCTTATGCCTATGAGACGACCAGTTAGAGCTGGGGAATTGAAACCATAATTTTTTCTTTAAAGAAAATCAAGAATCCACTAATAATTTAATTAACTTGTTATCATTACTCCTTTACCTTAATGCAATTAAAAGTTAAAGTGCCTGATTTTATAGAATCGGTGGTGGCCGCAAGAAAAGATCAAATGCGCCACCGGCCCAATGTTTCAGACAATGGATGAAATAAAATACATGTTAACCTTCACCACCAGGAAAATCTACAAGCATGGAAATCATAGAATAATAATGTCATGTCACAGATTTCTTCTTCTTCTTTTGTCTTTATTTAAAAAAAAAAAAGAAATGTCATTGATTTCTAGTCCACAATAGTTGTCTAATTTTACTTTAATAAATATACATAATTTTATAGAGATTAGTCTAGACACTCTTTTTGATCTGATCATTTTGATCACAAACACAAATATGATATATTAATTATTGGGAAAAAAAAACGAAAACCCAAGAGAGAATCTCATCAAAATCTAAGTTGATGATACAGAAGTTGGATGCCTCAGTTACAAGAAAAAAAAAAAGGAAAAAATAATAATTATCATATGGATCTAATGCCTCAGAGTAGATATGATGTGGGATTGTGGAAACCTTAAGAAACAGAACACGTCTACTTCTAGAAAATAAAAAACAAAATACGTTTGCTTATGAAAATAACCTCCAAAGAGTTTCTTGAATCTACAAGGAAAAAATGATATAGAATTCACTAGAAAAAACGTTCACAAACTTAGAAACAAACTTAGAAGCCTATTTAAGGGCTCTATAAAACTTGACAAATAAGAAAATATATTCTAAAATAAGTCTTAATTAATACCTAACTATAATAAAATTCAAATTTGACACCTAAAGACATTAAATGCACCTAAAAATAAGGAAATAATAACCCTAAAGCTAAACCTAAAATAACAAAAATTACAAATTAAATACCAAAATTAATAAATTACAAAAATCAAATAGTAGCTTCTGTCTTACATTAGTCCACTCCACTTGAAGTAAACTTGTTTTCGAGTTCATCTTTGAGATTTGAAATCTTCCATGCCAAGCAAAAAAAATTTGGAATACTTAGCCTCTTGATCTTCTTTCCATACTTGAAACTCATCAATGGAATAAACAAATCAGCTTGAATTTCTTTTTTCTTGGTTTTTATGCAATTGTAGAGATTTACCAAATAAGAATTGGCAATTGAATCAAATCTATTAACCCCAATAAAATCAACAAACTTTGGTGTATCACTTACCACAAAAATAAAAGGATCTTGAGATTGAAAACCATATGATTTGATTTCATTGAGATCCTTGAAAAATTTCTCTTCAATTTCTTCATCAATGGTCTCTACCATCTTGACTTCAAGATCTTTCTTGATAATAGGATCTTCAATAATCTCCTTCACAATCTTTATTTTAGGTTCTTCTTCTATAACAAGGTCTTCATTATTTTCCTCAGAAATCTCTATATTTTATTCTTTGACTTCCATGTAATCTTCAAGAAAAGTATTTTTTTCAACATGTAATTTTTTTCTTAATGGTGGAATATATGGTTCTTCAAAATAATTTAAGTGTGAACTTCTTGGCCAATAATCTTATTTTGTATATGACAAGAGTTCATCACAATAGCAAGCTTCTTTTTCATTCTTGGCTATGAACGAATTTTGTCTTTACCTTGTTAAATTCTGTCAAACTGTATTCGTTCCCACCAATGTAAGGCATACTCATTAAATTTATACAAAACAAGTTTAACTTTTCTCTCATTTGGAATATTCTAATAGTCAAATAAATCCTTTAAATCAAATAACCAATCAAGAAAATATTATTTATATAGATAACCATTAAGACTTGCAATTCTTTTATAAGGCCTATATGAAGTTTTCTTACCAATAGATAGCCTATGAGTTAAATCTCCACGACAGTTATCCCTATACTTTTCATGCTCCAACGGTGACATCCTAGCAAAGATATTTGTGAGTGCTTATTGTACGTCACTTAATACTTGCTAAATTTTCTGTTAATAGAATTGCTACTGTCTTATAAGTCACTATACCAGGACAAGTCAAGACTCTAATACCAATTGATGCCGGATGTGGAAGCGTCAAGAAGCAAAATAAGTCTACTTCTAGAAAATAAGAAACAAAACACGTTTATTTCTGAAAATAACCTTGAATCCATGAGGGTTCCTTGAATACATAAGAAGAAAATGGTCTAGAATCTACTAGAAAATAGAGAAATAAAAAGTTTGAATTTTATTGATTGAATAATTATTAAAAAAAAAAAAAAAACATTTACAGACTTGAATGCCTATTTAAGGACTCCGTATAACTTTTTTTTTTTTGTGGAGAAACCAAGGCTCTGTAAAACTTGACAAACAAGAAAATATATTTTAAAATAAGTCATAATTAATACCTAATTAAATTTGACCTAAAAAAATTAAAAAAATCTAAAAATAAGAAAATAATAACCATAAACTTAAAATAACGAAAATTATAAATTAAATACCAAAATTAATAAATTACAAAAATTAAATAGTAATTTCTGCCCTAAATCAAGACCTTACTTGAAAAATGTCAGAAATGGAAATTTATTTACTTTCCTTCGCAGAAAGAGTACCATGGATAAGATTTTCAATTAGAATTAAAAAGGAAAACCTCACTATATCAGTCTTCAAGTAGCAAATTGAGATTGCACGTTTGGCTCACCTGAAATTATACCAATCATTGTATTTGAAGGAAATCCAACCTTCACATCCTCACACAATTGACCTCCATACGTCGTCTCCATTCTCTCTTGATGAACCAAAAGGGCTCCACCTTTACAATTAGATGCACAGCCTGACCATGATTCCTCTATCAGCTTCAACAACGTTTGGGACCCAGTTGTCAACAACTTCAGGTGAATAAGAAAAGCTTGCATGCTTAATTACTCGGGTTTTTGACACGGAAAGTGATGTTGCAGCTGGTCATGGTGTATATATATAGATATATATATATTTTGAGATTTGCCTTTCAGCTATGAGTTTAAATTCAATTCAACTATATGCTTTTGAATTCAAAACTCATTTATAAAAAAAAATTAAAAACCATAACGAAGAGCATATTTTCAAAAAATAAAATCAAAATAACTTCAATCAAAGATAACAAAGCCAAAACTATATACCCATCATAACTGAAGACTAAAAAACCTTGCAGTTCTTGGGTTCCATCAGCTTCCCTGACATGAAAGCAATGGTATTTGACAAAGCGAGAGAAACAACCAAATTTTCGCACTGAACGTTAAGAGTGTCACTCCCCCAAACTTTAACACGCCCATCTCTACCAGCCTCGAATTTAAAGTTAGCAGTAAACCTCACATTGAAAGAGATTTTGCTGTTGACGTCAATGCCACGGAATGAACTTGATCTGTAAGCGTCTCTGACTGCGAACGCAACATCGATAAACGTTTCGTTACGCGCGGACTGGTTGAAGTCAGGGATTCGGATCTCGGATATGAGCTCGGAATCGAAAGAGATGTCGGACTTGGGATTGTACAAGAGCGCGAACCGAACGACGTTGTAGGCGATGGAATACTTTTTGTTGGGGTTGTAGATGGAGAACCGGGCGTTCCATTTGCCGGTGACGGTGGAGCTGGAGTCGGAGTAAGAGAAGTTGGAGACGGAGAGTGAGTCGACTCGGAACTTGGGGACCTTAGGGCTGCTGATTACCACGACGAGGTCCCAGATGACGAAGCAGATTACGGCCATGATGACGAGTAAGCTGACGCCGTAAAGGCAACGGGGTGACAGTGACATTGCTTGGAATTCGATTACGTCGGAATTCAAGCGGAGTGTTATCAGAGTTTAGAGGGGTTTTTCTTGGGCTTTATACAGAGGAGGCCACCGACTTTCTAATTCTTCTGATTTTTGTTGATTTTCCCCGCATTTCAACTGTCTTCAAAATTCTATATTCACAGCACAGTTAATTTAATTCTTTTGAATAAAATAAAAATTTTCGGGGGGATGGGTTCTGATGAGTAAGGTGTCAAACATTTCAGTATGTTTGACGGCTATCTAGCATTAAAGATCGGTCACAACTCATTTGTAACCGACAAGCCACAACGGTAACACAGGCAATAAGAGTTGGCCATAAAGAATCTCAGGTATGTTTACTCCAACAACTAAAAATGAACCATAAATAGCCCCCAACGGCTTTACAAATAGAGGCTATAAAAAGCCATCACTCAATAAGAAGAAAGGTACACATACACCCAATCACTCGGTACTTGGAGCATTCAAATATATATACAATTATATACACCGTTATCAGTTTCTTTAAGATCTTCTCATCTCTTTTATTATATGTGTGTTTTAAAATATTTAGTATTCTCCAATATATATATATATATATATATATATTACAGCCTTTTAACTTAAGCATTGGAGGACCCCTAGTAGTCACCACCTGGTGTTGTTATTTCAGGGTTGTGTTTCCTATTTTGCTTGAATTGCTCAGCAACTGACAACCATTTTCGGTTTCATAAAGTTCCTTATCTTATTAATTATTATTTAATTTAGCTAAGAGTTTATTTAGCATCAAGAAATTAAAGATTCTACTCAAACTAAAATTTTATATATCTAATATCATATTCATTTTTAGGATAACTTAATTTAGGTAAAACTCTATTTTCTACTAAGTTTTAAGAAATTTTAAATTATATTCAAACTAAAACTCTATTAACAAAGAGTTCAAGGAATTTGAAACAAATTATCTTTTATTTTAGTATGATAAAACTTGCACTCTACTTACTATCCTTATATTAAGTGGCTTAATTGATATATTCTCCTTAGCTTTCATGTTTCAAACAGTTAGTTAAATATAGAGATATGCTACGATGAGAGGTTGGAAGTGGTTTGTGGCATGATACACGAGTTGAGGCATTGGGGCTACGGAGGATTCTTGGTTGGGATTTTATATATAGAGGCTATTTTTGATGTGGCCGTGATGGCTTTTGTTGGAGGCCACTTTGGGATTGCACAAAACAATTATATTTGCAGAAGTTCAATTCTAGCCAAAGGGTAATTAATTGGCTGGTTGAGCATTTGAAGGTATAATATTTTTTTGGTTTTGAGATTTTGTCTTTTAAAAGTAAAGTTGCTAAAAGTAGAGTTGTTAATAGGCTAAGAAATCAGAGGAATTGAATAAGAAAAGTTGCCAATGAAGGGGAAGCTTTAGAGGGTTCAAGAATCAACGACTTAAAACTAAAGTGCTATATTAGTGTATATATTTTGGTATTGCTTATGTTTGCTTGTGATTTTTGAGGAGGTATTTGGTATTAAATGATCCCATATTAACTGTATCAAAATCCAATGAGTATGAGATATGTCAGTAGAAAATAACTCCCTCATTAACAAATGAAAGACATGTGTTAGTGGATAGTTATTTTTATATACATGTCTCTCATTTATTCAAGGTTTTGAAACCCAGACTAGACCATACGGTCTGATCAGAAAAAGCGCGAACCTCTCAATTTTGCGGTTTTTTTAGCTTCAAGAACCGCTCTATGGGAAAAAATAGGGACCCGTGCGAACCATGGTCGGATCGTACGATTCTGAGAACCGTGATCGGTTTTTGAGGTTCGGATGATTTCTTTTTGTTTCAGCTTTTCCGGTGAATTTTGGCCCATACACTGGTATGAAGTTATGATCAAATCTAGAAGAAATGAAAGAATACGAAGAAGAACAAAGATTGGAAGGAGATCTGATAATTTCAGATCTTGAACAAAGGGATTTGTAAGGAAAAAAGAACCAGAGAAGAAGAAGAAGACAAGTTCCTCAAAAAAAAAAAAAAAAAAAAAAAAGAGAGAGAGAAGAACACAACGAAGCAGGGTCTGCGCCAAAACAAACTCCACACTTGCTCAGCAAATAAATAGTAAACACAAACTACATTAGATCAAAAAAACAAAAACACAAATTACAGTAACACGTATCTTCGTCTTCCACTGCTGCTTCTTCTTCTTCTTTTTTCTTTTTTTTCTTCTTCTCTTTCTTTTTTCCATTGATGGATCTCTGTAATTTCCTCTTTTTCATTGATGTATGTGTTTCTCTTTCTTTTTTTAGACTTTTGTTACTTTTTTACTCCTTTCGAATTCCTAATTCCCTATCCCTCATGTGGCTAACTTGGAAATGATGAAAGGTTTTAATTTTTTAATAAAAGCAAAACATTTTCAGCCATTAGATTTAAATATTTTTTTCAGCTGCCCAACATGATGTAACATGCATTGATAGGTGCATTAAATATTTTAAGTATTTTTTAGAGTAAGGGAGGTGCTAGGTCCACAATAATTTTATAACAAATTATAAATGGTTAGTTGTTATTGGTTCAAATTTGAACCTAACACTAAGATTACTTTTTTGCCTTAATAATAACAACCAGTAACAACATGTCATTTAGGATTTGTTGTAAAAATGTTGTGGACATATCATTTCTTTGAGAGTAATGTAGTATCACAATATTTTACACAAATTTTTTCTATAATTTGACACATGGCAAAGTGTGAGTAATGAAAAAAAAAAATTATGGGTTTACATCTCTACCACTCACATCTCGTCACGTAGCAAATTGTAGCAAAATTTGTATAAAATGTTATAGTACTATTATTGCTCTAATTTTAATTAATATTTACAATAAAGTATATAATAATTATTAAATAATTATTTCAATTTAAAATTATTAAATAATTTATTTTATTTTATTTGAGTGTCCTTCTAATTCTTATGTAATAATAATAATAATAATAATAATAATAATAATTATTATTATTATTATTATTATTACAAGTTTAACTAATCAATATATAAATAAATAAATAAATATTATATTTAAATTTACTTAGAATTTGATATTTCTTATTTGTCTTGTAAAAGTTATGATATGAAAATATATATTTGAAATATAGATATTTATATTTAATTGGATTATTTTAGTTAATTTATTGTTTTTTATTAATTTAATATTTTTATATAAAAAAAATAAGTATTATATTAATTATGATGTCATCACGGTTCGACCTCAAAAACCTTGAATCTCTCCCTTTTACAGTTCAATGAACAGTCTGAGTTTCAAAACCTTGCATTTATTGAGTTTTGATGTGGATGACGTGGTATCATTTGATACAAAATATATTTTCGCAATTTTAATTTTGAGTTTTTTTTTTCCCAACCACAAAAATTATAAGGAATGTAATTAGATTTATGCGTTTCCAAATGTGTTTATTCTCACTAATTATTATAATAGAAAATTTCACAATACGTTTGAATTTAATTTGAAAAAACCCTAAGATTTTCCTTTCAGCTATGGCTTTAAATTTAATCCAGCCGTGCTTTTGAATTCAAAACTTATTTATATATATATATATATATATATAAACTCCCTTTTAGTCCCTGCACCATTTAAAATATATGCTAAAATGCAAAATTCACCCTCCATATTTCACTAAAATTCATTTATGTTCTTTAACTTTGCTTTCATTTATTTCGGTTCTCTAACTTTCAAGTTTATTCAATTAATGGTTTTCCATTAACTTTTGTTATATGTTGTGGTTAATTTTCTAATTTTTTAAAATTTTCTTCAAATTTTTTAAATTAAAAAAATTCAATTAATGATTGAAAAGTATTTTTCAAATTTATTTTTGCAAAAAATTTTAACAAAAGCTGACGGAAATGCCTTAATTGAATAAATATGAAACTTAGAAAACTGAAATGAACGAAATCAAAGTTAAAGAACTAAATTGAATTTTGAAAAAACTTAGAGGGTAAGCTTTGCATTTTAGGCTAAAATATAATACCAATTACTAAATTAAAAAGCATAACAGGAAGAACATATATTTTCAAAAAATAAAATAAAAACAACTTCAAAGATAACAAAAGCGAAAACCAAAAACCCAATTTCAAAAGCTGTACAGTATCCTAATTAATTTCAATCTATATAAACTAGCAATTAATATTAATAATTCCTCCTATCATAGTTAAAGACTAAAAAACCTCGCAGTCTCTGGTTGAAGTTAGGGATTCGGATCTCGGAAGTGAACTCGGGTTCGTGATAGAGCGGGGACTCGGGTTTGCATGTACCGGAGCGTGGAATAATACTAAAAAAATATTGAGGGATGGGTTACTTATCCTATTAATTATTATTTTTTATTAGGATAATTTAATTTATCTAAAAGTTTATATCTCAATCTTCAAGAAATTAAAAATTCAACTCAAACTGAAATTTTATTCATCTTATATTATATTAATTGTTACCATAACTCTATTTTCTTAGTTTTAAGAAATATTTTTCCTAAAAAAAAGTTTTAAGAAATTTTAAATTATATTCCAACTAAAACTCTATTAACGGAGAGTTCAAGGAATTTGAAATAAATTCTTTTACAAAACTTGCGCTCTTAATTACTATCCTACTGGCTTAATTAATAGATGTAATCCCATTTGTGTTATAGTTTTTTGGACTTGCAACCCACGTAAACTACAGAATGGGTATTGGTTGATTAACTTTCTACTTCTAAATCTATAAAACGAAACCCAAAACCTGAGAGAAGTACCAAGTACAAACTATAAAAACGAACCTTAACTTTTAATGTTTTAAAATCATTAAAAGTTCAATAATAAAGTCTTAAATTAACATGAGTTCAATGGTGAGACTTCCTGGTAATGAGAATAAGATTTGGTGAAATAGGGTGACAAAGTGATCTCTTGGGGATTATTTTAAGAGTAATTTTAAATTGAAGTGTCAAGAGAAGACAAAAAAAGATTTCACATGACTCTTTGAGGCATTACGTAGGGACTGGGTTTGAACACTTCTCCTATTGGATGGGTGGACTCAGACCCAACTGGCCGAATACAATGAATTTGTAAAGATTGGGTTTAAGAACTAGGCCCTAGTGAGGATTACAACAATTAAACGTGGTTGTTATGGATTGGATAACAAGAACATGGACCAAAGCGTGAAATTATGCTCCTCGGACCTCTTTTTAGGGCTGATAATTCTTATTGCTTCCTCAATGAATGGTTACAAAGGTTTTAGCTGCTACAGTATTCGATACTTTCCATCCTCTTCATTTCAATCGCACTCGGGGTTGGCGAAGTTACCCTGTTGTTGGGGTTTAGCTAGTTCAGGCTGATGGGAGCCTGCTTGATGAGGGCCCAATCCTACCATGCTTGATTGTTGCCCTTACTAACACACAAGTTCTTCCCACAGACGGCGCCAATTGTAGGGACTAGGTTTGAGCACTTCTTCTTTGGATAGGTGGACTCAGACCCAACTGACCCAATACAATGAATTTGTAGAGAGTGGGTTTAAGAACTAGGCCCTAATAAGAATTACAACATCTAAACGTGGTTGTTATGGATTGGATAACAAGAACATGGACCAAAGCGCGAAATTCTGCTCCTCGAACCTCTTTTTAGGGGCTGATAATTCTTATTACTTCCTCAATAAATGGTTACAAAGGTTTTAGCAGCTGCAGTATTCGATACTTTCCATCCTCTTCATTTCGATCGCGCTCGGGGTTGGCGAAGTTACCCTGTTGTTGGGGTCTAGCAGGTTCAGGCTGATGGGAGCCTGCTTGATGAGGGCCCGATCCTACCATGCTTGATTGTTGCCCTTACTAACACACAAGTTCTTCCCACAGACGACGCCAATTGTAGGGACCGGGTTTGAGCACTTCTCCTATTGGATGGGTGGACTCAGACCCAACTGGCCTAATACAATGAATTTGTAAAGAGTGGGTTTAAGAACTAGGCCTTAGTGAGGATTACAACAACTAAACGTGGTTGTTATGGATTGGATAACAAGAACATGGACCAAAGCGTGAAATTCTACTCCTCGGACCTCTTTTTAGGGGCTGATAATTCTTATTACTTCCTCAATGAATGGTTACAAAGGTTTTAGCTGCTACAGTATTCGATACTTTCCATCCTCTCCCTATTCTTAGAGGATCTCCTACATTATATACCCCATTTCAGTTGATCTTGGCCCTTCATTTGTTGATTATGCAGGTTCCTACTTGAGTGTTTATCCCATTAGCCGTCTTCACTAACTTTTTGTGGGTTGCAGCAACTAAGGCAACATTGTTCAGGGGTCATTTCCTCATTAATGCGGTCAGAATATTAGTTGTGGGCATTTAATGTGGAGGTGACAGGGTTGCTTTCTATGATCTTGATTGGCTGAGGACAGGGTTGTCCTTGGCAATGCTTCATGGCAGCACGGACTCCCTTCGTTCGTCCTTGGGCATTTTTTCCTCCTCGGCGTGGGCCTTGGGCCCGCTACAAAATGGGCCGAGGCCGCCAGTTTCTTTGACCCCACACATTATATGTGGCGACTCTATGAACCTAATGAAGAGATATCGAATCATACTTTTCCCTCCAAACCTTAGGATCCAAGCTTACTCAGTGAAAATATGTAAACTTAGTTCATGAATTTGAAGTTTGAAGAGGCAAATCATGTTTACTTTCCATGGCTAATCATATTTCTTAAAGAATCAACTTGAATTAGGTGTCTCGATCATGGAGTTCATAGAGTTGAAAAAAAAAAAAAAAAAAAAAAAAAAACCTTGAATTAGGTGTCTCGATCATGGAGTTCATTGAATTGGATGTAAGAACCAAAAAAAAAAAAAAAGCTGAAGAAAGAGGAGCCAATGAGTTATCTTGCTTTTTTAAAGAGAAGATTTTTTTTTTTTTTTTTTTTTTTGAGAATGTTTTAAAGAGAAGATTATATTAGGATCAAGTGCTTTTTTAGAGAGAAGATTATGTTAAGACCAAGGAATCCTAACACGATTAATAAATGTATCATGTTTATTGGGTGACATATATAATCAAATACTTATAAGTTAACATAACATGTAAATACAAATTGCTAATTGTAGATCTTTGCCTCTTCGTAGATGGTCTTGGGTGATTTTTTTTCTCAAATTTTTTTATGTGATTCTTGTATGTGTAGTGGGGTTTAGGGGATTCATTCTCTAGCTAAACCCATTTAGCTTGCATGAGGCATGTGAGTTCCATGCTTATCAACTCATTAATGACCTTAATGAAAGTAGATCTGAACCTTGCCTTCATGGTCCGTTTGGTCGAGTGGACTTCACATGAGTTTGTCGTTTTCCTTCTTATTTGGTTTTTGTCTTCTTTTGGTACTTCTCATTCAGTTTTTTTTTTTGTCCGTCTGATTTACTTTTTTTTTAAATTTAATATGTGCATAACAATAAAATAATTCAAATTACATTTTCTATTTTTCGATTTTAAAATTTTTTTCATCCCTATGCTAAACATAAATAAAAAGAATTAAAATCTTTTTTACCATTCCACTTTCCTATTTCCTTCTCATTTAACCTATTTTATGTAAATAAAGGCGCTTAATTATGGGACCCAAGTCCTGAGGTGGAAGTGAGGGTGGGCTGTGAGCCCAACCGATACAATTGAAAATATAGGTCATGAGCCCATTATATATTTGCAGTGGGAATTTATATGCATACAGTCCATTTGTGGATGAGGAAAGAAAAAATGTGGAGAGTGTATGAATTTAATTTAAAGAAAAGCTTGCATGCATACTCGGGTTTTTGACACAGAAGGTGTTGTTGCATGACCATATATAGAGATGCCAAAGACGTTGAAAGGAGAGTGTATGAATTTAATTTGGAAAAACCCTAAGATTTACCTTTCAGCTATGCGTTTAAATGATTCTCAAAAAAAAAGAAAAAAAAAGCTATGCGTTTAAATTCAATTCAACTATTTATAAATAACTTATTCATAAAAAAATAAAATCAAAATAACTTCAATCAAAGATAACAAAACCGAAAACCTATACGCCCATCATTCTCCGGGAAATTAAAATCCTAATTTCAATTTATATGTATCATACTAAAGACTATAAAACCTTGCAGTCCCTGGGTTCCACTAGCTTCCCTGAAATGGAGGCACCGCTATGTGACGAAGCGAGAGAAACAACCAAACCTTCGCAATGAACCTTAAGAGCGTCCCACCCCCAGTAATCTTTAACAAGTCTATCCCTACCATCCTTGAATTTAATCCTACCAAGAAACTTGACAACGAAAGAGACTGTGCTGTCGACGTTAATGTAACCGAGTGACATTGATCTGTAAGCGTCGCTGACCGCGAACGCAGCGTCGATAAACGTTTCGTTACGCATGGACTGGTTGAAGTCAGGGATGCCGATCTCGGATATGAACTCGGGTTCGTAAACGTGCGAGGACTTGGGTTCGTACACGAGCGTGGACTGAACGAGGTCGTAGGAGATGGAAAACTTTTTGTTGGGGTTGTGGACGGAGAACCGGGCGTTCCAGTTGCCGGAGACACAGAAGTTTGGGTAAGTGTAGGAGAGGTTGGAGACGGAGAGTGAGTCGACTCGGAACTCGGGGAATATAGGGCTGTTGGTGACCAAGACGATGTCCCGGATGAGGTAGCCGGTTAAGGCTATGGTGGTGAGTAAGAGGAGGACGATATAGCCGTAGACGACGCAATTACTGGTACCTGTTGACATTGCTTTGAATTGCAGAGTTAATAGGGTTTTTGGGCTTTATATAATAGAGGAGGGGCACCGACTTTCTAATTCGATTTTTCCGTCGTGTTTCAACTGTCTTCTATTCCATCCTAAATTCTATATTCACAACACGATTAGTTTATTTCTTTTGAATGAAATAGAAATTATTGAGGGATGGGTTCCTTAATCCTTATCTTATTAATTATTATTTAATTTAGCTAAAAGTCTATCACACAGGACTTCAAGAAATTAAAGATTCTTCTCAAACTAAAATTTTATTTATCTTATCCTATTAATTGTTAAGATAACTTAATTTAGGTAAAACTCTATTTTCTAAATTTGAAGAAATTTTAAATTATATTCCAACTAAAACTCTATTAATAGAATTTGAAATAAATAATCTTTTATTTTATTTTAATAAAACTTGCATTATACTTATTATCCTTACATCAAGTGGCTTAATATATATATATATATACACATATATATTCCATCCTTCCACATTTCAAATAGTTAATTAAATAGAGATGTGCTATGATGAGACGTTGGAAGTGGATTGTGTAGCATGATACACAAGTTGGGGGCCTTGAGGCTATGGAGGATTCTTGGTTGGGATTGCACAACTATGGTTGCAAAAGTTCAGGGGGTGTTTGGTTGATGTTTTCAAACAACCATTTTCAGTTTTTAAACAACATTTCATGCATTTTTACACACTTTTTTACCCACACATATTTTTACAAATATTTTTAAACAGCAATTTTCAATTTTTAAACACATGTACCAAACGGAGCCTCAATTTTAGCCAAGAGTGGTTAATTGGCAGGTTGAGTGTTTGAAGGTATAATATTTTTTTGGTTTTGACATTTCTTTTAAAAGTAGAGTTGTTAATTTTTTATCTAAAGGGTTTAATTTGAGATCTAAAAATTTTGTTCTTTGCTATGTGTGTAGTGTATTTCTTATTACAAGATTGAAAAATAATTGGTAACTGTTTTTTTTCCCTTTATGTTCTGTTTTTAAAATTTTAGTTTTATTTTTGAGATTAAAAAATTTGTTTAGGAACCTAAAATTAATAAAAAACAAAAACTATTATCAAAACTCAATTTTTAAGGGCAAAACTGTATTTAGTTTCCAGTTTTCAAAAGCTAATGAAAACATGAGTCTAATTTAATCAATTTATCTCATTTAATGAATTAGTGTCAGAGTTCGAATCCTAGTGGCAACATATTTCAATATTTTCTTTTTCTTTTTCCTTTAGAAAACTCTTTTTTTTTTTTTTTTAAACTAACCAAACATGTTTTTATTTCAAAAATACAATAAATTTTTTTTTTCTTTCTGTGAGGGGTAAAAACCTATAATGCACGCTGGGCCTTGGGCCCTATCTTAAGCCTGGAGTATTCGAGGAGGGGTGAGCAGCTGGGAGAAGTCCTAGGCCCAGGACTGTATAGGATGGAGTGAATTCAGATGGTCCGAGGGGAACTCACCCTCGGATGTTGCCAAATACCGGTCGGCCTTATGCCTCTCTGTTCAGGTGATCCACCAGAAGATTTTTATGTCGAGGAAGATCCCTACACGTGCAAGAAAGATAAGAACCCAAAAGTGTCTAACAGAAAAGCTACTGCCTCCACATTAAATGCCCATCAATCACTTTCCTGGCTACATTTATGTGGAGGAGACCCTTGAACAGTGTTACATTGGCAACAACAACTCACAGAAGGCCAGAGAAGGCGGCTAATGGGACAGGTACTCAAGTACTTACCCAAATGGTTGACAAGTGGACGATCAAGATGATCTAGGGGTAAATATAAAATGTGAGAGACCCTCCCTGCGAGAGGGGATGAATTATTGAATTTCACTTGTAAAAAAGATTAAGAATAGAAAACAATGAAAAATAACCTTCTTGGATAGGGCATTGATCCATTTTCATGTGTAGCGCTCTTGTATGCTCTTAATTGTAATGCCACTTTAGCCGTTGACAATCTTGCCTAAATCTAGCTCTTCAATCCACTCTCTAAAAATTTATTGGATCGAGTTCTTTGGACCTTGACCCAATCCTTTGTTGGGCCTAGGCTCTAAACTGTGACCTTACAATTGGCGCCATCTGTGGGAAGGGCTCGTGTGATAGCGAGGACAACGGCTAACCATGGCAAATCGAGATTCGCAACTAGCAGAATCAAGGGGCTTTGAACGTGGTGATCCCTTCCTCAACCTTGAGTGGAGAGGTGACCGTGAGGGAAACGCCCATGCCGCAAGCCCTAGCAAGAATCACCCTAGGGAGGAAAACCTTGTCCCCCATGCAAACGACAGGAAGAACATGCAACTGGAAATTGACCGGTTAAAAAGGGAGTTACGCCATGCAAAGAGAAAGCGGGCTTCCCCGGACTCAAATTCTTCCTTTGATGACGAAAAGGACGTCGATTATAAGCAGGGGTCTCAAACTTTGCCTAGTGAGTCTTTCTCTTACGAAAAGGAGAGTCATCGTCAACGGCGGAGCCGAAGCCCGTCACATCGTGGCGCAGGAAGTGGCGCCATGAGCAAGGCCCTGAACCAAATCTCCAAGTCCCCCTTTCGAGCAACATCGAAAGGGCAAAGCTCCCCAGGCGTTTCAATCAGCCAACGTTCATCATCTATAATGGCAGAACGGACCCTGTAGAACACGTTAGTCATTTTAACCAGAGAATGGCCATCCATTCTAGGGACGAAGCCTTAATGTGCAAAATCTTCCTGTCTAGCTTGGGGCCAGTCGCGATGAGATGGTTTGATAGCCTAAAGATAGACTCTATAAGTTCTTTCCATGATCTTACTCAGGCATTTTGTTCCCGCTTTGTCACATGTCACAAGGCTCCTCGGTCTTTGGCTTCCCTACTGTCCTTGAGCATGCGAGAGGGTGAGACCCTTAAGATCCATTCGGATAGGTATTGGGAAACATTCAATGAAATGGATGGCAACTTTGACAAGGTGGCCATCAGCTTTTTTAAGCTCGGCCTTCCAACTAATCACGACTTGAGAAAGTCTCTGTTACCAGCATGCGCCAGCTGATGGATAGAATAGATAAGTATATAAGAGTTGAGGAGGACCAGCAACAGGAACAGGGAAAGGACAAGGTTATCTCCCAGGAGAGGACGGATTTCAGGTCAGACCGGTACAGCAATAACAGGCCCCGTAGGGATCTGGCCGGATAGTCAAGATCAGCGGATGTTCAGGCAATTCATGCTGTGTTCCGAAAACCAGTGCAACGAGTCCTGGAGATGATCAAAGATGAACCCTTCTTCAAACACCCAAATAAAATGGTGGGAAACCCTGAGAGGCGTAACCACAACCTCTACTGTCAATACCATCAGGATCATGGACACACCACCGAGGACTGCAGGAGTCTGTGGGATCATCTGAACCAACTCGTCCGTGAGGGCAAGCTAAAACAATTCTTGCACCACTCCGATGGTAGGGGGGGTCAGTCAAGTTTAGGGCCTCGGAGGGATGATTCCTCAAGACCCCCCTTGGGCAAGATAAATGTTATTTTCACTGCACCAGGGAGAACAGGGTCCTGCCCATCTAGAGTGATGTCCGTAGCACGGCTACCCCCCGACGACTGTGGCCAGGAACCGAAGAGGACTAGAAGAGAAACATAGCTAGTGTTGGGCTTCTTGGATGAAGACAAAATTGGAATCATTCAACCCCATGATGATGCCTTAGTGATCACCCTCAAGATTGAAGGGTATGATGTGAAAAGGGTGATGGTAAACCAAGGCAACGGTGCCGAAATAATGTACCCTGACCTTTATAAAGGGTTGAACTTGACACCCGAGGACTTGACGCCTTACAGCTCCCCCTTGGTGAGCTTCGATGGAAAGTTGGTCACCCCGAAAGGCCAAATCAGGTTGCCTGTGCAAACTGGCCCCGAAGTAGTGGAAGTGGATTTTATCGTGGTGGACACTTACTCACCATACACTGCGATCGTGGCCAGACCTTAGCTTCATACACTAGGGGCTGCTTCCTCCACTCTCTACCAGAAGGTCAAGTACCCGTCCGAGGGGCAGGTTAAAGAAATTTTGGGAGACCAATCGGTGGCCAGACAATGCTTGATAGCCGCGATTCACCATAAACCTGGAACCGAGCCCCAGGCTCATAAAGAAAGGAGCTTATAGCAATTAAAATCCTTGGTGCTGAATACGGAGGACCAAGCTGAGGGGGCAGAATGTGAAAACTTGACAAGAATCGTTATTGGTGATGATCCGGAAAAGTTTTTTCAAGTCGGATCCCAGCTGCCTCCTCAAGAGAAGGAAGAGCTGATAGAATTCCTCAGAGCAAATATTGAAGTATTTGCATGGGACTCCACTGAGGCCCCCAAGGTGAATCCAGTATTCATTTTCCATCACCTAAACGTAAACCCAGCCATCATTCCTAAAAAGCAATCGCTCCGACGCCCATCCAGGGAACATGTAAACGCTGTCAGAGAAGATGTGATGAAGCTCAAACGAGCCGGAGCAATTAAATAAGTTTTCTATCTTGAATGGTTGGCCAACACTGTGGTGGTAAAGAAAAAGACCGGGAAGTGGCGAGTGTGCGTGGACTTCACCGACTTGAATAAGGCTTGCCCAAAGGATTTATTCCCTATGCCAAAAATTGATCAGTTGGTGGATGTAATTGTCGGCCACCCTCGGATGAGTTTCCTGGACGCCTTTCAAGGGTACCACCAGATACCGTTGGCCAGGAGTGATCAGGAGAAGACTGCTTTCGTCACCCCTATTGGGAACTACCATTATAAAGTAATGCCATTCGGATTAAAGAATGCAGGAGCAACTTATCAAAGGATGATGACGAGGATGTTTGAGTCTCAGTTGGGTAAGAGCGTGGAAGTTTACATTGATGACATGGTGGTAAAAAGCAAGATCACATCTGAGCATATTGGAGACCTCGGAAATGTTTTTGAAATCCTCAGAGAACATAAGTTGCGTTTGAATGCTTCTAAGTGCTCGTTCGGGTGGGATCAGGCAAGTTTCTGCGCTACATGGTTACTCACAAGGGAATTGAGGTGGACCCCGACCAAATCAGAGCAATCAACAACTTGCAACCTCCTCAGAATCCTAAGGAAGTCCAGAAGCTGACCGGAATGACCGCGGCCCTCAATCGTTTCATTTCCCGTTCGGCAGACAGATGCCGACCATTCTTTCGGTTGCTAAATAAGTGGAAAGGATTTGAGTGGATCGAGGAGTGCGCCTTGGCCTTCCAACAACTTAAAGAGTACCTCTTTCAGCCTCCCATTATGTCGAGTCTTGAGAAGGATGAGGTCCTGTTTGCCTATATCGCTGTGGTCCTTTATGCTGTGAGCCTAGTGTTGATACGAGTTGATAACGGTGTACAACGGCCAATTTATTACATAAGCAAGTCACTGCACGAGGCCGAGGTTTGGTATCTACCCTTGGAGAAAGTCGTTCTAGCCGTGGTGCACGGAACAAAGAAGTTACCCTAGTACTTCCAAGCGCATACGGTTGTCGACCTCACCCAACTTCCACTTAAAGCCATACTCAAAAGTGCTGATTACATAGGAAGGATCGCCAAATGGGGCACGATTCTAGGGGCTTTTGACATTAAGTACATGCCCCGCACCTCAGTTAAGGGCTAAGTTCTAGCAGATCTGGTGGCCGAGTTTACAGAGCCCTCTATAGAAGAAATAACCCTGACACACGGCGTGGATGGAAAATCAGTTGACCTGATCTCTCAGCGAGACCCTTCACCCTAGGAAGTGTACATCGACGGCACAACAAATCATAAGGGCTCTGGCGTGGGGCTAGTGCTCGTGTCCTCAAAGAAGGTCACCACTAAAAAGTCGTTGAGATTTGATTTTGCGGCCACAAATAACGAGGCTGAATATGAAACTCTGCTGATGGGCATGGCTATGGTTAGAAGCATTCTCAGATTCAAGATTGGTGGTCAGCCAAGTGAAGGGAGAATTCGAGGGTAGAGATGAGAGAATGCAAGAATACTTAAGGCAGGTCAGACTCCTGCAATCGGAGTTTGAATCTTTCAGTTTATTACATATCTCCAGAAGCAGTAACTCCCATGCTGACTCCTTGGCCACCCTGGCAACCTCCTCGGCTTAAGGCCTTCCTCGGGTTATTCTGGTTGAACATTTGAGCAAACCCATTGAACCTCGAGGAGAAGCGGTCTAGGTTCATCAGGTAAGAGTAGAACCTAGTTGGATGGACCGGATAATGCTGTTCTTAAAAGGAGATAAGCTACCTGAAGAAAAGTCCAAAGCTGACAAAATACGAAGGAAGGCTGCGCGGTTCTGGTTGTCCGAGGACCAAAAACTATATAAACGGTCCTTCTCAGGACCATATTTGCTATGCGTGCATCTCGAAGCAACTGAGATGCACCTTGAGGAGTTTTATGAGGGAATTTGTGGAAGTCATACTAGCAGTAGATCCCTAGCACACCGTGCTATTACTCAAGGATATTGGTGGCCAAATATGCAGAGGGAGGCCCAAGAGTATGTGAAGAAGTGCGATCAATGCCAACGGTTCGCCCTAAATATACACCAACTAGGAGGAGTCCTTAATCCATTGTCCAGCCCTTAGCCATTCGCTCAGTGGGGTTTAGATATTATGGGCCCTTTCCCAAAGCAGCTGGAAATAGAAGGTATCTACTGGTCGGCACAGATTATTTCACTAAATGGGTGGAAGCTAAGCCCTTGGCGAACATCCGAGACGTGGATGCCAAGAGCTTTGTCTAGAAAAACATCGTCACTCAGTTTGGGGTCCTTCGAACCCTCATCTCGAACAATGGCCTACAGTTTGATAGTAGAGAGTTTAGGAAATATTGCTGCGAGTTAAGAATTACGAACCGATATTCTACTCCTACATACCCCTAAGGCAATGGACAAGCAGAGGCTGTTAACAAGGTCATAGTAAACGGATTAAAGAAGAGACTAGATGATGCGAAGGGCAAATGGGTGGAAGAACTATCACATGTCCTTTGGATATATCACACTACTCCTCGTAGGTCCACTGGGGAAACCCTATTCTCAATGACTTATGGGGCAAAAGCTGTCATCCCCCTAGAGATTGGCCTTCCAACCTTAAGAACCAGTTCATTTTGTCCGAGCATGAACAACGATTTGCTAGAGAAGAGTTTAGATCTGATCGAAGAGAAAATGGGAAAACGTGATTGTCCAACTATCATATTATCAGCACAAGCTCAAAAGGGGTTACGACGCTAATGTTAAAGCGAGGCCACTAGCTCCTGGGGACTTGGTATTGAGGAAGGTTATTGGCGTTGCAAAGAACTAGCATGGGGGAAGTTGGGACCCAATTGGGAAGGGCCATACCGTATCACCTCGGTGGCCGGCACTGGGGCGTACTTCTTAGAAGATCTAGATGAACTTGTAATACCGCGGCCATGGAATGTAAACAACTTGAAAAGATATTATTATTAATGAATCTCCTTTTGATTAATATGTTTTTTGATTATAAGATTCTCAATTATCCTAAGTGTTTAAACTATCTCCCCATTAGGCCTATAGTCCTCGGACCAGCTGATGTGGAGGGGTTAGCACTAGATTCTCAATTATCCTAAGTGTTTAAACCAACTTTCCATCAGGCCTGTAGTCCTTGGACCAGCTAATGTGGAGGAGTTAGCATTAGATTCTCAATTATCCTAAGTGTTTAAACCAACTCCCCATCAGGCCTGTAGTCCTCGGACCAGCTGATGTGGAGGGGTTAGCACTAGATTCTCAATTATCCTAAGTGTTTAAACCAACCCCCCATCAGACTTGTAGTCCTCAGACTAGCTGATGTGGAGGAGTTAGCACTAGATTCTCAATTATCTTGAGTGTTTAAACTAACCCCCCATCAGGCCTATAGTCCTCAGACCAGTTGATGTGGAGGAGTTAGCACTAGATTCTCAATTATCCTAAGTGTTTAAACAAACTCCCCGTCAGGCCTGTAGTCCTCGGACCAGCTGATGTGGAGGAATTTACACTAGATTCTCAATTATCCTAAGTGTTTAAACCAAATCATTGTTGTTCGCAAAATATTCCCCTTAGTTTTTATAAGAACCAGACTGGCGACAAAGCGAGTAAAGACGTGTAGAAAATAGACAAGACGAAAGAAAAGAAAGATCTATTCATTAATCAAAAAGTTTGTTACAGTCTATCACATGACCGAGGGTCAATAAAGAGAAAACAAACGAGACTATAAAGAAAATAACATTTACATATGACGACAACAAAAAGGTTAGATTTTTGTCTTCGGAGAAGGAGGCTTCGCACTCTGGCTCAGCTGAGAGATAATCTATCCTTGGCCTTGGCAGCGTCTTCGACTGATTTCCCCTTGGCTTCCTTGTTCTTTTCAGCTGCTTGGGTCTCCAAGGGTTGCTCGTTTCTCTCTTGAACAGGATCGACAGCAGAGGTGACAGTTTTTGGGGCCTCACATATTTCAGGATCATAATAAATGCTCCCAGGTTGCCTCCAAGCTGAATCCACAGGGACGCCCGCCATATCAAGGGCTTTACCCCATGATATGGCACAATAATCCCTGCACAACTTAGTGAACTCCTCTGTGAGCTTGGCTTGTGTCTCCTCCACACCAAGCGCGTAGGAAGCCTGCTTCTCAGCCTTCAAAGCTTCTTTCGCCAGCTGCGCTGCCTCTTTCGCTTTCTTCAATTCAACCTTGAGGTCCATAACTTGTTGCTTTTCCGTGGCCAGCTCTATTTCAGTGAGGTACAATTTTTTACACTGGTCCTCGGCTTGTGCTTCAACGTTCTTCAGGCCAGCCACAGCGCTATTCCGCTCCCTCTCTGAGACGATAAACTTGTTATTAAGCTCAGCATGCTCCTCTTTGAGCGCACCTAAGATTTTCTCGACCTTGTCGCGAGACTCGGCCTCTGCGCGAGCCTGATTGCTTTTGCTTTTAACCCATTCCTCAGCTATAAAAACCTGCTGGGTAATCTGCACAAAGAGATTTAGGAAGTCCAAATGAAAGTCAAGAAGAAGAAAACGAACAAGTATTGATGGTAAATGGATCGATCGAGGATAGAATACGAAATTGACCTTAAAAACTTACCATAGCCAAGTCCCTCTTCAGGGATAGGAAGAGATCTGGTTGCCTAAAGCGCATGTACGCCTCCATGTCCTTCGGCAAGAGGAAGGGTTGCTCAAGGGCCTTAGTAATATGGCCTGCCTGCCCCCCTGGTAACTCTGGATGAAGGCGTCCGGAAGTATAGGAGCGCTGTCCACTTCCAGTTTGGCGGCCCAGATTAGAGGAGGCCGGCGCACATCGGCACCCTGAGAATCCTCTCTACTCTCCGCGGAGGATGCTCGCTTGTCCCTCGCTCGTCTGGGCTTCTTAGCCTCCTTCTGCGGGATCACTACCCCTTCTTCCACCTCTCGTACCTCTGACTCATTCTATCTCTTTTTTATATCAGCAATGGTTTGCTGATTGGTCGAAGTCACCGGAGGGGGAGGGGGAGGTGGACGTTTGGTGGTGGTTTGGGTCTTAGGGGCGTCTTTCGAGGTGGAGCTTTTTCCCCTCGCCGCCATTAACTCCTACAGGGCGGTGCCACCCTTGTTCAGAGACATCTCTTCTTCTTCTTTGAAGGAGTTCTCAGGTTGGGAAATCACCAGTAAAGGAGCTTGAACACTGGAATGTTGGTCCGACTCGTCGTCAGTGTCCGACAATGAAATCACTTTCTTCCCTCGGCTCTCTTCCTCTTCAAATTGTAACTTATCGACTTCCTTGTCAAGTGAACGGTTTGAAGAAATAGTCCCGTCTTTAACTGTAGGTGCTTTAGCAGGAATTTGGTGGATCAGTTGGATGACCAAAGGAGCACCCTGGGGAACAGGATATGCTACCGGGGGAAGATCGTAGTCGGCTAAGAAATTTGGCCGAGATACGTCTATGTGATTGATGCGGCGGTCTCTCGCCATTATAGCCTTACCAACGTCTAAGAACGTGTCCGATATGGGCTTAAAGTTCAATATCAGGTGGACAGCCCGTAGTTGCTCGTCCTTGCTCACAAAGATCTCAGATCGCAGCAGGTAATTGAAAGCCTGGACGTTGGTTAAGCTGAGTCGGGGGGCTACGTGCGTTCTATCTGTAAAAGCCGTCGAGCAAAGAAAACGGTTAGACATCTAAAAAAAAAAAAAAAAGTAAACAGTGCAAGGTTGGAAGTGGTGAGCTCAAATCTATCACTAAGGAGCCTAAGTCTAAGATGTCCCACCTAGTTCCCTCGCTCGAACTGGACAATGAGCACCATTGTGTCACGCTCCTGAAGCTATGAGGAAATCATCCTTCATATCCTTATTTGACTTGGGCAAACACGATTTCGTCCTCATCACGTCCGAGCGGGATCTTAAGTAATATCCAGCGGTTTTTTGGGAATGGCACTCGTACATGTGCACCACATCGTGCCAGATGAACTGCAGACCCAGATGCTCGTTGAGAGCATCAACGCTGCCCAGAACTCTGAGTAAGTTGGGCGCGCACTGGTAGGGGCACAATCTATGGTTAAATAAATAATCCCTAGTTACTGTGCCCATTGGGAGGGTCATCCCTCCCTCTATAAAGGCTATCATGGGGATAACAACCTCTCCCTCTTTTCAGTCAGTTTCTATTTATTCTGTGAAGTAGCGCAGGTTAACTCTCTGGGGTATATGGTATTTTCTCTTGAAGGCTTCTATTTTAGCAGGGGAGTTCACTAAGCTCTCGAATCTATCCATTTTTGCAAACTAAAAAGGGGGGCCATTATAGTCCGCGGATGGAGAAATAAAGATTCACAATCCGAGCGGGCTGGCTGACAGGAAAACAACAAATCAAAAAAAATTACGACTTACGCAAGCTAAGGTGTGAGGGGATCCACGAGACCCTGTAAGAGGAATTCTAAGGTTTCCTAAGATACAGGTAGCAAGACGTTTGGAGATTTGATCAATCTAGCAATTTGGAGCGCTAGTTATCGCTTAAGAGCCTAGGAGTTTCTAAGATAGGGGAGAAATGACTTCCTCTGACGCTTTATAAAGGAGGCGAAAAGTTGGGTGGGAGTTATCCCGCCCAAATTTGAGGGAAAATATCAACCGTTAGATTAATACCTCACCAACAGATGTAAGAGACATAACGTCGCCTGGAGTAATTAATGAAGCCTTACGAATTCCGAAGCAATTAATTGCGATTACGACACGCACAGAACCATGCCTTCCACGTGTGAATTCAAAGGCTCTTAATGTTCCCACTGGTTAACTTTAAAAGTGACCAAAATCCGTCCTTTTCCCTTTGGATGCGAAGGAAAAGCCGAAATTTTTAGGGGCTATTGCGAGGGGTAAAAACCCATAATGCACGCTGGGCCTTAGGCCCTATCTTAAGCCTAGAGTATTCGAGGAGGGGTGAGCAGCTGGGAGAAGTCCCAGGCCCAGGACTGTATAGGATGGAGTGAATTGAGATGGTTCGAGGGGAACTCACCTTCGGATGTTGTCAGATACCAGTCGGCCTTATGCCTTTCAGTTTAGGTGATCTACTAGAAAATTTTTATGACAAGGAAGATCCCTACACATGCAGGAAAGATAAGAACCCAGAAATGTCTAACAAAAAAGCTACTGCCTCCACATTAAATGCCCATCAACCACTTTCCTAGCCGTATTTATGTGGAGGAGACCTCTGAACAGTATTACATTGGCAATAACAACTCACAGAAGGCTAGAGAAGGTGGCTGATGGGACAGGTACTCAAGTAGTAACCCAAATGGTTGACAAGTGGACGATCAAGATGATCTAGGGGTGAATATAAAATGTGAGAGACCTTCCTTGCGAGAGGGGAGGAATTATTGAATTTCACTCGTAAAAAAGATTAAGAATAGAAAATAATGAAAAATAACCTTCTCGGATAGGGCATTGATCCATTTTCATGTGTAGCGTTCTTGTATGCTCTTGATTGTAATGCCACTTTAACTGTTGACAATCTTGCCTAAATCTAGCTCTTCAATCTACTCTCTAAAAATTTATTGGATCGGGTTCTTTGGACCTTGACCCAATCCTTTGTTGGGCCTAGGCTCCAAACTGTGATCTTACACTTTCTATTCCAAAAAGCAAAAATTTAAAAATAGAAAATAAAAACTGTTACCAAACATAACCTAAATTTTCAAGAGAGAATGAATTTTTTTGAGATAGTGAGGTTCGGCTATGGGATTTCAAAGTTACAATTTTTCTGTCTACAGGTTTTAGTTTTTAGATAAAAAAGAATAGTTGGTGACTTGGTGTCAACTTGGCTCATCAGTTGACATTACTTTGGTTTCAGAGGCATAAAAATTTTATAATGTTTATATCTTAGTATTTGTTTAGATTGGCGTTTGTGTCTCCATGTCCAGTGTTTCACTTTTTTTTTTTGGAAGTGTGTTTCTTAATTTCTATGGCTTTATGTCACACCAATGGGTCCCGTGCATTGTTCACGGGACCCACAAACCTCTTTTTTCAGCAACTTTTTCATTAAAAATTGGTCTCACAACACTATTTATATATTTAAAAATTATTTTACTACAGTATTTTCAGTTTTCAGTAAAATAAGCGGAATTTAAATAGACCCTTATTTGAAGGACTTGCCCAAGGAGTGCATTGGTTGAATCAGGCTAAAGACTTCGAGGGATTGAATAAGAAGAGGACTTACAAAAGAACCTCTTATTCATGTGATCCTCTCGTGCAATTTTTTATGATAAAAGCCAAGTCTCCCCTGGATATAACTTTTACACCCATGGCTTTCTAATTAATTCAATATGCAAAATTGTCATTCAGTTACTTTTTATTTTTTGGTATGTGATACTGAGCTTGCAATTTGTCTGTTTATTTTTTTTATAGTGAAAATATACATGCATCCAATTTTCTGGAATGATGTGGCTAAATTTTTGGATTTCGGGTGTCCAGAATTTGGGGTGATGCCAAATGAAGGAGATGCTTTAAAAGTAAAAACTATTTTTAATGTCCTTTTATTGTTATGATTATTTGGAAACAAAACCCACTTATAAAACTATGCATATTGCGCCTTCAAAAGTTCAAAAAAAAACTATGCATATTGCATCTCCATTAGATATACCATCTACTCATCATATTGCAATTCTATAGTATGAACAATTTCTATGCGAATTCGATAGGTTAGATGAGAATTATGGAGGTATAAAGTCGAAGGAAAAGAAAAGAAAAAAAAAAACCAATTGAAAAAAAAAATAAAAAAAACCAATTGAAGTAGAGAATATTGACCCTCAAGTGCAAAGGCTTATAAAGCTGCAAGACCCATCAACTGTTATGCATGTGTAAATATGATATATGAGTAAATAAATTATAACTATTTGCAAAATAAAATATAATAATTATTTATTTGATTTTATTTTTCAATAAATTAATTTATTTATAATTTTATGATCAAAACTAGACATGGCAAAACGGGTCAGACCCGTTTGACCCGACCCGTTTGACCCGTAACCCGTTTGACCCGTTTAAAAATGACCCGTTTTGACTTGCGACCCGATTGACCCGATCCGACCCGAACCCAAACCCGACCCGCCCGTTTTGCCACGTCTACCAACATTGAGTAGATTGAGATTGAGGTATAATTCTTATAAGATATTTACTTATTCTTCTTCACTTAATATATTATGTACTCCATTATAGTTTGTCATTCTTTACTTGTCACCTTCATTTTCTCTTCCTACTTTAAACAAATAAAAAATTATACCAAGATTAGCTTCTAGAAAGCTGGAACAAGAGTTGCACCAAATTTAGGTATCAAGTGTTTAGTGGTAATTGGTAAGTGGTAACAGTATCACTAATGAGAATCTAATCATAGTTAAGAAACTCAGAAACAATTGACAAATTGCATCTATTTCCCAAAAAAAAAAAAACTTGTTTGAAAAATACGGGTCAACTCGACCCGTCCCACGACTCGACTTGACCCGTGACCCGTTTGACCCGCAACCCGTTTGACCCGTTTAAAAATGACCCGTTTTGACCCGCGACCCGATTGACCCGACCCGAACCGACCCGCCCATTTTGCGATGTCTAATCAAAACAGTGCAACGCACTTGAATTTAATTAGTCTCTAATATTTGTGTGTAGATGCTCCAGGAGTGTAGAGGCTTTTTGGCTAATTTCTGTGTAGATGCGTGAGAAAAATCAGATTTTATGTTGTATTTTAAATATTCATGATTGCTTAGATTTCATAATTAAAAAAAAAATCATAATTATTATTTGAAACATTATATCTATCTTTAAACGGTATTATATAATTACTCAAGAATTCAAACTTGTATAATTGCTCAAGGGCAAGAGTTCAAGTCTCTAAAGTGGAGTTTCACACATATATATACTTAGATTAGGCTAGAGTAGAAATTCTATCTTATATAAAAAAAAATAAAAAATAAAAAATAAATACTAGCTTCATCAATTTAGAGCCACGAAAATGATATTTAATTAAACACTTCTAATAAACCCATTTAAATCGAATCTTTGAGTAACTAACACATAAGGGACAAAAAATCTATATGCTACTATATTAATTAAGATATGACTCACTTTTCTACACTGTAAATGCTTTTTGTATGATCCAAAGTTCTTCATCTTATTCACCATTTATAATACATACATCATAAAGTAGCATGTAATATCATATTAGAAGTTTTTAATTAATAGTTCATGATATCAGCTTATTACAAAGCATTTGTCCAACAAAAAGGCCTTTGAGGACGCTCGCGCATAACAATTTTGTGCCATTAATTCAAGAAGAATTTAGTTTGACTAATTTTTTAAAAGCTTTATTTCTAATTATACTAATTTTTCAAAAATCAAATAATTGACAATCAAATAATAAGCAACTAGCCTCATTACACACACTATGACTAATTTTTTAAAAGCTCTGTTTCTACTTATACTAATTTTGCAAAAATCAAACAATTTACAATCAAATAATAAGCAGCTAGCCTCATTACACGTTATGTGAGTGCTCATAGCCATAGGCTTTTTTATACATTTTTTTTTTAAATGTCAACACTTTTAATTCATTCCAATTTGGAGTTAATGCATTTTCCTAAGAGCATGATGAGAATTATTTTGTGGATGCGTTAATTTGTTTTTTTTTTTTTTAAATTTTTTTATTTGTACTACATCTCATCACAATCCTAGGACTTTTGGTGATTAGAAAAAACACCCAATCTTGAATTGAGATGAATGGAAAGTAATGTTACAAAAAATATATATATATACACACACACACGCATTCACACATGTGCTCAGGGGCTCTTCTATTTTTTTGGGCACTATTATAATTTAGAAATTTTTTATTTTTTATTTTTCAAACAAATAAAAATGATAAATTTTAGAGATAAGTAAGAACTGTAATTTCTTTTTTGAACCTGAAGGGAAAAAAATTCTAAATTTTAGGAGTTATTTTTTTGAATTCAAAATGAAATTTATTATTTGATATTTATGACCTTATTTCTAAATAAAGTTATTATTCATTAATAAGGGTATTGTCGAACCACATAAAAATCTAGTTTTTTTTTTTTAGGAGACATAAAAGTCTAGTTGAAAGGGGTATTTTGGAATTACATAAAAGTTTAGTTGAAAGAAGAAAATCCTTTTATATAGTTGAAAGAAGAAAATCTTCTTATATATAGTATACATTAAAAAAAAAAAAAAAAAAAAAAAAATTCTCTTTTACTCTACAAAATTTATATTTTCTACACCATTTAAAATATAAATGTGTTAGAGTTCAAGTCTCCAAGAATGAACTTCACATACATAAATACTTAGATTAGATCGAGTAAAACTTTTACTTTGTATAAAAAAACATAATAACAATAATTCCAATTACTAAATTAAGTAAAAAGCATAACAGAAAGAACATATTTTCAAAAAAAAAAAATAAAATGTAAGCAACTTCAAAGATAACCCAATTTCAAAAACTGTACAGTATCCTTTTTTTTTTTTTATTCCACAGTATCCTAATTTCAATCTATATAAACTAGCGATATATAATTAATTCCTCCTATCATAACTAGCTAAAGACTAAAAAACGTCGCAGTCCCTGGGTTTCACCAGCTTCCCTGACCCGGAGGCACTGCTGTATGACGGAGAGAGAGAAACAACCAAACCTTCGCACCAAACTGTGATATAGTCACTCCCTAAATCTACAACTTGTCCACTTCCAGTAGCCATGAATTTAAACCCAGTAACAAGCATCACATCGAAAGTGATTGAGCCAGGTGTGCCGTCCACGTTGATGTCACGGAGTGCCCCTCTGTCCACGTAATCGTCTCTGGTGGCGAACGCAGCATCGACAAACGTCTGGCTAAGCCTGGACTGGTTGAAGGCAGGGATTCGGGTCTCGGAATTGAACCCGGATGCGTGAAAGAGCGAGGTTTCGTAGGAGATGGTCATCCAGTTGTTGGGGTTATAGATGGAGAACCGGGCGATCCAGTTTCCGGTGACGGAGGAGTTGGAGTCGAAGTAGGAGAAGTTAGAGACGGAGACTGAGTCGACTCGGAACTTTGGCAAGATAGGGCTGTTGTTGGTGACGAGGAGGTCAAAGATGTAGAAGCGGAATGCGGTCACGCATAGGATGGAGAGGAAGATGAACCAACGAGTTGACATTGCTTGGAATTATATTACTTTGGATTTCAAACAAGCGGAGTATTATATCAGAGTTAAGAGGGTCTTTGGGCTTTATATAGAGGAGGACACCGACTTTCTAATTCTTCTCCAGTCTTCTATTCCGAGCAAAACCCTATATTATTGACAACACGATTAATTTATTTATTAGTATAATTTAGTTTAGCTCAAAGTTTATTACTCACAGGCTTCAAGAATTTATAAAATTCTACTCTAACTATAATTTTATTTATCTTATATTTTATGAATTAGGTAAAAGTAAAACTCTATTTTTTTAATTTTAAGAAATTATAAATTATATTCCAACTAAAACTCTTTAACAAAGAGGTAAAGGAATTTGAAATTAATCAAAAAATATATATATATATATATATGTGGGGTCAGTAACCCGAAAAATTGATGGAGTCTATCAAAGGTGGGCTCGCGGCCCAACGGCCCAGACCGAGGACACTTACCAGTCCGAGAACACTCATTCGTCCGAGAACACTCATTCGTCCGAGGATGCTCCCTTGTCCGAGGATAAAATTCATTCTTCAAATCAGCCTATGATGTTAACGTAACTATTTTAGTTGTCGACGATCTTTATAGGGTTATGTGCAAACCAAACTAATGAATATTAGTCAAAGGATGAACCGGAAAAATATCCCATAAAAGCTGCTGCCCCCGCATTAAATGCTTCCCACCTAACTCTCTGGCCGCATTAATGTGGAGGTGATACCTGAACAGTAATAAAACAGCTTTGTATCCACTATGCGGAGGATCTGGGGAGGTCGGATGGGACAAGAAGAAAATCTTCGGAAAGTAGCGTACACGTGTACGGTAAAAACAAGATGGAGAAGCTAGTATATAAGGCAAAAAAATCAGAATACGAGGGGGGAGATTTTTTGGAGAACAAAAAAGGAAGGAGAAGTATTCCATCGAACGCGCCAGAATTATGTCTTTTTCTACTGACCGGAGCTAGGTCTTACACCTACGTCTCTACAAATTTTTATTGTGAAGGGTTCATTACAAAACTAGCCCTTACAATATATATATATTAATAGGTGAAGTTGAGAGAAAATTCAATTAGATTTCAAATTGGAATTCAATTACAGTTTAATTTTGCACCATATGTCCCATCTAATCTAATTTTTAAACTTTGTGTCAAGTTAGTTAATTTAGTGTAAAAATTGGAATTCAAATATAGTTTAATTTTGCACCATGTATCTCATCTAATGTATTTTTTAATTTTTGTGTCAAGTGAGTTAATTCAATGTAAAAAACGATGAGTTCAATATAAATATACCATGATTATATACGGTCCATTACTAACTACGTAAAATAATTTGACTAATTATTTATATTTTTATAAAAAAATTGTATTTAATTTTAAATGCATCCATGCATTTGCATGGGTTATATGTTAGTATATATAAAAGCAGAGACCTTATACGGAAGAGCATAAAGTCCTACCATGTAGCGGATTCCTTGAAATTTTCTTTATTTAGGCTTCTAAATCAACAAAGTTTGCATTTATATCAAAGTATTAATTCATTGAATTAACCAATAGAGTAAATGCATATATTAATTATCTATAGTTGTGCATTAATTATTTATATTAAATGAATTTATATGATTATTTTTATAAATTCTATATAAGAGATAATTTTTAGTTGGAATAATAATAATAAATTTATAATATGACATTCTTTCAGTCTCATGTGAGATATGTGTGTGTGTGTGTGTGTGTGTGTGTGTGAATAAATATATTTATTTTGCTATAGCATAATGAAATTTTAATATAATTTTTCTAAGATTTATACGAGAAACAATATTTTTTTTTAATGTGAGAAACAATTGAAACACTATATCATGCAACAATTGAAGCTCGAACAAAAGTGGGAAAAAATTAGTAACACAGAATCAACAATGTAAAAAAAAAAAAAAAAAAATTGAATGATATACACATTTTTTTTAGTAGGCATGAAACATGCTTATTGTAAGGACCCAAAAATGGTCAGACCAGGTTCAAAGTGATGAGGCGGGCTACACCTTTCTTAGATCCAATACAATAGAATTTTTACAAGAGATGGGCTTGAACAAACAAAACATCCGACCTCCTCAAGGCCCCTGGCCTTTCCCCTTATATAGGCCCTCGTACTCTAATCTGCTTCGTCCATCTTTGGATATCCCTTGTTTATCTCTTTGACATCTGTCACCTATCTTCTCTCTAGGAGCAGGCGGCAGTAGTAGCTGGTGTAACTGTGACGGGTATCATTTCAGGTCACCTCTTCATTAATGCGGCTGACAGAGTTGGTGTGCGCCATTTATTACTGACGTGACTGGGAGCCGCTGCCCAGGCGGCCGCCTGTCTGCCACTGATCCGTGCCTCCCTCTGCCGAGGAGGCTTCCTCTTTGGTACGCGGCGCGCTGCCCCTGGAGCATTTGTTCTCTCCTCGGGAGCTATCTATTTCTTGGGCCCCCGACCAGCTCTGCATTCGGCCCAGGTCCAGCTCCTCCATGCCCTGCCTAGGGCCTTGGCCCACTAGCCCAATTCCTCAGGCCTTCTCTTCATTCCTCGGGTGCCCACAATAGCCCCCTAAAACTTTCACTTATCCTGTTTGTGGCGTAAGTGAAGTTTTAACCTCGTGGACACGCCGTACGTGCTGGGAGTGTTCACACGAGTCGACGTCTTCTCAACTGTCATTCGCACGCCCCTGACGCTTCGGAATCCGCAAGCTCACATTTATGGCGTCAGGCGGCTGCTTGTCTCCCCACGTTCGACGGTATGATTGGGATCGTGCGGTTCTCGTCCATCCTCATTTATGGGCGGGAATTTTACCGCTCCTTTTTGCCTCCTATAAAAGGAGCGAACAGGGCTGGCGATGGCTCATTTCTGGCATCTTGGCGTTTTCACTTTTGGCGAAAAGAGATTCTACTCTCGAGGAGCGTGCTTTTAACCTGTGCAGCAGGTGTGTTGGTTTTCTTCTTGATTTGCTTCTGTTTTTGTCCATGGGTAGATACGCTAGGCTTGTAGATACCGAGGAGGATAGGATAGCTTTTAGGGCCAAGTACAGGATTCCCGACGACGTAGTGTTTAGGCACTGTGAGGAGGGCGAGTGGCTGGTCATCGAACGCCCTCCTGAGTCAGTAGTTATTCCAATGATCGCCTTTATTGAAGGCGGGATGGAGCTTCCCATGGGTCCGGTGACCAAGGATTACCTCATAAATTTTAGGCTTACCCCAACCCAGTGCTCCCCCAATGTCTTTAGGATCCTTGGGTGTGTAGAGGCCATCAACCGCAGGATGGGGACTCGTCTAACCTGGCATGATGTGAACTGGGTGTACAACTGCCAAAAAGGGGAAAAAACCAAGTACTACATGAGGAGTAGGGTCCCCGCGGTTAGGTTGATCTCCTGCTTGCCCGACTCGAGCAAGGGCATGGACGAAGACTTCCTTCTCGTCTCGGGCGGGTGGCATGATGGCCGGCACTGCCCCACCCAAGAAGGGGAACCAGGTAGTTTTCCCGGGGGTCTGGGCCTCTGCCTTAGGATTCTTGTAGAAGGGTGTCTTCCGAGGCATCAGTTTTCTCGTTTCGTCTTCTCTTTCTTTGAAACCCAGCTCTCTTTTGTTTCCTTGCTAACAATGACTGTTTTTCCATGGCAGACGAGTACCACACAGCCCCCGCCAAACACTTGGTGAATTTTCCCGACCTGAATCGGATTCTTCGGTCCGAGATATTCCTCCATCGGGACGGGCAACTCCGAGCAGCGCACGTCATCCTTGGCTACACTCCCTCGACAAAGCGCTTCCAGAGCCCAAAGAACGTCATCAAGGCTCGTGACCCACGCCTGGCCAGTATAGACGTCGCCGTCCCAGGTTTTCTGCTGCAAGGACCGCCCCCCGAGGGTACGCAGGACGCCCAGCTCCCTGCTCCTCTAGCCGCCCAACTCTTGTACGCCCAAGAGCCTCCCCTGCCATCCGACGAAGAGGCGGAGGGGTCTTCATCTTCTTCTGTCCAAGAGGTGACGGAAAAGGACTTCGAAGTTTTTTACCGCCCCGACGCCCCAGACTCCTCTCCAGCCCGATCATCGTCGGCAATGGGGTTCCAAGAAAAGACGCCCGACCTCCTGGCTTTGCTATCGGCCCATGCCGGCGGATCCTCCTCGGCAGCAGCGGTGCCACCTCACCCGCCGACTCCGGTGGCTGCCCGTACTCCTCCTGCCGACGCCGCGGATAAAAAACGCAAGCGTGGCCCTGGTGGAAAGGGTGCGAGCACGTCCGAGGAGGGGGAGATACCCGAACTGCAAACCAAGGAGGCCCGGGGCGGCAAAGGCCAGCCGAAGAAGAGGCCCGACACCGCTGTAGTCCCGAGGGAGAGTGGCGGAGATCAATCTAAGAAAGCTTCCATTTGGAGGCCCTCCTTTACCCTCAGCTCGGGATCCCCTGTCCTGGACGACGCCAATCTGAGGGACCCTTCCAAGGGCAGCTCAGGCTTGGTTGCCGAGTGCCTGGAGAGGGCCCTTTGCCTCCCCGAGGATATGGAGGAGCTGAAGTCTTTTAGGAAGAGGGAGGTCTTCCTTTCTCTGAAGCAGGACCTAGCTAAGGTACCTCAGTTGCTTTTACCAGCTTTCCTCTCCTCTTCTTCTCCCTTTTTTTTTTTTTTTTTTTTTTTTTTTTTTTTTTTTTTGCTCAGAGAAATGAAATATTTCAATATTGGTACAAGTGTATCGTTTTAAGGTTACCCCAATTATATATATAGACCTCAATAATCCTAAATGTAAGGACCCAAAAATGGTCAGACCAGGTTCAAAGTGATGAGGCGGGCTACACCTTTCTTAGATCCAATACAATAGAATTTTTACAAGAGATGGGCTTGAACAAACAAAACATCCGACCTCCTCAAGGCCCCTGGCCTTTCCCCTTATATAGGCCCTCGTACTCTAATCTGCTTCGTCCATCTTTGGATATCCCTTGTTTATCTCTTTGACATCTGTCACCTATCTTCTCTCTAGGAGCAGGCGGCAGTAGTAGCTGGTGTAACTGTGACGGGTATCATTTCAGGTCACCTCTTCATTAATGCGGCTGACAGAGTTGGTGTGCGCCATTTATTACTGACGTGACTGGGAGCCGCTGCCCAGGCGGCCGCCTGTCTGCCACTGATCCGTGCCTCCCTCTGCCGAGGAGGCTTCCTCTTTGGTACGCGGCGCGCTGCCCCTGGAGCATTTGTTCTCTCCTCGGGAGCTATCTATTTCTTGGGCCCCCGACCAGCTCTGCATTCGGCCCAGGTCCAGCTCCTCCATGCCCTGCCTAGGGCCTTGGCCCACTAGCCCAATTCCTCAGGCCTTCTCTTCATTCCTCGGGTGCCCACACTTATCAATATTAACTACCATATCATGCAATTTTAGTGTCTTTCTATTTTGTCTATAAAATAACTAAAGATTACAATTTTTACAAGAAAATTTATTGAATATTTTTTATACATTGATAGTTAGGGAATTTAATTCATGAATCTATTGGAAGCTACAAAATTCTTGGTAAAATTTATTGAAATATTAAAGAAAACTAATAATAAGTTGTACCGTACATTGTGTAGGAATTCAGGTAGTTGTTTTATAAAGCTTGGGCTCTAACTATTCCTACTGGCTTAATTAATATGTATGTATGCATTATGGTAGTATTAATTTAGATATTCTCACCAATTATTATAATAGTTTCGATAATAATTTTATGTTTTTTTCTTCTTTATATAAATTTTTTAATTAATTCATGCAATTACACGAGCATAATACTAGCCTCATATTAAAAGAATAGAAAACAAACAAAACACAAGTTACAAACGGCCTGATCTATCTCTATCCCTAAGTGTTATTCCATTTATACAAAACTCAAGCAAGGAGAGTGTCATTTCTTTCATAGTTTGCATATAATTTTTTTTTTCTTCTAAAACCATAATAGCACGCTAAGAAAGTTATGAAAAAAAAAAAAAGCTACTTATTCTATTGTGATTATAGAAATCAATAGTAGAGTATTATTTATACAAACATTTGGAGCAAAGTGTCATTTTCATAAAACTCAAGGGAGGTTGGTGTAATTTATAAAAAATTTAAAATAGTATTTAAGCTCAATTACTAGAAGTTTCAAGAAATATAAAGAAAATTTGAAATTTGAAAATTATTATAGTTATTAATACAAATTTATTTTGATTTTGTTTGTGTATAATATATTAAATATGAATTTGATAATTATTGTAGTTATTAATATTTATTAATTATGATTTTAGTTCTAAATGGAACTATTTAATAAATATTATGACTGATGGGACTGACGAAACCAATGATCGGAATGACGAGATAGTCTTCCAGGGACGACAATCAAGGAGACAGACGAGGAGATGCTTGGACGAGCATATCTTATACCCACGTCACTGACGAAGGTAAAGCAATACATTCAATGTAGCACAATTACACCCAGAACGGTTACAAGACCAACTGTATGAGCCGTTTGAGCACATTAAAACCACATTATACAGCACCAAGCGTTACCAAGAGGAACATTAAGACCTCCATAACTACCTCAACGGCTAGAAGCTGGGAAAGCCTATATAAAGTCCACACATTACCAAGTACAAGGTACATACACACTGAGATGGAGACTAAGAGATTTCTTTGATTTCATTACATTATATTGCTCATTCTTAAAAGAGTTCGTTATACTGACTTTGGCATCGGAGGCGTTGTGGCAGGCACCACACTGGTGACCACCTTCGAGAGTACATTCACACAGGCTGGAGATTGCTCCCATCTGCACACTCTGACTGGCGAACTTACGCTTCATCAGTTTGGCGCCGTCTGTGGGGAACGACATTTTCATGTTCAATCTCGAAAAAGTAGTTTTCGATTAACTATTTCTCTCAGATGGAGTCCAATCAAGATTCTGCAGCCCTAGCACAGCAAGTTCAAGCTCTTGTAGCCACCGTTGAAGAACTGACTAGACGAAATCAGGAAATGAAGCTACGGCTTCAGTAGGAGGAGAATCGGTCTAAGGGAAATCGGGATGACGAGGGAGATAGCCATAGAAGAAGTGACCATCAAAGGCCTACTACTCCAACCGAGCAGAACTTGGACCTGCTCCGGGAGATGAGGAGGGTGATGGACGAACTTAGGAACGCCATTAAGGAGAAAACAGAACGAAGTGTGGATCGAATGATCAGGGCAACAGATTTTCTGTTCATCAAAGCAGTCCTTGACTGTCCAATGTCGTCGAAATTTCGGCTACCTCAACTTGAACCCTTTGATGGGCTAAAGGATCCTTAGGATCATCTTAACACCTTCAAAACGACACTAGGATTTCAGCAGCCCCCAGAAAATATTGTGCCGTTCCTTCCCAACCATTCTCAAGGGAGCTGCACGGGAATGGTTCACAAAGTTGCCAACATCGTCCATTGACACCTTCGAGTAGTTGAGCAACGCTTTCCTGCGTCACTTCATTGGAGGACAATGACCAAAGAAGACCGCAGACCACTTGCTCACCATCAGGCAGGGAGAGAAGGAAACCCTAAGGTCATATGTGAAACGCTTCATTTGGGAGACACTGGAGGTAGACGAGGCTGACAATAAGGTGCAGCTGATGACCTTCAAGGCAAGGTTGAGATCCAGAGAGCTCGTTACATCACTTGCGAAGAATCCCGCAAAGGCAATGGTCGAGATGCTCCTTAAAGCACAGAAGTACATGAACGCTGAAGACGCATTGGCCGCCATCAGGGACGTAGAGAGACCAGGGGACAAAGGAAGAAAAGAAGATGACTGTAGAGGGCAAAAGCGTGAGTGCCCAGATTGTCGGATCAATGACGGAATCAGAAGGAAAGATGATAAAAGTCCGCGGATGGTAAAGTTTACTCCTCTTGTTATGCCCGTTGATAAAATTCTAACGCAGATTAAGGACGAACACTACCTTAAATGGCTGCGACCATTGCACTTGTCTCCTAACGTCCGCGATAAGAATAAGTACTGCCGATTTCACAAAAATCATGGCTATTACACCGAAGATTGTCGGGACCTCAAAGAGTAAATAGAAGAATTGATATGAAAGGGGAAGTTACAGAAGTTTGTGAAGAAGGAGGAGTACAGTAAATTCCGAGACGGGAACAAAGGCCAGCATGAGTCCTCATCTAGGGGCGATGACTGTCAATCCCAACCTCCTTAAAATGTGATCGGGGAAATACTGACGATCACAGGGGGGCCCATCACAGGAGGCTCATTCAAGTCCCTTAAAAAAGCACATCAACGACAGGTGAACAGTGTCCATATGACGCCCTCGTCGAAACACAGACGAACTGATCAAGACATGACTTTCAATGAGAGTGATGCTAGGGGAGTGAAGCAGCCTCACAATGACCCCTTGGTCATAATGCTTACCATAGAAAGGTTCAACATCAAAAGGATCCTCGTGGACAATGGTAGCTCTGCTGATATCATCTACTTCCCTGCATTCCAGTAATTGAAGCTGGATCCAAGAAGACTATGTCTTTTCAATTCCCCCCTCGTCATTTTCAGTGGCGACAGAGTGTATCCCAAGGGCATAGCAACGTTGACAATAACAGTGGAGGCCTGCCCGAAGCAGTTAATCCATCAGCTGGACTTCTTGGTGGTAGATTGCCCCTCATCCTACAATGTAATCATCGGAAGGCCAACACTCAACAAGTGGAAAGCATCCACGTCTACCTACTGCCTGAAGGTAAAATTCCCAACGGAGAACGATGTTGGTGAAGTTAAAGGAGATCAAGTTTTAGCTCGAAAGTGCTATCAGGCCGTCTTGGCTGCAAGGGAGAACTATACATAGATGATTGAAGAGAAGGAAGAGGAAAAGGTGGAGGCTCTGGAGACAGTAGAGCTGACCGAAGGAGAATCAAATAAGATGATCAGAATAGGGACAACTTTAAGTCCTGAGATGAGAACAAAGCCGGTGCAATTCCTTAAAGAAAACTTGGACGTCTTTGCTTGGAGCCATGATGACATGCCTGGCATATCTCCAGAAGTCATCCAGCACAGGTTGAATGTAGACCCGGAAAGGAAGCTCGTCAAGCAGAAATGTAGAGTCTTTGCACCAGAAAGAGACCAGGCGATCTCTGACGAAGTTAACAAACTCTTGACTGCAGGCTTCATTCTGGAGGTACACAACCCAAACTGGCTTGCAAACGTCGTCCTAGTGAAGAAAGCAAATGGAAAGTGGAGAATGTGCATGGATTTCACGAACCTGAACAAAGCCTATCCGAAGGACAGCTTTCCTCTTCCAAGAATAGACCAGCTGGTAGACTCTACAGTTGAACACAAGTTGTTGACATTTATGGACGCCTTCTTAGGATACAACCAGATAAAAATGGCTGACAAGGATCAGGAGAAAACGGCCTTCATCACTAGTCAAGGGCTCTATTGCTATAAGGTAATGCCTTTTGGACTGAAGAATGCAGGTGCTACTTATCAGAGGCTGGTGAACAGAATGTTTAGCAAGCAGATAGGCATAAATATGAAGGTGTACGTGGACGACATGCTTGTCAAGAGTAAAAAGGAACTTGCCCATCTAGATGATCTCAAAGAGACATTTGCTACCCTCAAGCAATACCACATGAAGCTGAATCCTAGTAAGTGTGTTTTTGGTGTAGCCTCAGGGAAATTCTTGGGATTCATGGTGTCCTAGAGAGGAATAGAGGCAAATCCAGAGAAGGTACTAGCCATAATCAACATGGCATCACCCAAGACCGTCAAGGAAATCCAGAAGCTCACAGGACGGATTGCAGCTCTCAATAGGTTCGTCTCTAGAGCAACGGACAAGTGCCTACCCTTCTTCAAAACCTTGAAATAGGCTTTCGCCTGGATTGACGAATGTGAGGTAGCTTTCCAGGAACTCAAACGCTACCTGAGCAATCCACCCCTTCTAAGCCCGTCAAAAGAAGGTGAGAACTTGTATTTGTACTTAGCAGTGTCAGCTACAGCCGTCAATGCAGCCCTAATCCGGGAAGAAGACAGGAAACAACCTCCAGTTTATTACGTCAGCCAAGCCTTCCAAGGAGCTGAGTCCAAATACCCAAAGATTTAAAAAATCACGTTCGCATTGATAGTAGCCTCACATAAACTTAGACAGTATTTTTAGGCAAATCCAATCTTGGTGATGACAGACCAACCTATCAAGAAGTCCATGGCCAAACCTGAGGCAGCTGGGAGAATGGTCCAGTAGGCAATCAAACTCAGCCAATTTGATGTTGAATATCATCCCAGAACAGCCATTAAAGCACAGGCTTTGGCAGACTTCATCGCAGAGTTTACCCTTCCGGACAAAGACGACTTTACTGATAAAGAGAAGCAATGGACGATACAGACCGATGGTTTGTCAACCCAAAAAAGGGGAGGAGTATGGGTTGTCATAATCACCCTCGAAGGAGAAATACTGAAGTATGGAGTCCAGCTGAAATTTCCTGCCATCAACGAGGCCGAGTACGAAGGAATTCTGACGAGTTTGAGGCTCGGAAAAGAGTTTGGAGGTAGGAACTTATTAGTCCAAAACGATTCAAAGCTAGTAATTGGGCAAATCAAAGGGGAATATGAAGCAAAGGAAAAAAGAATGCAGAAGTACCTTAGGCTGACGAAACATCTGACTCAGGAGTTTGATGAAGTGGAGTTTATGCAGATCCCCAGAAGCCAAAATATGGTAGCAGACGAAGTTTCAAAGATAGCCACGTCAGAAGAAGGGGGATCGAACATAGACCTGATGATGGAAGTCCAGAAAACCCTAGCATTAAAGAAATCCCAACGTTTGCGATCCAGAGCACAAACAGCTGGATGATGCCCATCCTATCTTTCCTTCACGACGGACGTCTCCCTCAGGACACAGATGAGGCCAGGAAGATCAAAAAGAGGGCAGCTAGATTTGTAATCCTCAATGACACCCTATACAAGAGAGGCTTCTCCATGCCTTACTTGAAGTGTGTTGACGAGGAAGAAGCAAAGTACATCTTGGAGGAGATCCATGAAGGAGTTTGTGGGGATCATGCTGGTCCTAGATCCTTGGTGCGCAAGATCATTCGAACAGGCTATTTCTGGCCAACTATGCAGACGGACGCCACAGAGTTCGTCAAGAAATGTGACAAGTGTCAGCGGTTCGGGAATGTTCAGCGGCTTCTAGCAGAGAAACTGACGATGATTGCATCCCCGTGGCCTTTTGCACAATGGGGAATCGACATCATCGGCCCATTAACACAAGGCAAAGGTCAGGTAAAATTCTTGCTAGTTGCTATTGATTACTTTACGAAATGGGTTGAAGCAGAGGCACTGGCGACCATCACCAAAGCAAGAATCCAAAGCTTCGTGTGGAAGAATATAATTTGCAGGTTCGAGATCCCAGAGACGATCATATCAGACAATGGACGATAGTTCGATAGCCAAGGCTTCAGGGATTTCTGCTCAGGACTAGGCATCAAGAATCAATTCTCATCCCCAGGGCATCCACAGGCAAATGGACAGATGGAGGTGACAAATCGAACGCTGCTTAAAATCATTAAAACGAAGCTGGATGATGCAAAAGGAGCCTAGCCAGAAGAATTGCCCAATGTCTTATGGGCTTACAGAACCACAGCGAGAACCCCAACGGGAGAAACCCCCTTCAGACTTACCTACGGTACCGAAGCTGTGATCCCGGTCGAGGTAGGGATGACTAGCACCAGACGAGAAGTATTCAATGGAGAAAACAATGACGATCTTCTACGAATAAACTTGGACTGCCTAGACGAAGTAAGGGACAAAGCTTGCAGTAGAATGACAGAATACCGGCAGAAAATGGCTTACTATTACAACAAGAGGGTAAAGTTCAGACGACTTAGCATAGGCGACCTCGTCCTGCGCAAGGTCACCACAGCCACTAAAGACTCCACACAAGGAAAGCTCAACCCCACATGGGAAGGACCCTACCGAGTCGTTCACTACTCCAGACAAGGCAGCTATCACCTAGAGACCCTAGACGGGCAGAGGCTACCAAGGCCATGGAACATTGAGCATTTGAAGAAATACCATCAATAGATGTAATAGATAGATGTATTCGTTATTAAAAGACAATAAATGAATTATCCAGCTAATATTTGTGTGCAAACAGGTCTGGTCAACAATAAAGTCACAAGCCAAAAATGGCTAAGTAACGAGATTTCGCCTGGACGGATGTAAGTTATTGACGAAGAAATTCACCAAAGCCAAAAATGGCTAAGTAACGAGATTCCACCTAGACGGATGTAAGTTACTGACGAAGAAATTCACCAAAGCCAAAAACGGCTAAGTAACAAGATTCCGCCTAGACGGATGTAAGTTACGGACGGATAAATTCACCAAAACCAAAAATGGCTAACAAGATTCCACCTAGACAGATGTAAGTTACAGACAGATAAATTCACCAAAGCCAAAAATGGCTAAGTAACAAGATTCTGCCTAGACGGATGTAAGTTACTGACGAACAAAGTCACAAGCCAAAAGTGGCTAAGTAACAAGATTCTGCCTAGACGGATGTAAGTTACTGACAGATAAATTCACCAAAGCCAAAAATGGCTAAGTAACAAGATTCCGCCTAGACGGATGTAAATTACTGACGAAGAAATTCACCAAAGCCAAAAAGGGCTAAATAACAAGACTTCGCCTAGGCGGACGCAAGTTACTGAAGTCAAGAATGGCTAAATAACTAAACCCTTTATGGGCAAGTACAAGACTACAGACGATGAAAAGACCGCATAAGCGCTGTTTGCAAAGAACTGACGAAGCGATGGGAATAAAATATTGACGAAGAAGAAGAAATACACAACTAGAATTTTCACAAAGTATAAGTATGGACGAATCCGCAAGCATGCAACCATAGATACAGGTAAATATATAGCAAATTTAATTAAAGCCCAAAAACCAAGGGCAATTACCATTGTTTTTACATCTAAAAGACCCATAAACACTAGGCTAAATACTATTGTTCTCAAGATAGATTTAAAAGAAAGTTGTCCTGAGAGTAGATTTAACAAACAACACAAAAAGAAAAAGAAAGAATTTCATAAGTATCAGGTTCAGGCAGCATCGGAGACGTCATCAATAGGGGCGTCATCAGCAGGTGCGTCATTAGTAGGAACGTTATCAGCCATGGTCTTTTCAGAAACATTAGCCTTGTCAATCACCATCTCCTGGTCCACCACTTCGAGATCCAAGCCTTGCAGGTCAACCCCAGTGGGATGCTTGACGAGGTACCTTCGCAGAAGTTCAAAACCTTTAAAATACCAACTGAAGAGCACAGTTTGGTATTCATTAGTTTGCTGGAAGCCCTCAATGGACCTGGTAACAATCGTCTTAAGCTTCTCTTTGGTGACAAGAAGTTGTTCGCCCTTCTCCTGAGTTAGTTGACGCTCTACTTTGAGGTCGTCATTTAAAGCCTTGACATTTTCCTTCAAAGTGTTGGCCTCGCCCATGGAATCAATAAGCTTCTTCTTTAGTGTTGAATTTTCCTTCTTTAGAGCCTCCATCCGAGATGTCAGGGAAGCCACCTTTACATCTTGGGTAAGGCACTCAGAAGCAATGTGTAGACTTTCCCCTAACACCTGAGGAAGAAAGCAGAAGCCGTCAGTAAAAAAAAATTAAAAAAAAAAAAAAAACCCTCTTTGACTCATGAGCATTCTACTTGGACGAGCTTACGGACGTGGTGATTCGCAACCTCATTGAGCTGCACCTTGGAGAAAACCTTCATATTGTTAGCAGTAACAACTCCATGCGCCCTTTCCACCGCCAATTCCTCGTCATCCCAGATCGTGGAGGAACAGGGGGCCTTCTCTTTCTCCGTACCCAACGATCACAGCCTTTTTGAAGAAAGAGTAGGGATCTCCTCAATTGAAATGGCTGGAGAGACCGTCCTTGCAACCTCTGTCCCAAAAGCAAGGGGAGTAGCAGACGAGACTAGACGAACAGACGGGCTTTTTCCTGTGACACGCACACCTTTCTTCCTTGTACTGGACAATGGCTCGTCCTTCTTCGCCCTCATCTTGGTATACATGTCTTTATTAAATTTTGTCGTCATTTCTACAAGAAGAAGAATGCTTGTAAAGTAAAATAAAACACAAGGGAGTCAACACTGATGAATGAAACACTTACTCTTTTTTCCCTCAATGTCTGTGGTGTGTAGGACGAAGGAAGATGGGTCAGGGCCGAGGTTGTAGAACGTTAGAGTCCGCGGGTCCACCAAATTGTCCCAACTTTCTATCGTCAAAGCGTAGTCTATCGCCTTATCAACACGCTCCTTATGCCTGCTTTTTAGCTTCGGTCGTCTCTTAACTGCGCGAAACAAGAAGCCCAAAAGTTAGTAACAACAACGACGACATAACTAAATTAAATTGACTGAAAGGGATACTGACGCACCTAAAGTCAGGGTTCCCCACCGACGATGTAACCTCGGGATATCACCCCAGTCCCCGTTGGAGGGAGTCTCGAAGTCATCCCCAGACACAGAAAAATCTTAACTTCCAATATCTGAAGGATGATGGTAAGCCCCTGACAATCCTTGTTCTCTTCTCCCAAGGTATTAACTCGTAATATCCATATTCTTTAGACTCTTTCAGATGATACAAATAGGTGAACTCGCCCACCTTAATCATGTCCTCGTTAGTGGCCAACCATATTTTCATACAGTTGACCATTATCCTCCATGAGTTGGGCATAAGTTGCCCAGGAGCAATTCCAAAGTGATTTAAAAGCTCCATCACAAAGGGATGGATGGGGAACCTAAGCCAGCAGGTGAAGGCAGCCTCATAGAAGCATACTTCACTGGGAAAAAAATGACAAGCCCTATCCTCGTCGTTAGGCCGACAGACACGAACCCGCTCCGGAAATTGAAACCTATGTTGAAATCTACCCACTGTCTCAGTATCTAACCTACACACCTCCTCGAGGGCGTGAAAAGCCCTAACTTCTCGAGAAGTAGAAATAGTAGTATCCCCCTCTACCTGACCACCACTAGACGATAACCCCGTCTCAAGCTCGCTAGATCTAACCTCTGACATCTTCCCCTGCTCTCCCACCAAACCCTTAAACCAATCAATAGATTGACGAAGCAAAGGCAGCAGTTCCGCCAGTACCACGCCCAAACTATCACCCTTACAGACAAAATCCCCAAGGTTTTGAAAAATGCCTATAGACCCCCCTAAATGCGCGAAAAAGAAAGAAATTGAGGGGCAAGCTGTCCAAACCTCAGAGCTACTCACCATAGACACCCAACAAAAGAGAACAGACACTGAAAACCCAAGGAGATAAAAAGGGAAAAAGGAGGGGGGGGGGGAGAGGCCACAACAAAAGAGAAAGAGATAATAAAGGAAAATTAGGAACCTACACAAGATTATGAAAAAAAAAGGAAAATGGAGGAAGAGGAGAAAGAGAAACGTACCACGAAAAGGTGCGACCTGATCGAAGAAAGACTCCAAAGATGTCGCCGGAGCAGGGTCAGAACAGTCGCAAAAGGAGATGGGAAAGAAGGGACTCGGAGAAATAATTAAAGAAATTGGAAAAAGTGAAAGAGATGAGAAGTTTTAAAATCAAGGCCCAAACAACTGAAAAAACAACAGGAAACCTAAGGGTCACGAAAATAACGCCACTAATCTGCACACACCACATGGTAGTAACGCAAAGGACGCCGCCACTATGCAATTAATGCGGCACGAAAACCCAACAACCACTTATAGCCCAGGAAACTTTTCATTTTCCATGGCCAACATGACATCTCATGACGACCACGGAATCTGGGGGCAGCTGATGGGATTGACGAAACCAATGATCGAAATGAAGAGATAGGCTTCCAGGGACGACTATCAAGGAGACAGACGAGGAGATGCTTGGACAAGCATATCTTATACCCACGTCACTGACGAAGGTAAAGCAATACATTCAATGCAGCACAATTACACCCAGAATGGTTATAAGGCTAACTGTATGAGCCGTTGGAGCACATTAAATCCACATTACACAGCACTAGGCGTTACCAAAAGGAACATTAAGACCTCCATAACTACCTCAACGACTAGAAGCTGGGAAAGCCTATATAAAGCCCACACATTGCCAAGTACAAGGTACATACACACTGAGATAGAGACTAAGAGATTTCTTTGATTTCATTACATTATATTGCTCATTCTTAGAAGAGTTCGTTATACTGACTTTGGCATCGGAGGCGTTGTGGCAGGCACCACATCGGTGACCACCTTTGAGAGTACATTCACACAAGCTGGAGATTGCTCCCATCTGCACACTCTGACTGGCGAACTTATGCTTCATCAATGACAATTAATAAATATTTGTTATGATTGTGTTTGTATATGAAATTATTTATTATAATATATATATATATATTTAAATGATATTGCAAGTTTTTTATTGAGGGTTTAAATAGTAGAATATATCATAGAATCATTTATTCTATTATTCATACAAACATATATATAATCATCACCAATTTTGAGCACAATCATGATTTCACCAATAACATGAACCTCAATCAAGTTGGAGTTTGAGACCAGATTTATTATGCAATATTTCTTTCATTGTTGCTATTTTTATTTTTATTTTTAATTCTTCCATTGTGAACCTCTCAACATTAACATAGATAAAAATGTGAAAGTTATACAATTGTTTAATTTTGACCCACACAATAACCCTATTTAAATTTCAAAAAATTCTCTTCTTGTTTTTAATTTATTTATTTACAGTTAATAAGTAATTTAACATATTGGTTTTTATATTAGCTTACCAGTAAAGCCTATTTGATTGAAAATAAGCATACTATTTGTTTTTTGAAGGGAAAAATTGTATTTTACTGAGCTCTAAATTCTATTTTATATTTTCTCAAACTTACTCCCATTAGACCCCTAATTAAGCCTGTTACAAAACTCTAAGGCGCAAAGACACAGTAACTTCTTTCAGAGAGAATAAGGCATCGGTCACCTTTTGCATATGTTCTCATTGTATTTTCTTATGTGACGGCCTTTAAAATAAGCCTTATATAGGCCTAGGGTTGTGAGAAAAGAAACCATACACATACATGTCAACATGGGCCGAAAATTAGATTTGGAAATCTAAATTTCGTATAGCTCATTAATTCTCGATCGATCGAGGAGGTGTCGAGGAGGTGTTGAGCCTATCTGTTGCGAGCTATCGAAGAGCTATTGAGGGGACAGAAGATTGCTTGATTGATTGACCAGCTGTTGAGAAACTATCGAGATTGCGATAACAATCAACTGAAGAGCTCAATAAATAGCCTAGCTGTCGAGAGGTGTCGAGCAACTATCGAGTTTTAAAATTTAGTACTTTCTCACTTGATTCTTGGACAGACTTGCATGGCTTTAACACTTGAACTTGAAACAAGGTTTCTTGAAGCATCAAACACATCCTAGATCTACCCAAATACAAGTAAAGTACATTTTGTCAAAGAATTAGCCAATTATATAAAATAGTGACATATGTTCCAACAAGTGAATCACATATGTCCTAACAAACACTTTCTGTACTCATTTCTTCCATTTTTACTTGTGAATTAGCTCGTATTTTATTTGTATTGCTTTTTAACAATGTTTGTGCCTTTGGTGAATTTGCAGATAAGTATTCTACCATCCCGAACCCCAACCTTGTCAACGAGCCCAACCTGACAAAGATACTCAAAGCCAGAATCTTTGTCTACACCGATGGACAATTGAGAGCAACCCACCTTATCCTCGGCTACAACCCAATATCTTCTAGCTTTTAAACCCCCAAATACGTGATAAAGGTGAGAGACTCTCGTTTGCATCAAATCAACATCGTAGTACTGGGTTTTCTTGCTGGCATTGCTTCAGAAGGTGTATAGCAAGTGGAGTTTCCCATTCAATGCACCGCCGAGGAAGAAGCAACTCCCTCACAACTAGCTCCCAAGGAAGCAATAAAAGAAGTTGAAGTCTCAGACTTTGAGGAAGATTTTAAGGTCTTTAATCAACCTCAATCTCTAGAACCTCCAGTTGGTGATTTCAGCCACTTTCCTCCAGCCCAAGTTAGTAGCATCTAGAAAGCCCCAAGTGTACTTGACGCAATGGTACTCCAACGCAAAACCAGGACGAGCCTCCTAGAGCTCTTGGAATCCCATGCTAGGGCGAACTCACCTGAGGTGGCTATCCAGACTAAACACCCCGCTCTTCCCCCTCTTCAAGATCCTCAGCTTGACCTTGTAGACAAGAAAAGGAAGAGGGATCAAAATGGGAAAGACATAGTGGAGGAGGGCAGAGGCGTCCCCTCCAAGAAGTCGAGTCCCAGAAAGGGTCCAAAACAACCAAGACAACTAGACAAGGTCCTCTAGCGATGGTTCAGCTGTGGAGAGGGGGCGTGACCATCACACCAAGTTTCAAGTTTGGAACCCCCCTCTAGTGCTGAACGGATCTCCTCCCCCTTCAGATGCTTTTATAAGGGATTTCCAACAGGGGAGGGCTAGATACGTGGCGAATGCCGTGGAATAGGCCCTGCTGCTACCTGGTGACATGGCCAACCTAAGGACCATGAAGAAACACGAAGTGTTTCTAAGCCTGAAGAGAGATCTTGCGCTGGTAAGTTTTTTTTTTACTTAGTATTCCAATTGCCTTTTCTCATTATTATATATTGTTTTTACAGCTGTTCTAGCTACGCATAGGGCTGAGGAGTTGGTGAACAACTCCTACAGGCAAATGAAGGAGGAGGAAGGAAGGCGCATTGCTGTTGTGGAAGCCTTTACCCTGGCCGAGAAAAGGATCAAAGACCTAAACACTAAGCTAACTGAGGCTGATAGAGAGAAGAGGAGTGCTGAGGTTGCTTTGCAAGGGGCCGAGAAGCAGGCAGAAACTCAGCGTAAGCAACTTCGTCAGACCAAGGATGAGCTTGTTGCAGCTAAGAAGCACATAGGGGCCCTGAAGAAAAAGATGGAGGAGGCTGAGAATGCTGTGGAAAAGGCTGAACATGAGGGTTATGACGTCAGAGCAGCAGAAACAGAGGAAACCCTCAGGGCTGAGGTTTTTGGGGTTTGTAGGACTTATTGCCTCCAAGTATGAAATGAGGCCCTTAACCAAGTTGGAGTGAAGGCCTTTTCTGCCCTAAGGAGAGTAGAGAATGTCTATTACCCCCCAGCCATCGGAGCGCCAAGCCCTTCAGGCTCTAAAGCTGACACTGCTCCCAAGATCCAAATCTCAGCCAGGAGGTACCTGCTAAGGCCTTTCCCTCTCCTAACAATCCTCCTAAAAAGGTGGAGCAAGATGGTGCAGTTGATCAAGAGAAAGAAAAAGCTAAGGAAGTAGCCCCTGAGACCACAAAGCCTTCAGCTGCACCCAAGGATTCCTCTAAGGAGAAAGAGGTTTCTCCAAGCTGAGAAATTGTTCTGGCAATTCTCCCCATTACTACCAAGGAGGATTCTAAGGGTAAAGGTCCAGCCTCTTTAGCAGCAGCAAGCGCCAAGTCTACTAAGATTACAGCAAAAGACAATCCTCCTCTCAAAATTAAGTAGTACCTAGATTAGATTTTATAGGGTTTTTATTTTTATTTTTTTTTATTAGTGTATTTTTCTTCATATGTAGTTGTTATTTACGTTTCTGACTATGTACTTGCTTTGGCCCTTTTTCAATTAATGAAAAATATTAGACTTATTTATGTTTCCTTATGCTTGTACAAGGTTGAATATGATACCTCTTTTATTCAGTATTTAACTAATACAAGAATAACATGTAGTTTTCACAAAATACACTTTCATTCTTAACTTTAACAATTATCCATGCAGGTGATAGTATAACTGCTACCTTCCATGCAATCAACAATATAACAGGTTAACTTTTCCAAGTTTACAATCCTTAATAAAGTGTAATTTAACTTCAAAAGCATACCTTATGTGTTTGAGATAAGCAACTCATATGATTATACATGCCTTAAGGTTTCCTTCTCTATTTTAAACAATGGCAAAACATCCACTTATCCCAGATTTCCCACACATCCAACTACTAGCTGATCAATGCAATTGTAGGTGTTAATTTACCTATAGTACGTGGTCTGAGGGATACGGGTTAGTGGACTTAGGTTTGTTGCCCAAGAATACTTCATGGATATACTTGCAAATGCTTTAAGAGATGCTCAGAGGCATCTTTTCAATTAAATCACTATGGCATAAGTCCCCATTATCCATGGTAAATAGGTTAAGCACTAACGAGGTACGTGGTTCGAGGAACTAGGTATGACTAAGATTCTATCCAACATTTAGATACATGTTGAACAATGTTAATTTACCCAATGTATATGATTCGAGGAACTAGACGTAATCAAGGTTCTGTTTAACATTTAGATAACTGTTATGGAGTATTAATTGACCCAAGGTATGTGGTATGAGGAACTAGGCATAATCAAGGTTCTGTTTAACATCTAAAGAGATACTAATAGTGCTAATTTACCCAAGGTATGTGGTTCGAGGAGCCCGACATGACCAAGTTTTTGTTTAGCACTTGAATGTTTGCTACAGAGTATTAATTTACCTAATATATGTGGTCTGAGAAACCAGGCATGACCAAGGTTCTGTTTAATACTTACACAAATAATTAGGAGTATTAATTTACTCAAGGTATGTGGTCCAAAGAGCCAGGCATGACCAATGTTCTATTTAATACTTAAACAAATAATAAGAAGTATTAATTTACCCAAGATATGTGGTTCGAAGAGCTAGGCATGACCAAGATTCTGTTTAATACTTAAACAAATAATATACACAACACATGATGCTATAAACAAAAACGTGGTAGAGTTGCCTTTCATTGATAATAATACATTTGTAGATTATTTACATTTCAAGGGCGTGGTATGATATTTTCATCTAAATCTTTTAAGAAGTAAGCACTTATACCAGCTACCAAGGTGATACAATACGGTCCCTCCCAATTAGGTCCCAATTTTCCTTATGCTAGGTTTTTTGCAATACCTACAACTTTCCTAAGTACCAAATCTCCAGGTGCTAATGGCCTCAGCCTCACATTTGTGTCATATCCCTGTTTGAGCTTCTGTTGATAATATGCCAACTTGACCGTGGCAGTTTCTCTTCGTTCCTTAATAAAATCCAAGCTCTTTTCTAATAGGTTATCATTATTTTCCGGAGTGAACAAGCTTGTCCTTAGCATTGGAAATCTAGTCTCTAAAGGAATCACAGCCTCGGACCCATAGGTCATTGAAAATGGTGTTTCCCCCATTGACCGATGAGGAATAGTCCTATACGTCCACAGGACATGTGGTAACTCTTCCACCTATTTGCCCTTTGCATCATCCAACCCCTTCTTAAGCCCATTCACTATAACCTTATTAACAGTCTCGGTTTGCCCATTTCCCTGTGGATAAGTTGGAGTCAAATATCAGTTCCTAATACCCAAATCACAATAGTACTTTCTGAAAACTTTACTATCAAATTGAAGCTCATTGTCCGAGATGAGGGTGTAAGGAATCCCAAATCGAGTAACAATGTTTTTCCATACAAACTTCTTTGCATCCATGTCCCTAATATTAGCTAGTGGCTCAGCTTCAACCCACTTGGTGAAGTAATCAGTACCGACCAAAAGTCACCTTCTGTTCCCTGCTGCCTTAAGGGCCTTACAATATCCAAGCCCCACCGGGAAAAAGGCCATAGACTAGACAGAGGATTAAAGACACCCCTTAGCTGATAAATGTTTGGAGCAAATCTCTGACATTTGTCACATTTCTTTACATATTCTTGTGCCTCTTTTTGCATACTTGGCTACCAATATTCCTGAGTGAAGGCCCTGTGAGATAGTGACCTGCCTTCTGTATGACTTCCACAAATCCCTTCATATAACTCTTCCAGGAACGGCTCTACTACTTTAGGGTGGACACATAACAAGTATGGCCTCGAAAAAAAACATTTGTATAACTTTTGGTCCTCAAATAACTAGAAACGAGGAGCTTTCTTTCATACTTTGTCTGCCTCTCCCTTTTCTTCAGGCAGAGTACATTCCTTGAGGAACAGAACTATGGAATCCATTCAACTAGGCCTTATCCTAATCTAGTGAATTTGGATCTTCTCCTTCTTTGCCTCAGCAGGCTTATATAAATCTTAAACCAGGATAACCCGAGGTAAACCTTGTTCCAAGGAGGTTGCCAAAGTGGCAAGAGAGTCAACATGTGTATTTCTGTTCCTCGGGATTTTCTACAAAGTGAAAGATTCAAAACCTGATTGCAAATGCCTAGCTTGGCTCAAATACTCATGCATTCTCAAATCCCTAGCCTCCAATTCTCCCTTTACTTAGCCCACGACTAACCTAAAATCTGAGAACACCTCTACTACTTTTCCACGTATTTTCTAAACCATGGCCATCCTGACTAGCAAAGCTTCATATTTAGCCTCATTGTTTGTGGCTGAAAAACTTAACCTTAAGGATTTCTCGATAATAATTTTTTCAAGGGACACCATAACTAGCCCCACTCTAGATCCTCTTTGATTAGCTACACCATCCATATACACTTTCCAGGATAAGGGTTCTCGTACAGAGATTGTTTCAACTGGTTTTCCTCCCAGTTCTACTTCTCGCCCTCCACTTCCAATGGAGATTTAGTAAATTCAGCTACTAAATCTGTAAGAACCTGGCCCTTAATAGAGATTCGAGGCATATACTTGATATCGAAAGCTCCTAAAATTGTTCCTTACTTGGCAATTCTCCCTGTGTAGTCAGCCTTCCGTAGTGGCGATTGAAGGGGAAGTTGGGTTAAAACCACAACTGTATGAGATTGGAAGTAATGAGGGAGTTTCCGTGTTGCATGTACCACCGCCAAGATAGCCTTCTCTAGTGGTAGATAACGAACTTCTACCTTGTGCAATAACTTATGATAGACCAAAAACGTATTGACCCATTGTGATGAATTAATCAATTAATTAGCCAAGTAAATTAATTAGATTCAATTACATGCAATGAGCGAGGTAGCACCAAAAAATCACTAATTAAACTAAGTATGCAGTAGAAAATAAATTGACATGGTGATTTGTTTACGAACGGGGAAAACTTACACGACAAAAATCCCACCGGGTGATTTTAAGGTTACCACTCCCGAGAATCCACTATTATCACAACAAGCGGTTACAAGTAAAGGAATCTTAATACCCTATACCTAATTGGACTTGTTCTGTAGTGACAATCTTTCCTTTCAATGCACGGCTTCCAGTACGTGACTAACCAATTACACAAATCCCAATACGTGACTTCAATCACCAACTAGAGAAGGATGTTGGCTGCAAAGTTTTTCAGTTCATCACACGATGAAAATCATGAAGCTCCTTGGTCACAAAACCTTACGGTGTACAAACACAGTAACTTCTTGATAAGAAAGATGAACTAGGGAAAATTCTATCTCCGGTCACAATTTGCTTGAACAAAACTTTGCTCAACACTTGTGTAACTTGTGTCTCTGTTTACGACCCTTAAAATAATACTTATATATGTCTAGGATTGTGAGAAAATAAAACCCAAACATATAATCACGGATTGGATGAAAAACAGTCCTGAGAAACTAAACTTCATAAACCTTGATAGATACCCTATCTATCGAGCTGCTGTCGAGCCATGGGATTCAGACAGCTCTAAGTCTCGATAGATGCTAGCTGTCGAGCTTTAATGAACAGCACTTTCCACCCTTGATTCTTGGACAGACTTGCATGGCTTTAACACTTGATCTTGAAACAAGGTTTCTTGAAGCATCAAACACATCCTAGATCTACCCAATTACAAGTAAAGTGCGTTTTCTCAAAGGATTAGCCAATTACACAAAATAGTGACTATGTTCCTAACATGTGAAACACATATATCCTAACAACTTACTCACGTAATAAATTGGCCTTTATACTCCATTGTCCACCCTTATCAGTACTAAGCTCACTACATGAGAGGCTACAACAATATAAGCAAAGAGAACTTCTTCTTCTTTGGGCTTGGATATAATAGGTGGCCGAGAAAGATACTCTTTCAATTGCTGAAAGGCCAAGGCACACTCTTCGGTCCACTCAAATCTCTTCCACTTGTGCAACAATTGGAAGAAAGGCTTGCACCTATCTGTTGACCTAGAGATGAATCGGTTCAGAGCAGCAGTCATTTTTGTCAACTTTTGGACCTCTTTGGGATTCCGAGGAGGCTGCAAATTGTTAATTGCCTTAATTTGATCGGGGTTGACTTCAATTCTCCGATGAGTGACCATATAACCTAGAAATTTGCCTAAACTAATGCCAAAAGAACATTTAGAAGCATTAAGGCATAGTTTATGCTTTCTCAGTATTTTAAAAATATCTCCGAGGTTGTTCACGTGCTCAAACTCTTCTCTGCTCTTCACCACCATATCATCTATGTAAACTTCAATGTTTTTGCCAAGTTAAGGCCCAAACATCCTAGTCATCATCCTCTAGTAAGTAGATCTTGCATTCTTTAGTCCAAAAGACATCACTTTGTAATGGTAATTTCCAGTGGGTGTAACAAAAGCAGTTTTCTCTTGATCATCCAAGGCTAACAGTATTTGATTATACAATTGAAAAGTGTCTAAGAGGCTCATTCGAGGGTGGCCCATAGTCGCATCCACCAATTGGTCTATTCGAGGCATTGGGAAGGGGTCTTTTGGGCAAGTTTTGTTCAAATCAATGAAGTCCACACATACTCACCACTTCCCATTCTTTTTCTTCAGCACCACTGTGTTAGCCAACCATTCAGGGTAAAACACTTCTTTTATGGCCCTGGCCCGCTTGAGCTTGATCACCTCCTTTTTGACAGCATCAAAATGTTTTTTAGAGGAGCGCTGAGGTGGTTGCTTCTTAGGAGTAACAAATGGATTAACATTTAAGTGATGGCAAATAAAATTTGGATCCACCCTAGGAGCTTCATAAGCACTCTACGCAAACACATCAACATTTTCCCTGAGGAAGACAATCAGTTCTTCCTTCTCCCTAGGAGGTAATTGCACTCTTACCTGGAAAAACCTCTCCTCATCCCACCTATAACAACTTTTTCTAACTCTTCACACTTTGCCCCTTCTGCCATCACCTCCATGGACAAAACTGCTTTCTTTGATTGCTATAAATCTTTTTCTGCAGAGGCCGAGAACTCGCTTTCAGTCTGATGCTTAATCCCAACCACTAAACATTGTCTGGCCATAGACTGGCTTCCAACTAGCTCCCTAACTTGAACTCCCGACGGGTACTTCATCTTTAAATGCAAGGTGGAAGAAATAGCTCCCATTGCATGTAGCCAAGGTATGGCCATAATAGCAATGTAGGGGGAATAGGCATTCACCACAATGAAGTCCACCTCTACGACTTCTGATCCTATCTGAACAGGTAACCTAATTTGACCCTTCGGGATAACTGTTTTCCCATCAAATCCTACTAGAGGAGAATCATAGTAGGTCAGGTCCTCAGGCTTCAACTTGAGCCCATCGTATAGATCAGGGTACATAATCTTTATCCCACTGTCTTAATCTATTAATACCCTCTTCACGTTATATCCTTCAATCCTGAGGGTAACCACCAGGGCATCTTCATGTGGCTGCAGCATTCCAATCTTATCCTCATCAGAAAAGCTCAAAGTTGGTCGTACCTCAATCTTACTCCTCTTGGGGTCAGGGGTCAGGTCCTCTACAAGTGGCCAAGCTATAGACATCACCCTGGATGGACGAAAATCAGTCCTTCCTGAGGCGGTAAGAATAATGCTAATCTTCCCCAAAGGCGGTCTTGAAGAAGCATTTTTCTGATATCCTAACCCTGCTTGGCTTCCCTATTCGTTGGGTTGATACAAAAATTGTTTTAAATTCACAATTTTGACTAGCTACTCCAGATAGTCCTGCAAGGTCCTACACTTTTCTATAGTGTGTCTTCGGTCCTAATGGTATTGACAATGAAGATGTTGGTTGCACTTAGTGGGGTCTCCTCCCATCTTATTTGGCCACTTGAAGTATGGTTCATTCTTGACTTTCTCCAAAATTTGGTGCACAAGCTCCCTGAATACAGTGCTAACTACTTGGGCAGTAGTAGACCCAGTATGCCCAGTAAAATTTCTCCTAGGTCGATTGTTACTATACCTTTCTGACCTGAAGTCCCTTTAGTCCTAAGGAACTGTTTTGGCTTTCCCTTTTCCATGTTGTTAGTCCTCCTCGACCTATTTATACTCATCAATATGATCCATGAGTTGGCGTACACTCCTAACAGGCTTCCTTGTTAAAGACTTTCTCAAATCGTGCTCGGCTGGCAGGCCTACCTTAAAAGTCCTTATTGCCACATCATCAAAATTCTCATCTATCTCATTAAACATTTCCCAATACCTGTCAGAATACGTATTTAGGGTCTCTCCCTCTCGCATAGTCATAGACAACAGGGAATCCAAGGGCCAAGGAACCCTGCTACAAGTAACGAAATGAGCTCCAAAAGCCCTAGTAAGCTCTTGGAAGGAGTTGATTGAACTTTCTTTCAAACCATCTCATCGCTATTGGCCCTAAACTAGATGGGAACACCTTGCACATTAAGGCTTCATTCTTCGAGGGAACAGTCATTCTTTGGTGAAATGACTAACGTGCTCCACGGGGTCTGTCCTACCATTACACATGGTAAACGTTGGTTAAGTGAGCCATCGAGGAATTTTTTCCCCCTTCAATTCTCCATGTGAACAGTGATTTGGAAATTTGGCTCAAGGCCCGACTCATAGCATCATTTCCTAAGCCCCTGTGAGCTGGGCTTCTGCTTCTTCGCCTATGATGGCGCTCATCATTGTTACTCCTTCGCCTATGATAGTGCTCTTCACTAAGTGAGAGAGACTCACTAGAAGGAGTCCTGGACCTTGGTTTGTAGCTCTCATCTTCATCAGACTAAGACCCTGAACTTGATGGAGTCTCTCTTCGCTACTTACAGCGTAACTTTCTCCTTAAGCGGTCTATCTCTTATTGCATATTCTTGGTGTTTTCTCCATGGGACGCATGACTCCCACTTCTAAAATGACTCCTACTGGTATGAGTGGTATGTACACCAACTTCGCGGTCTCTCCTACGTTCAAGATTAAGAAAGTGGTTTTGACGTTGGTCCTAAACCTACCATGGCTAACCATTAAACTCACGAAGGTTCAAGTTTCCCACAGACGGCGCCAATTGTAAGGACTCGTTTTGGTTCCCAAGCCCAAAAATGAAAAAGGAAAAAGGCCCAAAGAGCCCAAAACAACGAATTTGTAAAGAGTGGGCTAAACATTGGACTTCTATAAGTTGGACAACCATCACAGCAGGTTAAATGATACGAGTAAGTAAGAATAAACAGTTTTATGCAAGGAAAATTCTCCTCGGTAAGATCCGAGGAAGGTAGTTCTTATATATTTCTTTTAGACTTTAGCACAATGACAGTTCTTTGAGTGTACAGTGTTTCTCCTCTAGATTCTCTGATCCCGCTTTATAACTAGGTTTTTCTTCTTTATATTCCCCTGTTTTACTTCATCTCAGCACTCCACGTGTAGATCAAATTGTTGGTTTTGATCCATATCTCATCAGCACATTCATGAAGTGTTTATGGGTAGCTGTAAGCTTGTAGGTCTCTATTCTGGTATTACCTCTACATTAATGCGGCCAGAGAGTTAGCTGCAGAGCATTCAATGTGATAGTAGTAACTCTCTACTAGATATTTGCCAGCTCTCCTTTGTCTTATTCCCTTTTAATGCTTATCCTTTCCAGTATGACTGTCTGGTGTGTTGTTTTTGATGAAAGGTCAGACCCGCCCTGCTTAGCCGAGGAGGTATTTCTCCTCGGACTACACTCCCAATATTTAATGACCAGACTTCTTACATTGCCCACTAATTTATACATCCTCGTTAATGTCTATTTGTCCTTAGACGACATAATATCCTCAGACACGGCCCACGGCTCAATATCCCTTTTTGGGCCCTTTATCCTACATCTTAGATTCAGGATTTACAACCAACTGAAAGATTTCCTAGAAAATATAAGGGACAATTTGCAGCTAAAGCTTAATACAAAGTCAATTCCATCTCAAAAAAAAAGGGGGGGGGGGAAATAATACAGTCAAATAAAAAATTGGCAAAAATGCAAAATTGACCCTCTAACTTTCACATTTTTTCATTTTAGTCCTCTAACTTTCAATTTTTGTCAATGCAGGACTCCATTACAACTCAGTTAGTGGCTGCCATTAGAACTCCTAAAACGACGCCGTTTTGCATTTTTTTTTTTAAATTTGGAATTAAAAAAAAAAAAACATTAAGGTGATCCGAGCCAAGACGGGTCCGATGAGCAAAAAAAGCGATCAAAAATATACACGTATGAGGCGCTATGGCACGTCTACGCCATGAAATGGAGCGTCCACCTCGACAAGTAGTACCATCTAGCCATCACAAGCCTCCTCGAGCAGTTCCCCAACCGATCCAACCCAAACCTCTCTTTCGAGCACTCGTACCCACTGACAAAAACCATCTTCATCCCCGACAAGGAGTGCACCAAGCCTGACCTCCTCGCCACCTCCAGCGACTTCCTCCGCGTTTGCCAGATCTCTGACAACCACGTCAAGCTCAAGAGCCTCCTTAACGGGAACAAGAACAGCAATTTCTGCTTAATTGATTCATGATTGTGATTTCTTTGTCATCGTTCCCCTTATTTTTTATTTTTTATTTTCTTTTATACAGATTTTTCTTATTTTCTTTTAATTCCAAATTTAAAAAAAAAATGCAAAACAGCGTCGTTTTAGGAGTTCTAACGGCAGCCACTAACTGAGTTGTAATGAAGTCCTGCATTGACAAAAATTGAAAGTTAGAGGATTGAATTGACAAAACTGAAAGTTATAGGACTGAAAAAAAAAAAAAAAAAAAAAGTTGAAAGTTAGAGGGTTAATTTTGCATTTTTGCGTAAAATATTTCATCACCTAGAGCTTCTTTGCTCAATTACCATCCTTTGCATTCTTGAGTTTTAGTCAATGAGCGTTATGATGATCAGATAGCAACTCCCAAATGAGGAAACCCGACGGAATGTAAGTTATTTTATCCAAAAATAACTTAGGCAAATTTTATATCTAATTCCCACAATTTATTTTTGCTTTTTTCAATATAATATTCAATGTATGCATTGTTTTTTGGGGGATCGCTGATTTTGATAAATATTAAAGTTCAGAATCACAAGTTACAACTCATGAAAATAACTAAATATAAGGTAGTTTTCTTATAAATTTATATATTTAGAGAGACAAATGAGACTACTGAATGTAATTACCTACCTCATTGCTAACTCATTAACTTGATATAAAAAAAAGTTTATATATTGTCCGTTGTTAACTGTACAATTGCATGGAATATTATATGGATTAAAAAGGTAGCTAGCTATAATCTCTCTACATCCAGCAAAAGACAAATTAAATCCCTTTCCACAGTGCTTTTTTTTTTTTTTTTTTTTTTTCCTTTAAATTTTTTTAAAAAGGGAAAGTTTTAATCTGAAGATGCCTCTTTTTGGCGAGATGAGGTTTGATTTGATTTTTCTTCAGTTCTAAGAGGAGAATGAGATTTTAATTTTGGTTTGTTGGTTCTTTAGTCTGATGTGGGGAATGATTAGGGGTAGAACTAGGAATTTTGGTTTGGGATTTGAGGTAAAACTATCATGTAAATCAGCAATTTAAGAAAAATTCAAAGTATATATAAGTAGATTATTGTTAAAAAAAAAATTAATTAGTGTAATTCTATTTAGTATTTAGCATTGAAATTACTAACATAACTATAGTTTAATTTGAACATCTTAAGGCCATTTCCCTCCTACGTTTCTCATATTCTTTATATATATATATATAGAGAGAGAGAGAGAGAGAGAGAGAGAGAGAGAGAGAGAGAGAGAGAGAGAGAGAGAGAGTAGGGGAGGTGGGGTGAGGTTCGAAACGCAGACATGAGATGTCATAATAGATGTCATTACAACAAGGTTATCACTTATAGACTACGTTGATAAGAAGATATAATATTAAGCAATCATAAAATAAATAGAATTTAAATTCTATCAAATAAGACTAATATGGTCAAAAATAAATTCAAAATCAATTTTATACCTCTCAACTAAGTAGAAATTAAACTAACAAAGAAATATCATGATAACTAAATAAAAATTGAAGTAAATTATAAATGAAAAAGGGAATGAAAAATTTTGTACTACTCAAGATTCACTTAGCTTCAAGTAAGAAAACTCTTTGTTGAGAAAGATGGTGGAGTTCATGAGAACGTGATCATGTGAAAGCATAGTAAGGAAGAGGTAATGAAGAGAAATTGAAGAGAGAGAGAGAGCATCCAGTGATGAGGAAAGGAAAGTCTTTTAGGTGGTTGGAATGTGGAACTATATTGTAAGAGTTTTGGGAAAGAATGATGATAAAGACACTCTAAATTTTACTGTATAATGCTTACAAATTGACGTGTCACTAATCATAATAAAGTAATTCAAAATTTCACCAATTAAATTATTAAAATCCACATCACTTTTATTGACACATTAGTTTGTAAACATTTTATAGTAAAATTTATAGTCGCTTTAGTAGGAAAAGTTAAATTTAACTTTTAAAGGACGGTGATAGTAAAAGTTAGCAAAAGACTAAAAGGTAAAGGTAAAAGTTAGAAACTGATTTGTTGGGAAGAGAATAAAAAGACTAGTGAAAGGAATTGGAATTTGGGGGGGGGGTGGGGTCACTTTAAAAAACAGAGTTGGGATCTTAGTTTTACCCACTATTTGAGGATTATAAAACTTTTGGGAGGTCATGGCTCCATGTGCAATTTATTTCTGCCTATGGGAATGATTGTGGGTGACTTCAATTTTTTAATTTGTGAAAGTTGATGTAGCATGTTGGTATTGATTTTTTTTGATACAGGTATTGAACTATTTAAGTGTTTAAGTATTGAACTATTTAAGTGTGTAAACTATGGGTTTTGGACCATAATTTATTGTTTTTGGAGTGAATAAAAGAGAAAATTATTAGGTAATTTAATAATACAGTGACATAATTAATAATTACTCAAAGAAAAGAAGTGGCGGAGACAATTCTGCACTGAATTGTGGAAGCATTATTGGCTTCATTTCTCTTTCACTGTCCATCACCTGTATACATCATTTTCTATAATATATCGACATCATTTCAACCACACAATATTGAATGCAGAAAAAAGAAAAGAATGTGTGAGAAAAGCGAAAGAATAAGGAATGGTATCTTTAATTTGTAGTTTTTACGCGTGAAGTAATAAACCGTACACAGTGACAGCGCATATTGAAAAGGTAATCTATCTAGGCACACCCCAAAATGTGAACAACAAATGAATGAATCACATTCAAAAAATAAGAGAAACAAAGCAACTTGCAAGTTGCAACTCACATAATTAAACTAATTAAATGAACCAATAACCTATGTGTTGACTGTGCAAGAAAACTAAAGAATGACTCCCATATCTTTAGTCAGAAAATACTAAGCAATCCTCTATTCTGTCTATGAGCTTCCCAACCAACTTAGAAGCCGAGAATGTAACCCTCAGATTCTTGCAATAAACGAGCATTGATCTTTCCATTCTAGGCCAATTTCCGTAATTTAATGTTGTTGTAATAGGCATCCTCACGTCAAAAAAAATCACACCCCCGCTTAAATTCTGACCCAAGTTCTCCAAGTCATTTTTCCTCACATAACGACTCAAATTCGAGTCTAACTCGGCCTTAACACTAGTTTGATTCAACTTCTCCAGAAACAGAAGCCGAGATGCCTCTGAGTTCTGAGAAAGACGGGTTCTCCTATAATTCACATGGATATCGAAAATTTCGACATAAAAGTCTACTTTCTTGTTGGGGTTTCTCACAGTGACTTGGATATCATATTTACCCCTTATTTGTGAGCCGGAAACAGTGAAATTGGAAACGGTGAAAGAGTCGACTTTGAAGTCTGGAGGTAGTGGTTTAAGAATAAGCCATGCAATGTAGATCACAAGGGTAATTATGACGAAAAAAGAAAGCAGCAAAAAGATCAAACGGCGAAGGAAGTCGGGAGAAGCAGAATCCTTGGAGGTTGAGGGCTGAGTTGAAGAGCTGTTAGGGAACACCATAGAGTATGTTGGAAGTTGTGTTATAGCTTATAGACAGTACTGAAGGCTAGAGCTGCTGATGTTGTCTCTCTTTCTTGCTGTGACAGATATCAGTTACGGAAATCAATGAAATAATGGATGAGAAAGAAAAGGGCATGATAGGTATATATGCAGATGTATCATGTAACGCGTTAAGTGTTTTTCGTAGCAATTCTTCTAAATGGGAAAGCTCTTAGATACATTACACATACTTCCTATGAGATTCCTATGAGTAACTTCCTATGAGATTCCTTTTATAGTTAAAAACAGAAACCTTCCAATTGAAATAGCAATGTGTTCTTCATTCACATTGCCGCGTAGGCACTGTTTTAGATTCCGATCTTACGACGATTTTTCGTGTATTTTTGTTTCAGAACCAGCAGTCAAGAGTAACTAGTCAAAAAGGTAATAATAAATTCATAATAATGCACCTTAAAGTGCGCATAAAAATGACATACAAGAGAATTTAAAAGGATTTTGACGATGACATAAAACAGTAAAAAAAAGAAATCCAGCCACTATAGCGTGTGATCTTATTATACACAAAGCTACATACAAACGTGTTTGATTTGAATTGAGACTTGAAAACAATTGTAGTAATAATGGGGGCGAAAGCAACATCACAGAAGCGTAACTAATTGACTTATAAATGGCACCCAAATTTCGTAGAAGATGACCCTGGTTGACACGCCAAAGTCTTCGCCATCAATTTCTTGCACGGGCTAATTTTAGAAAATTAATTCCTAAATCAGCAGCAGTACAATACATACTGATCTGAGCTTGGAATCATATTTAAATTAGATAAAGTACGAGATCAAAATTTTGTTCTTCATTTATGTATACAAGATTGTTTTGTTTTGCATGTCATAATTCACAGCCACAGTCCAAGTTTTTATAATCAAACCATGCAAGTCAGCCTGCTCAGCTGCTCTGCCATATCATTGAAATCTCAGACAAACATTCCATTATATAACACACATCCTGGCTGAACTGGGCAATTAAGGAACAATGACTTTCTGTTTCCTCACTCCAGCAGGAAAAGTGGAGTAATCAAGACAAAGTCAAAAGGGACAGATGGCTTCTCAACAGTATATGATTTAACTCATCAACATCTATACATAAATGATCATGAACCTGGCCAATGTGGATGGTAAATGCACCAGCAACAGAATATTTAGAGTAATATAGCTAAAATCTGAATTTGATGTGCTATATACAGATGAAGCAACAAATGCAAAATCCGGGAAAACATTTGTTGAGTTGAAAAAGATGGGACAATTGAATGCTAGAAAGGGCATCCAACAAAGGTCCCAAGGAGTTTATATTCACAATCAAATCTACATAAAGTGTAAATAATCTTATATTCAGATCATGAATTTATCTCCAGAATTTAGTGTCACATACTCATGATTCTCATTCAAAAAAAGAAAAAGAAAACTCCTTTATTCTCTTCCAACTTTTACATATCCCTTAAGAGAGAGAAAATTGAAATATATCCAGAATGCCTCTTTTTGAAAGCCGTTTCTAAGCAGTTACCTTGTTGCTGATAAATGTTCCAGGGTCAATGGCCTTTTATACAAGTATCATAGGGATTTTCACTTAAATTAGTAAAGAAAAGTCGAAAATTCGAGAAGCAAATATAATCAGCATGCAAAATCCCAATTGAAGCTCTTAAGAAATCTCTAATCCTCACTTGAAAGTTGAAAATAACTAAACACTCTAATTTCATTTCACCAAACTTCCCCTCTTCCTTAAAGAGATTTTATACACAAAACACCTAGAAGGGAAGGATAATTTTTAAATAATATATACACATTCACATGTTAGATCATTTGGAATTAGAGCTGAAAATGAGTCAAATATCAAAAGTTCAAAATTGGTTCATTTAATTTTATCAAGCTTATTACCAAGTTAGATTACATGTTCAAGTTTGGTTTAATCTTATTCATGAACTACTAGATTAACTTATTCTTTTCCTAAATATAGTAAACAACACAACTAAAATTTTTTACTCCTTCACAAATCTATGTTAAAAATTAATAACTAAATTATCATTGAAATTATATTGTTTAAGTTAATTAAATTAAATGATTTTCATTTATGAACTAATAAAAATTAGATCCATCAACCTTGCATGTTAAAAATTATAAATAATTTTTTCAATGAAATGAATTATTTATGTTATCAATGAATTAGAAATGACAATTTTATATATTGTGAACTTATTTACAAACTTATACAATCAAATATTGTCTATATAAGTATATTTTTATACATGTGTACATTTCAACACATCTATATTCAAATTTAGCCTCATACTTACAAGTTTGTTCATGAATATATTATTATGTTTGAGTTTTAACTCATTTGATAGGAAAGCTTAAACTTGAGCTTGACTTGTCTGCTAAATAAATGAGCATAAATAAGCTTTTTTCCCAAGCTGAACCCGAGTTATTCATTTAGAGCCTGTTTGGAGTTCACTCTCAGTTAGATTTTCAAAATTAAGTACCAAGAGCTCTAGTATACAAAAGTATCAGGGTAAATTTGGCTAAAACTGATTGTAGAATGAAGCTGACTTCAATCTTAACGAAAACATTAATTTCTGAATAATTTAAAACATCCATTTCCAAATTACACCTAAACATTTACTTTTTGGTTCTCCAATTTCTCCAATCATTGATCATTATGTTTTATCAACCAAGACCATTGATTACAATGCCTTGAATTACAACTGATTAAAAAAAAAAAAAAAAAAAACAATGCCTTGAATTACATAGACCACAAGCTAAAGCATATATATGTATATTTGACTTGAAGACAATGTTATTAACTTGTATGGTCACTATGTACAACAAAAGAAGGCATTGAAAGAATTGGATAATAAGGAACCCCCCCTCCACAAAAAAAAATAAAAAATAAAAGTAAAAGTCCTGCGTGTTCTCTTTAAATTCAAATCGAGCTTGAATGTGCAAAAAGCATAAAAAAGAGCTAAGAACTCTGAGAGCAATTACATAAAGCATCATATCAGAGCAAGCTTACCACAGATTTGATACATCATGAACTCCGCCCACTGTCCTCAATCATCATTCCTTTAAGACTTTTTGCTAACCAAATAGCTGTTTCCCTTGGGGAGACCTTGTCTTTTCCGAAAGGCTTCAAAACAACTGCGAGCTCCTCCAATCTATTATGCTGCAGCAACTCTGCAGACAATTCTAGTAGCCCTTCAAGTGCGTCTGCCCTTTGCCTGAAAGACTTAACATCCAAGATTTCCTTTGCTGGTGTTTCCTCTTCAGTCACAGGGGGGTTGGGCTTCGTTGGCTCTAGGGTATCAGATTTCAGAACTGAAGGAACAGCATCTCTCACATCCACTTCCTTGAGACCAGAGTTATCAGAAACATTTGTATTCAAACTCAAGGCTTCAGTGCCACTTGATGATTTAAAAGTTGCAGAAACAGTCGCATTTCTCATCTCTATTTCATCCCTCACTACATTTATCAGCTTATTAACATCCATATTCTGAACCCCCATCTCTACTGTTTCCAGTACTGGCTGCTCGCTTCCAACACGGAAACTACTATGCCGTATAACATGTATGACATCATCAAAAACTGGGGAAAGATGGGTGGCAGTTGGCTTTTCAATTGTTTGATTTTGCAAAATGGTTCCTTTATCCAGCTGCAAACTCTTTTGGCTTGATGAAGGGGGAGACACAACTGAAGGGGTAGTCTCTGCTACTGATGATAAAAGTTCCCTTACAGTGAACTTGTCATCACCAATGGATGTGGATGTAAGTTTTGACTGTATAACTGTATCATGCCTACTACATGGCCTGCTTACAGGGGTATCATCTTTACCAACAAATCTTTCTTCAGAGCTCAGGACTGGGAGTTCTTGAACCACACTTGAACTCAATTTCTCGATAACAGGAGTGGTATTCTGAAGATCTATGATGTCCCCTGAGGTTTGGACCAAGCACATTACAGATTTTTTATCATGTCCATGGTTTTCCCCAGCCATATTTTCAGACATCTCAGAATGCATATGCAACTGGGAAGCAGGTGAGCAGCTGGCTGGATGTGATTCTATACATTCAGTATGAGTGATACTCTCATGATTAGGGAGTATCTGTTCTTTCATGTCAATCAAGGGAATTTCTGCATCATCACAAAGCTGAAATCCTTGAATTGACACTGAAGATGACAATGAATTGCTACTATCTGTTTGCATTCCTTTTGAACCTCTTTCTTGAGCCTTTAGTGGCTCCTGCATAATGTGCCTAGAAACATGTGTTGAACAACTTTTAGGTACTGCATGTGTCTTTTCAGCCTCATGGGGCATCTCACTTGGCCCTACCTTCACAGAACTGCTCACTGCATTTGGAACATCAAGCTCCACTTGCTTCATCCGTACTGGAAATGGCGATCGTCTGACCAAACTAGGAGGGGTTCTTTGCCTTGACTTAGTAGGAGGTCCATCTTCAACAACTTGTTTTACAGGACCAGATGGAGGAGTCAAGTCGTGTCTGGGTTTTGTTTTAGGTGAGGAGTCAATAACAGGTAACTGCAGAGGTAAATCACAATCTATCTTTGATCAGTTCAATTCATGTAACGAAACCATAACAGAGAATATAAATTGCAGTTGTACCTGATGCTTTAAAGAATGTGATCCCTGAATCCGCTTTGCAAAATCGAAGGATGCCTTTGCTGGTGTATCTGCATTGGACTTGAAACCAGGAACAACAGCACTAGGTTTGGGCACTTTAGGCAAAGCTTCTGCATTTGTTCTTTGGGTCAATGCAGCTACAGTCTTTGTTCGATTGCCCCTCATTGGAGAACTATTTTCTCTAACTTTCCCTTCTTTTAATGCCATCATTATATGCTGAATGGTTTTTGGCTGCCTCGATTCAATATTGGATTGATGTTCTTGATGAGAGGGTTTCATCACCTCTTGCACATCATTTTTGACAGTGCATGTGTTAGGCCCATGTTCTTCTTCAATAAGCAGGAGCTTCTCAGAGACATCTTCATCATCAATCGAAGCCAAATCTGTGTCAGTGCCCTTATTATTGCAGTTAGAGACCATTTCCGGAATGTATTTTTCACTAGAAAGCAAACTATCTTTGTCACTGCTAGAACTAGCACTGTTTTGGCTTTCAGCCGTATTTCTCCGAGAATTACGACCACCAGAGATAGGCTTCTCTGGGGAACATGCTGTCGGAGGGCTGAAAGATGGGCGATACTGATCAACATAAGGCTGCAAATATGGGTGCTTCAAAATCTCGGACGCCTGACCAAGGTACACACCCAAAATGTTTAGGTGAAGTACTGCTAATGAAATAGTTTTATTTTGACACAGCAAATTTAGTATAGAAGCTTACATTTGGCCGATGCTCAGGGTTTTTCCTCAGCATGCCCTTGATAAGTGTTTTCCTGTTTGTGAAATTCAAAAGAAACTGTCTATAATGCTTTACAGTGCCCAATATTTAATAGCATATGATGAAGTATGTGAAATTGAGTACGTGACACAATAAGCGGAAATCAAGTCACCCAATTTACTAAAGAACTTTAGTCAAATGTTGGTTAATCCCCCACCTCCTCTTCTCACTTCTCTCTCTCTCTCTCTCTCTCTCTCTCTCTCTCTCTCTCTCTCTCGTGCACACAAACACACACCCACACCCACACACCATAGATAGCCCTGACTCTTCTCTTTGTCTCTCATCAGAGAGCTTTTAGTTTTAACCACCAATGCCAGTGACTCCCACTCTCTCTTTGACCAGCATATATACTTGTTTGACACCAGCGATTTCTATGCCCATCTCTAACCCCTTAAAATGTTGGTCAATCCCCAAAATATGGATTAGCTTAACAGAAATCTCACAGAAATGGGAGAGAAGGTTTGTAATAACAAATAAGCATAATAGATTACAGTATATATTGTAAAAGGATAATGGAGGCAGAATCTAAGTTGTTTATATAATATATGATTTGAACATTGCATAGATGGCCACACCCAATATTGAAGAAAATGGACGACCTCTTTTATGAACTCACCAACCAAATTTTTTTAAGTAATTGAGTTACTAGGCTCAACAAAATCCACTATATCATAATGAGATCACATAAGTTTTCAAAATCCATCTACCATAAATGTGTATGAGAGGTGTAAGATGAGAACCTAGACATTTATATCTTGATAACACTTGCAATATTGAAATCTATATATACACACACACTCAATCTACCAGGTACCATCACCTCCTAGGCTCCAGAACAGGGGCCTGAAGGCACAGTGAGGCAAAGCAAGAGCATAGTCACTATCTTATAAAAAATGCAATCTAACCTGCTATGAAAGACACCTAGGCTCCAGTGGTGGGGCCTGTACGTGCAGCCAGGCAAAGTAATTGCCTACTCACTGCACAGACCCAGAGTAACACATTGAATGCTCATGTAATTATGATGATGTTGCATATAATCAAAATTCAAGTGTAATAAGTTTAAAAACAGCAGACTGGAACTTACAAGGATGGGGAATAGCAGGATGGCAAAGGGCCAATAGAGGAACGATTTATCTTGCTAATTAATCCTGCCATATCCTGAAATCAGATGTATAATGCCAACATCAGACATCTAATAACAATAATTAAAATGAAGTGAGTTAGTGAAAATAGGTCATCCTAAACTAAAGATAATTATTTGTAGAAGCCTTTCCAAAGAGTGAAAAGCATATAAGATCATATGTTACACCATCGAGCACTTCCAAAAGTGATAAAATTTAATTAGATGAACTAAATGCAAAACAGTTCATAAACTAAAGCATTGTTTTTTTTTTTTCAAAACATAAAATATTTAGAATGCAAAGGCAAGTTTTCTTCTGACCAAATCCTTCTCCCATAAACAAGGGTTGGAGGGTGAAGTTATGGAGCACTCCCCATACAGGTGGATGAGTTGTATTTTTTTTATCAAAAAGAAATATAATACAAACATTATATATACAGATAATCATAATGTATGTATCTATTTGTGAAGAAAGCAAAGGCTGGGTAAAACATGGACAGACATGTCTAACATCTACAGTTAGTCAGAGTAAAGTCAGTAAATAGCAGTTCAGATGGTTTGCCAACTATATGATTCTATGAAAAGCTTCCAAAAAAAAAAACATTTTAAGGAGGGAGTTGTGGGGAGGGGGAGGGGGGGGGGGGGGGGGTGTGGGGTGGTGGTTTAATTGCTGAAAAAAGGTTTTATTGTGATTCTGACTGTTAGGAATTTTGGTTAACAATTTCTCATTCTGGAGCACTTCTGCAAACTATTTTCATGATATTCCATTGTATTGCTCATTCAAACAAAATTTACCAATATATGAAACAAATCAAAGAGCATGACAAGGTTCAATTTACTTAAACAAAAGGAAATTGTGGTCAAACTGCAATTGGTGACTCCAGTAGTAGAAATTATATAGTAAGTTCTTGTAAAGTTGAAGTATTACATCAAAAGAGACATCTTATCATAATCTAGATTTTAAAAAAATGTCTTAACCAACGAAAACTATTCCTATAAAATATCAAAATACAAGAAATATAATTCAGTCAAAGGACTTACAAAAGCCTTAAAAGCAGGACGATGAGCAGACATCTCATACATACAGCACCCTGGTCAACAATGTACAATTTTTTTGATAGGTGTCAACAACGTAAGGTGTCAACAATTTAAGGTGTAGCACAACAAGACTTAAGAACATCACTGGAATAGGATATAAAACACATACCTAGAGACCAAATATCAGATTTAAAACCATAAGGAATATCCGCCAGCAGTTCAGGACACATGTAATTGGGAGTTCCAACTACCTGCACAAGAAGGTATAGAACATTAACTAATGCCACAGAGAAAACACAAACATTAAAAATTCCTTTTACTTTTGTTCTATTACCATGTTGCTGTAGTATCATATAAGAGGTGAATAACTTTGAATTTACATTTACAGAATGAGCATCAGGACATAGTTATATGGATGTTCACAAAATAGGAACCTACGGATAAGTTTTCAATAGAGAAGCTATGAATGAGAAAATTTTAATATATTTATGTAGCAATTTTAAGCCATCTTCAGGTAGAGTTATTTTGAACAAACAACTTAAAATTTTCAATTTCTAACCTCGATAAAAAGGTAATTGAAATTTAAGATAAAGTTTCCTTGTCATTTATCAACCTCTAAAACTGTATAGAGCTATGTAAGATTCAATTAAAGCTATCAAAATTTATAAAAATCGTAATTTTATTGAAACGGCTTTGCCTTAGCTTTAGGTTAGGCCTGTCAGTTATAACATTACTTACTTTGATAAATGATGAACAGATAAGTAAATAGGTTTACTTCTAGACTTGTTTAGTTTATGAATGGTCTTGATCATTATGTTATAGCCTGGTGTCAAATGTAAACATCGAGTTTCCCATCCCAAACTTTTGCATATGAAAAAACGAATTTCCATATAAAGTACACATACCGAAGAGGCTAAGTCATCTGCCTTCAGTGTTTTAGCAAGTCCAAAATCCCCTATACAGAAACAAAACACAATAACAAGGAACATCAGTATAAATAACAGAACTAAATCGTAAATCAGTTTCAAATTTATCACAACACAATAACAACTTAGACAAACTAACCAAGACGAATATCCTGATCTTTGGTTAGAAAGATGTTGGAACACTGCCAAGAGAGCAACAAACAAATTAGCATTTACAAGGGTGACATCCAATGGGGAGAAAAAGAAAAGCGACCAGCTTGTACACATACTTTTAGATCACGATGTAGGACGAAATTTGAATGTAGATATTCGACTGCCAGTAGTAGTTGCGTGAACCACTTGCAGAGTTTCTGAGCAATGTTCACAATTATCAACCCAAAGATATTGAATTCTAATATGAACATAAAAAATAAAATAAAAAATTTCTATTTGACAAGAAAAACTACCTCTTCTGGAAAATAAACCCCATTGGACTTTTTCATTAATTCGGCCCTGTTAACAATTCAAGCAAAAAAAAAAAATTGTGGGATATTGCATGTAAATGACAGAAATCAAAACCTTCTATTTGAGGTTTGTAAATAAAAATCAGAGAAGAAACTCACATGTCTCCACCTTCACAGTATCCAGTGACAATACAAACATAGCAACCCTACATTATTACAAAACATGGACTTTCTAATTCAGGAAAAAAAATAAATACAGAACAATTTTGATCATATAATCAAGAATACACAAAATAGTCCTCACCTTCTCGACCCACGCCTCCTTAAATTCGACAATGTAAGGGTGTTGAATTCGCGCAATTAGTGCCATCTACAGTTACTCACCAAAATTCGCAAAATTAAAGTAATTATCCATGCCAAAATTGCTGCACAAAACAGAATTGAAGCTACCTCTTGATGAGCAGATCTTCTGCAACGCTCGGTTTGCCTAGCTAGCCGGATCTTCTTCAACACGTACCTGAAACAAAGAAAGAGATTCACGGATTTCAATTCAGTCTATGGAAAATGTATATTTACACAGAGCACTGAGATTGATAGTGAGAGAGATAGAGATAGAGATATAGAGGCATTACTTCTTCTTCTCGGCCTTGTGGTGGACGAGAATGGCGGCTCCGAAAGCGCCGCGACCGATCTGCTCCATGATCTCGTACTGATCCATGCGAGACTCCATTAGAAATCGAATCTATTCTTTAAAAAAAAAAAAAAAAAGCGATCTTATATTTCCTCAGCTTTCACACCATTTTCCTTTTTCAACACTTTTTACATGAATTCCTTTTTGCTCATATGACTGGATTTGTTAGAATAGCCACCACCGACAACAATTGTGTTTCCCTCAAATTTTCTCCTACTTCAAATTCAATTCAATTTTCCGGATTTCCTTTTTTTCTTTAATTTCATTCTCAAAATAATAGCCAGCAACGAGCTCGGAAAAAATCTTGTACGAGTGCTTCACTGTACTAGCCTTGCTGTTCACTCTACTCTGTTTTTGCTTAGAAACAATAAAAAGAAAGAAATACACTTCTACTACTTTCCTTTTTTATTTTATTTTTATTATTATTTTTTAAAATTTATATCTGAAATTATGAGAAAGGAGGTGGTTATTTTAACTGGCGAGTATGGTTAGCGGTTAACCAGGATCTCAAACTAAAATCTTCAACTATGCCGCTACTTTCTCTCTCTCTCTCTCTATTATGGTTTTGCTTCATCTCACGCCGACAGTCCCAGCTGGTATGCTCATTTATTTTTGTACACAGTCTCTCTCTCTCTCATTATTATTTTTATACTCATAGGAACCTTGTGCCAAGTTTTCTAAGGAGTAAATGCCTAGCCAAAAAAACTGGTAGCGTAGTTGTAACCATAAAAACTTAGGATCTTTTAGATTGGCTCTCTTAATTTATTCAAATTCTCGTTAAGCAGTGAAAAGTAGTGCCTACACCCACACGGTTGGTTGTCAGATGGAAAACGACTCAGACTTTTATGTACATTGCACGGATTTGAGCATGCATATTAACACTTTGTGAGTGTCCTATCCATTTAGGACTTGGGGCGAGTTAGGTACTATTATAGTAATGCCCAAACAATGTAACCAAAGGAGTAGCCTCCAACTCATTTTTTTCTTTACCCAAAAAAAAAAAAAAAAAAAAGGTGCCTGCTAGTAGGACTGGGAGTAATTTATGTAGATTACCATGAGTTGACAATTTTGAAGCAAATGATTAGAGTATTATACACTCACAAAGATAAGGTGAAGCATATTATAAGGGTGCATTAAAAGAAGCAAGGTGTCAGTAGGCTTTCTCTGTTTTCAGAACCATGTGCTTGGCATAACGCTTGCCGCCACCTATTATAAGTCCTAACGTGCGCCAGGTAAGTGTTACCTAAAATCTTATACCAAAAAAATAAGTGTTACTTAAAATCTAAGCACAGAGGGAATTTTTATTTTTTACTTATCAATTAATGACACCCATGAGCTAAATGCCATATTGCCTTTTTGACATAGTTGGTATTGGTTGGCCACAATGCCAAAACTTTTACGCACATAACACATTGATTTAGGCTTTTAGCTAAAAGCTTGAGCTTTCTTACGCTCCGGCGCTGCTGGATCATTCACTATAATGGAATCCGCTAACTTGCGCACATGCAATTACGGAAAACGACGCACACATCTGGGGAAAAGTGGCATAGTATTTAGTGTATTATTATTATAGCACTTGTTGTTCATGGGACCCCTTCACACTTTCCTCACGTGCTTCGCTCATAATTAATTTTTGCCTAAGCTACCTTTCTTCTTCTTCTTCTCTTTCTATTTTTTTTTTTTTTAAAAAAAAAATTACTAATACTAACTAATGTTACATAATTCTCAGCCTAAGATAGTTAAATAATAATAATAATAAGAATGGGAAAGGTTAACGGTTGCGTTAAAGATATTAAGTTAAGAAATATTTTTAAAAACTTTTTATAGAGAAAAAAAATAATTATTTTTTTTAACAATTTTTTATATTTTTCATAAAAATGATGTTAAAACTTAATTAAGAAAAATAACTTATGCTCTAAAAACATTTAATAGTAACTCATTTTACGAAATTTTTTATGATAAAAGAAAAATGTGTTGTAACAATTTTATTCTATTTCTCATATAAATTATATTAAAATTTTTTTAAAATAGTTTATTAACAAATATCTTAAAAACAATTATTAATTAAACCCTGAAAACTTTCTTAAAATAGTCACAAGGGCACCCATTAACTAGCTAGACCCAATAAAAATTAATTTTGTAGAGTTTGTAGTTTATACTAACAATTGTCCTTAGGACACTCATTAATAATCTATTTTAAAAAAGTTTTGATATTACTTTTATGAAAAATAAAAAAAAATTATTTAAATATTAATTACTTTCTTTTTATTTTTTATTAAAATTAATTTTAAATAAATTATTAACGAGTGTACTCAGAACACTTATTATTTTCTATAAATTTTTAGTACCATTTCCATTGAAGTTTTTAAGTTAAAGAGAGGTTGTTGGAGGTTGGTGCAGAAGGGAAAGAAAAAGGTACGACCTCGCTTTCTATGCCATAAATCTAAGTGCGTTTCAATGACCATGAAGACTGTGATTTGTCAGCATCAAAAAAATAAAATAAAATAAAATAATGCTGATTATTTAATAAAATCATAACCAGTGGGCTGTGGTTGGTCAATTTGTGTAAGTGCAAGGTAGTGGTTAGAGTTAGATGATTTGGCTTTCCATGTTAATCAAATTTCCATAAGAAGCTTAACCAACTTTCATTATGTGTTTACTTTTTCGACTAGAATTATGTTACAATTTAATGAAGTTAACCTAATTGTGGTAGTTTTACACACCGCTGAACTACCATAGAACCAAAATCATTTGAACAGTTATTATAAGTACACAACATAACATTGAGAGACAGGCACAGAGATTTTTTTTTTTACAAAATAGAATTTTTACTCTACCCTAATTTAGGTGTATATATTTGTGAAACTCTATCCTGGAAACTTGAATCTCGGTCGTTACCCTTTCACACCTCACAAGTATTTATACTTGTGGAGTGATCACTGCACCAAGGATATGCGGTGCAATCACACTATCACATTATAATTGTGGTAAAAAGTTGTAAAAAATTTTGTAGTTTAATACTTTTTCCAAATTGTCTCATCATGAAATCGACTGTTAAAACAAAAAATGTTGGAGTAAAAATGTCACATAGTCGGCCTGGATGCTTCAACTTAAAGTTGGTTGCACATTTATTGTTGAAGTGTAATTAAAAAAGTTTTTTTTTTCTTTAAATCAATTATGAAAATTTTATTTTATATTATATGTATATAGATATGGACGAAATTAGTTATGACTTATGTCATTCAACTAAATATTCAGCAAAAAAATATCATTCAACTAAATATAAAAATAGTAGAGACGTTAACACAATTTAAATATATTTTTTCCCTTAATAAAGAAAGGCCATGGGCACCACCTTAATTAAGTGGCTTAACCATAACTTAGATCTCATTGGGTTCTTACTCTTACTAGCATAATGCACATTTTGAGAACCAACTTCGAGCTATTAAGGATTCATGTTGACCTCAACTAAAAGTCTTTTGCTATCAGGTCTCTCACCCTTATAAGTTGTAATACAATGTAAATATGTTAGTTGTAAATTGTAATTACAGATTATAAAAAAGACTCATAAACTGAAACTCCTACAAACAAAAACTAATGCATATAAAGGAATGTGCTATACACTACAAAGAACTATGTTTTGAATGATTTATTTATTTTTTTTACATTTCTTATTTGTTGTAATTCATTCTGACAGCATTTGTAATGATCCGAGTCAATACTATGTAACCTTACAGTTTTTCAATCCGGTGATAGCTTATTGCAATTAATAAGATGACCTTACAAAAAAAGGTGATTCTAAAAGTATATAGTTTTTTTTGAGGGAGTTCACATCCTAGCAAAATTCATCACCTCAATTTTGTATCTGGTTATGAATCAAATGTAGTCTACCAAATACACTTGGTGAAAGATCACTCAAAATTAAACAAGTGATTTTTTCTCTCCAATTAATTATTTCTACAAAAAAAAAAAAAAATGCCAAATTAAGTAACTATCTTAACTAGCTAGTATGCTTTGCCCTGTTGATATCCTATTTTTATTGCCAGCCAGCGCATGAAGGTATGTGATTTATTTAATTTGTTAACCATACCAGCATCCAGCAAAAAATAAGAATGCAATCTTGTTTAAATTGCTTCCCAACTTCCCAAGATGCAGTGCAAGGATATTTGCTGTCCTTGATGGTTGCCAGCCAGTTTTGATCAATACTCTAAACAACTTAATAAGGCTTAGACTGGATAGACATCAAGTCCTTAAATCTAGTTGTGGGCAAAACCAATTACCATATTGAAATATATATATATATATATATAAACTTTATTATTAGTTTAGAGAATAATTTAGAGATTTAATTAATGGGGGCAACCAATTACCATAATCTATCAGGGAATAAGTTCAGAGATTTAATTAATTATTAGTTTTTGAATCTTACGTTAACTAAATAAATAATAAGAAAATGTAATAATTCTTACTAAGAATGATACCATATTGATACAAAGAAAAGAAGAGAGGTAAGATAATCCCTAAAAATTAATATAGTTTTTTTCTTTTTAATTATTAGAAATACTTACATAATATATATGTTGCAACTTGGCAATTCGAACTCACTTCTCCTTACTCTCTCAAACACTTATGGCTTGGATGGGAGGTACCAACTTGCCCAACTGAGCGCGGTTCCCTTAAAATATAACTGTAGTATAGCTTTTGTTAAGTGTTTAAAATCATCACACATTTTATTGTTTTACCCTTTTTTTTTTTCAAAACATGATATCAACAAAGTCATACGAAAGTCTTTAATCATATTTAAAATATGAAGAATTTGAGAAATATCCTAGCATTAAATATCCTAGCATTATTTCTCAAGATGAGAATATTCTTCAATATCCCCGTGTGCTTGGACTTTGATCACCCAAAAGTTGTCTCCTCTGAGCAACTAATAATTTATCAAAAGTTATCCAAATAGTGATTTCCCAAAGCAATCTATCCTCTCTTTATGTTTATGATGATCTAAGTATGCCTTATATAGATTTTTTTTTTTTTAAATAACTATAAAATCCAAACTATTTTATTAGTTAGTTAAGGTTTGAAACTATTTTGGTATTTAACAAATCGAGTCTAGAAGACTCGATTTTGGTGTATAAATCAAGTATATTGCACTCGATTTCCCATTGTACCAGCAACTGAGTTGGACAAATTGTCCACGTAGGCCGAAAATCGAGTCCAAAGAACTTGCTTTGCCTTCATGGAAATCAAGTCCAAAGGACTCGATTTAGTTTAATGGAAAATGAGTCCTCTGAACTCGATTTCCGTTCAGCCCAAAACACCACTCAAACACTTGCACAGATTTTTTTTCTTGTTCTTCCCTTTCCTTTTTTCTCCAAATGTCGTCCCACCTCTCCACTTCCAAGCCCCAAAAACCCATGAAAAAATCAAATCCAAAACAAATCAAACCCACTCTCCAATGTGTTCTTCTCCTCCACTGGAGCGGCAACAAGAAACCACACATCCGATCTGATTTCCATCACCTGAAGCTTTCGTTGCCTGGGTTTGGTCAGAATTGACACCTAGGTTGCTGGGTTTTTGCGTCGTTGCTTCTTTCTTCCATTGGAGTGGCAACGAGAAACCACGTCTGATCCGATTTGCATCGCTTGAAGCTTTTGCCGCCTGGGTTTGGTCTAGGTTGCTGGGTTTGCAACGTTGTTTCTTTCTTCTTCGTTGTTCATCTCTGCGTTTGTTCTTCATTGAAATCGAGTCCATAGGGCTTAGTTTCCATGAACGAAAACTGAGTCCAGTAGACTTGATTTCCAAAACTTGAGTCCACTAGACTCGATTTCAATGCCTCCTACGTGAACGTCCACCTCAGCTGCTTGCGCAACAGGAAAATAGCCCAAAATCGACACTAACATGCTCGAATTGTTAGATAGCAAAATTGTTTCAAAAATTTGCTAACTAACAAAATAGTTTACTTTTTATAGTTATTTATGAAAAAATGCCCCTTATATATGTTATGGACATGTAGGGCACGAATCTCAAGGCCTTAAATCACGCTGGGCCTAAATATGTAATTCTAAAATCTTGAAGCTCAATCTGTTCAGTGGCGTCGAGCTTGCAGTCAAGTCTACAGTTGAGCAAGTAGATTGAGCAGGTTTTAGAGCCATTTGTTTTGAGTAGTCACTCTTTAACTTGATTTTCAAATACAACTTATAGACGCTAAAAGCTTACAAACTCAACTTTACAATTGGACATGTTTTGGAAACGGTTTGTCATCACTAACAAAGTATAATCCAAACATCGAGAAATAGTAAGAAGAAAAAAAAATGATATATTAGTTAATTACATAAACTTATCTATTTTTAGAAACATATTGTACATACGAATTTTTTTAATGAGTTAAATATGATATAGAAGTAACATATAAATTTTTTTTTTAAAAGTGGTGCATTAGTTATTTACAAAAATATATTACAATTTTTAAACTCTAAAAGGCCATTAATGAAGTTTTACATATAATTTTTTTTAATTTATAAAATCAAATAAGTTTATACCAAATGAACACAGTTTATTTTTTGTGGGTCATATACGTTGGTCGAGTAGGTGTATTAGTTCAACTATATATGTTGGGTCCAAGTAAGTCTATTATCATGATAATTTTCACGACTTTAGTCACAATTCGTTTATGTGACAAGTTGTAAGTAATAAAAAAAAAAATAGTAGATCCATAATTCAATTACTCACAAATCGTAACGTAAATGAGTTGTGACAAAATTGTATTAAAAATGATTGTGGCAGTAGACTTACTTTCGTTGATTCCCTCCGTAGAGTAAGGTAGCGATTACTGTATTGACAGAGCTGGCTGACAGCATATAATCCACTACATGTGAGTAAATATGGCGGCCTGGGTTGTTTGTAGTAAAATGTTTGATGCAAAGATATCAACAACTAGGGCATTACAGTTCCACTGTCGTGCGGATAGAATGGTTGGTCAAACTAGCAGCCATGTTCCTTTCCAAAATAACGTAGATTTTGTGCGATACAGAAACGTGATGGTTCTTTTGGCCTCAGCCTCAAAACACGCCTACTACCTGGATTATCACGTGGCCACACGTTAATCACAAGTTATAATAGGTTCTTAATATTATTTAAAAGATTAACAACTAATACCTTATTATGAGATAAGTGAGAGAACCCAAATTAATAATGTGCATGGATGCAAGAGCTGTAATTTACAATTGCACAAACATGGCCTCCCAATGAAAATACTCCATTAGTTTTAACCCGCTACCCATTACCCAAGAACTCCAAAGCCACAAATTATTTTTACAAATAGCTCATGATGTGATGAGTGGTGATTTGTGAGTAAACAAATGATGTAAGTAGTTGACTCAAATGAGAATCAGTAAAAATTTGTTATATCAATAATTTATAAAAATATTGTAAAATAATTTGTGGTTATATTATTACTTAAATAAAAATAATTTTTCTTTGACATGGCGCTCACTTTTAGAGGGACAAAGTTGTATAATCAAGGCATGTTTGGCCAACGACATCCCTCTACGAGGTTTAGTTCCAGAGATTGAATCTCCTTGCTTACACCTGACATTAAAAAAAGAAATGTTTGGAATTTGGTTTCTGGCCAGCCTCATTAATTGCATTAAAATTAAAAACTGAGTTTCTCCAAGCATTGGACTTTATGACAAATGAAAATCGATGCACGTACTATAGGCAGTCCTTCAATAAAAATAAAGTTTTGACCCAATTATCATAGGTCCAGTTTTGTCTAAGATTCTTTGACAGATGCAACCTTTTAAACACTCAAATCCAAGCCATAGCCCATAGGCCCACATGTTACAATTGATGTGTTGAGATAGTCTTGAGGCTGATTATTCTTGTAGTAGGCTGGAAGGGTGAAGTCTTCAGCCAGAATCCTGAAGACCTATGGTTGTTTGGGTATTGGAGTTTGAGAGTTAGCCTGTCGACTGACTAGCAACTCGTATATATATAAGCATATTCTTATAATATCAACTTTTGAACCGGGGTAAGGTTAAAAAGGGAAAATTTTTCATAATCTTTTTCACAATTTGTTAACGTATTAAGTTGTCAATGAAGCAATATCGCTATCATATAAACTCATGCATCATTGAGACCGTTTTACCATAAACTAATTACAACACACCACATCATCAGTAATAAAAAACTTTTTGTCTAAGAAGTGACTTTAGGGACCTTTATCTTAGAGCATTGGTATTGGGGGTGTAAAAACCCCCCCAAATTGCTATTTTACACCTACACACACCAAAAATTGATTTTATCCAAGTATTTATTGCTAAAACATTTTACCGACTTGCTACAATAAGCTTGTATAAGTTCAACCTTGAGTGTTAACATTGGGGTGTGTAAAATCACCCAAATTACCATTTTACATTCTCAGAGGCCCAAATCTTGCTTTATCTGGGTTGCCATTGCTAAAATATTTTAGCAACTATGAACAGTAAATTTGTATATATACAAACTACTGTAGCATGGTTGTAAAACAAAAATATAGTATTTTATTTGGTTTGTTTCAGAGGAAGAGATAGAAAAAGAGTGGAAGAGAGATAATGAATAGGGTTGAAATATAAGAATTGAGATATGGGGTGAGTTTAAAAATGGAATTATAAAATAGATCAAGTATGTTTTGAGGATGTAAAATAGGTTTTTTTTTAGATACCTAGATGCGAATGCTCATTGTAGCAATTGCTTATATTTTTTTCTTCTCACTTTCCTCTCTCTCTCTCTCTCTCTCTCTCTCTCTCTCTCTCCTAATCTTATAGTTTTATATTTATTTTATTGGGTAGTTTATATTATTTTATTGGTTTGTATATAAAAATAAGAACTGGGATGTTAGGTGTATTGTTAAATGAGTTGATAAAATAGATAAAGTAGTTTTTTAGGATGTAATTTTTTTTTTTTTTTTTTACAAACCTAGATGTAAATGCTCTAGGTTAGAAATATGATTGAAAATAGCATTATCTAGACATTATAGCGCTTTTAAAAATGTGAGTTAAATACACCCTTTTTAAAATTATAGTAATTAAGAGTTGAAGCCAAAATTTCAAGTAAAACCCCTTTGCATAAGAATCAGTAAAAAATCACAAAGAAATCCACTTCTTGCTTGATCGAGCCTTCGTGATGGATGAGGTTAGAGAGAGAAAAGGGGGAGAGGGGCTTTGTCAAAATGTTGAAAAAAAGGACAAGGATTTTGAAGCCAAATAAAAATCAGAGTTAGACTCACAATTTCAAGTAGGGATTGAAATTGAAATTCCTTTAACTATTGCTAACTCACTGTTGCTTATGTCGATGTAAAAATATGGATTGAACCCACAATATCTAGTCTTGAAAATGTGAGTTCAACTTGCATTGCTTAAAAGTACAATTTTAAGTAAAACAACGTATTTTCAATATCTTTTAATATTATATTTTTCAGCCATTAAATATAATACATAATTTTCTTTGTAATTTCCTTTAAGCCAAATCCCTATTTTTTGGCAATGTTTGGATGGAAAGAAAATGGAAGAAAAAGAAAGAAGGGGATGGATGAGAAGAAATATTCTTTGTTTGGTTGAAGAGAAATTGAAAAAGAGAAAGGAAAATAAAGGGAATGGATTTCCATGGGGCCTACCATTCTTTCCTTCCAAATTGGAAGGAAATAAGAAAGAAGAGAGAGTTGTACATGAGGTGGGGTCCATCTCTTTCCCTTCTTTCTTCCTTGTAAAACAAACAAAAGACCTTGTAAAATAAACAAAAGAGAACTATTCCCCTTTTCCTTTCCTTTCTTTTCCTCTCTCTCCTCTTCCCTCTTCCTCCCATTTGCCAAACATAGACAATAATTTTAATTTTGGAGGGCTATAGTTTGACCTTTGAACCTTATAATGAGAGCTTGCCCTTTGATGTCGAACTATCATGTGCCTTAACATGTGTTTGGAAGTTGGAACCATCAGAATAGCATGAAGAAAATGAATAAGATTTTGTTGTTTGATTGGAGAGAGAGAGCAAAATTTACCTTTGAAGATGTAAACTGAGCCAAAGATTTAAAAAAAAAAAAAATACAAGACTCATACACAATATCCTAAAATAATTTTAGGGGGTGTAAATGTGTAACTTGAATGTTCAATATGGGTATAAACCACCCTTGAACGTTTAGACCCCAAATTACAAATTATCAATTTAAGCTTATTATCAAACAATTAATGTGCGGAACATGAACATAAGCCAAACACAGAATTGATAAACAATCTAAACCAAATATAAACACATCCACAGCAGTAAATAAATGACAAAGATAAAGGGAAGGAAGATGCAAACACACGGACAACACACGATGTGTTATCGAAGAGAAAACCGAAACCCTTGGCGTAAAACCTCTCCGCCGCCCTCCAAGTGGTAAATAATCCACTAAAGAATGTAGTTGGGATACATGAACAGTAGAAGACCCTCCAAGCCTAATCTACCCAATGTACCTAAGCCCTCCAAGCTTCTTGCTCCAACGAGGTTGTGCCGAACCTATTTCTTCTTTAGCTTACCGGATTCCGCTATAAACCATAGCATTAACCAATAGACATTGGTTCTTTCCTAACTGCTTCCCAAAAGCACCAAATAAACTTTCTCACAGATATGGGTATGGTGAGAAAATAATTTGGTTAAGAACCTCTCAAGGGTGTGTCAATGGAGAGGAAGAGAGTAGAGGAATTTGAAGAGTCTCTAAGGTAAAAACTGTGGATGAATCAATCTTGTTTTTCTCTAAGGTTTCTTCACAAAATTCTCTCTAGAAACTCTCTACATTTCGTGGGTATAAGGGTTTATATATAGTGGTGAGTGTTTGGAATGCGAAGAGTCAGTTTTTCCCAAACAGGGTGTTTTGGCAGCTTGGCCTTATGACTGGTCTGAATTGCAAGTTCTAGCCACGAGTTAACGGCCTGGCCAGTCTGGGACTTTTGTCCTGTAGTGCGACAGCTGGCGTGACCCTTCAACTCCCTGCATGCTTCTCACGTGTGTTGCAGTTGGCGGCTTCCAATCGCGAGTCACCCGCAAGTTCTAGCCGCGAGACTCTGCCTCCTTGCACAAATTTGAGCTATTCTTCACATCTTCTCTCACACTATCCTTACAAGAATCCCACATAAATACAGGATTACTAATTGCTAAAATACAAGCAAATTTAGCACAGAATAAAGCCAACAAGATGGTTGATTAAATTCAACCTTACAATCTCCCCCTTTGGCTATTTTGTGACAAAACCCTACAACAGACTCTAGACTTAACGCATGAGTTGGGAACAGTTGAGCAAAACTCACTTACACCTAACTTTAGATTCTGAAAAGCTCTTGAAACATATGAACAAGTATCTCTTCTTCTTCTTCTAAATCACACTTCTCCTTCCTGTGCTTCAATATGCACACTTCTCTTCCTTCCAGTATGCACACTTCTCCTTCCTGTGTTCCAATATGCACACTTCTCCTTCTTGTGTCGCTCTCCCTCTTTTTGTCACAAATAGCTAAAGGCTTTCTTCCAACTTTTGCTGGATAGCATCCAACTGTGCTTCAATGGCTGTGAGACGTATTTGAACTTGGTTGTTAGTTGAGTAGATAAGCCGTTGTAGAACAGAGATCCAATCAACCACATTTTCAATCAAGTGGCTTTTTTTGGGTATTTGAAATCCAGGGGGAACAAATGGAGTACCAGTTAATTGCACAGGTGTAGCTGAAGTTTGACCAGATGAAGTGACTGATTCACTCTTAGGTGTTTTAGAAGAGTGGCTCTTACTTGCTTGGAGAGTGTATATGGATATTGGTCGAGGACGAGGCAGAAATTTTCCATCTGATGGAGGACTAACACCTTCACGAAGTATGATCTGAAATATGTGTGCACTGATGTCAATTGGAACTCCAGTAATGAGGTCACATTCGTAGGCAGTGTTTGACAGTGGGTATAGGTTGGATAGCATAATCAATTTTAGAGTTGTCAGTTCAAGCGTAAACTTTGTAGTGCCTATGGATGATCCTGTGCTTCCTACTTCATGTTCATTTCCAAGAACTTGAAGAATGTCTTGTACCTGAAGTACTCTGTCATCATACGGAGTTTGATCCACATATACTGGTCTAGTGATGCGAAGAACTTTAGCAATGTAGTCTGCATTGATGGCAAATTCCGTTCCTCGTACCCAGCATTTCAACTCTACCCCCGTGTATCTGGCATTGGAATAAAATTCCTTAACCAATTCTTCAATCAGATCTTCAAAATTCCTAAAAAAATCAGCCCAATCTCTTGCTTCAAAAATCTTAGGGATAAACGTTGTTTCCAGGGTATCAAATTTGACTATTCATTCCACAATGGGAGTAGCCTCTCTAAAGATGTCTGTGTAGGTCTTTGAGTCAATAGGTGTTCTGAATCTTTCAGCAGTAGAGTCTCTAGATGACTGAGATGAAAGTCTTGTCCGTTTAGCAACCGAGGTTGATGGATCATCGATTTCAATGTCTTTGCCTTTAGAGGAGTGACGAGTCATCTACAAGAGAAATAAAAAGTGGGAAGATATATAAGCACAAGCCTATGCATGTCTTAAGAACAACAAAACCATTCACTAATCATTCATGATAAGGTTGAAGATCTATTTACAACAGTCACATAGATTTCAGGATTTCTCTTACACTGATATGAGTGCAATAAAGACAAGCTAAGCTCATGGATGCACAAAGCCATTAGTACAAAGGTATAAGGCAAAACATGCTTTGAGACAAAACTCAACAAAGTCGATCAAACTTTTTGGATTTTCTACTTTTTATGTATTTTTGGATTTTTGACACAAAATTAAAACGAAGATTGATAAAAAAAAAAAAAAAAAAAGCAATGTAAAAACATTTGACACAAAGACAAGACAAACAAATAGATAATATTTCAAATCAAACTTGCAAGAAGCACACAACCAAGCATATACATAAAGCATGGGAAGTATTAATGCATGGACATGTTGTAATGCTTATGCATGAGTACCCTTCGTCACCCACACGTCACGTGCGTTTGGGGTGATATCCTTGACGGATTAGGTACGAGAGTTAAGACTTTCAAACCTTCATGTGAAGCTTTTTAGGCAATTGGTGAAGGCACCGATCATCTTCATCACGTCCATCATTCCGGGATCACCGTTTTTACTTCTCAGTTGCTCACCACTCCAAGACCTCTTGTCATTTCTTCTTCCTCGTGATCGAGGAACACTTGCATTGTTCAATGCTCTCAACTTTTGGCAGTTGGGTCTGGTATGTCCTTGCAATCCGCAATAGTGACAAACATAATTCGTTCTAGAACCCCGTTGTGGTCTTGGAAGAGATCTTCCTCTAGCTTCAACTCTGGCTTCTAATTGATTATGGGATTTATTAAACACCCGTTGATTAGCCATCTTCGTCTTCTTCTCAACCTTAACTTTCTCAGGAGTGGGCTCTTTTACAACCGTCTCTTTGGCCTTTACAAATTTCACTTCTTTGTTGACATTAACCGATGAGCTACTCCCTCCGGTATGACCTAAACCGGACTTATCTGAGAAATGTTTTTGAGATGAAATAACATCTTCCAGCTTCTTGGATGAGACCCTTGCACTACCTCTTGCTCAAAAAATCTTACTTTGGTATAAGTTTCAGATAGCTCACCATTTAGTATCTCAATCTCACACTTTGCCTCCTTATATCTGACTAGGAGACTCCCGTAATCCTCCTCAGCTTTCTTAATCTTCTTTACAGCTGCCTTTGCCACCTTTGTATACTCTCCCAATCTCTCAAGAAGTAAGGTGTAATTCTTTTGAAGACTAGCTATATTTTTATCATCTTCAGCATCTGATTCCTCAACCATCCCTAAGGATTCATCATCGCTGTGTTTTCCAAGTTCTTGTACAAATTGATTCAGGTCCTCCGAGGACTCAATATGCTCAATAGCCATAAATGTGGAGTAGTTTCCTTCTCCATTACAACTGTCCTCAGAGTCAGAATTCGATGAGTCCGAGTCACTTAGAGTAGTGGCATAGACCTTACCCTTCGACTTCAAATAGTTGGGACATTCCTTTTTTAAGTGTCCATGTCCATTACATTCGAAGCACGTAATTCCCTGTGAAGATTGTGAATCTCTACCCTCTTTTCTTTTGAATTCTTTTTTCTCCTTTTCGAAACTCTGAAATTTTCCTTTGTTACCGGATTTCCCACCGATCTTCAGTTTTAGGAATTTTCGGAAATTCTTCACAAGATATGCCACATCTTTATCTACAACATCTTCATCCAAAGAGTCATGAGATACTACTCTCTCATCAATTGTTTTAAGAGCAAGCAATTTACTCTTCTTCTGTGTGGGTAGTGACAATTCATATGTCTGCAGGGAACCAACCAGCTCTTGAACCTTAATGTCGTCAAGATCCTTGCTCTCTTCAATGGCTGTTACTTTGGCGCAGAAACTTTCTGGCGGTGACCAAAGGATCTTCCTTACTATTCTTGAATCCTCCGTCTTTTCCCCCAAATTGAATTTGTCGACAACTACTTCATTCAATTTACTGTAAAAAGAGTCAAAGGACTCATCCTCATTCATCTTTAGCTCCTCAAAGTGAGTGGTCAACATCTGTAGTTTGGTGTCCTTTACTTTCTTAGTCCCTTCATAGGTTGTCTCCAAAATCTCCCATACTTCCTTAGTAATGGTGATATGTGAAATCCGATGAAATTCTTCTAGAGAGACACCACAGAAAATAGCATTCAATGCTTTGCTATTTGCATTGGCCGTCGCAAGAGCAGGCTTGTCCCAAGTGGACTTGGCAGCCTCCGGCCGTGTCTAACCCATTTCAACTGCATCCCACACAGCATCATCAATAGAGCACAGAAACACCCTCATTCGGACCTTCCAAAAAGCATAATTATTACCATAAAAAAATGGTGGTATATTAAGAGATTGAGACCTATCCATCTTAACAAAGGGTCAGCGATCGCACTTAAGTAATGAAACCACTAAGAGTGCACCCTTTCTAATACCAATTGAATGTTCAATATGAGTATAAACCATTCTTAAATGTTTAGACCCTAAATTACAAATTATTAATTCAAGCTTATTATTAAACAATTAATGTGCGGAACATGAACATAAGCCAAACACAGAATTGATAAACATTCTAAGCCAAATATAAACACATCCACAGCAGTAAATAAATGACAAAGATAAAGGGAAGGAAGGTGCAAACACACGGACAACACACGATGTGTTATCGAAGAGGAAACCGAAGCCCTCGGTGTAAAACCTCTCTATTGCCTTCCAAGCGGTAAATAATCCACTAAAAAATGTAGTTGGGATACATGAATAGAAGAAGACATTCCAAGCCTAATCTATCCAATGTACCTAAGCCCTCCAAGCTTCTTGCTTTTCCCAAACAGGGTGTTCTGGCGGCTTGGCCTTGTGACTGGTCTGAATTGTAAGTTCCAGCCATGAGTTAACGGCCTGGCCAACCTGGGACTTTTGTCCTGTAGTGCGACAGCTGGCGTGACCCTTTAACTCCCTGCATGCTTCTCACGTGTGCTGCAGTTGGCGGCTTCCAGTCGTGAGTCACCCGCGAGTCCTAGCTGCAAGACTCTGCCTTCTTGCACAAACTTCAGCTATTCTTCACATTTTCTCACACACTACCATTACAAGAATCCCACCTAAATACAGGGCTACTAATTGCTAAAATACAAGCAAATTTAGTACGGAATAAAACCAACAAGATGGTTGATTAAATTTAACCTTACATAACCAATTAAAAATTAAGATTTTAAACTTTAAAAAATAATAAATTAAAATTTCTAGTTTAATTTCCAAAATAATAAGTTAAGCATGATTTTTAATTGGTCGCGGAGATATGATACACAGGACCAAATATTGGGGATTGGATTGCTGAAGATATTAATATTTATATGAGTAATGCTAAAATCATAAACTATTTTACAACATTTTTACAAACTACTGTTGTAGCCAACTTTTTACTGGTTTTCATTTGGACTCACAACTAACATAAGTATATAACTTTTTCATTTACCAATAATCACTCACCATATCAGCAGTTTATAAAATTTTTTGTAAAAATAACTGTATCTCCAACATTTTTCTATTTATATATACGCGCGTGTGTGTGTGTGTGTGTGTGTAATGTGTTGACTAGCAGTGCTTGTACTTGGCCACAAGACTGAGGACCATTGGCCAAAAAGACGAGGAACATTAGCATAAGCACATGGCCACACGTGAAGCACAAGTTATAATAGGTTCTTAATATTATATTATTTAAAAGATTAACAGCTAATTTAGCACCAAAAAAAAAAAAAAAAAAAGATTAATAGCTAATACGATATTAAGAGATAAGTGAGAGAATCAAATAAACTTAACTTACAGTTGCATTTGACCTTTATGGTCTGTTTGGATTGAGAAAGAGAGAGGGAGAATAGAGTAAAGTAGATTTAGCACAAAATTAGTTTTTTTTTAGCCAACTCTATTCAACTTCCCTCCACTCTCCCTCCTTCCGCCCTCTATCCAACATGCATGCCATTAATTTCAATGCACAAACATGACCTCACAATGAAATTAAAAAATATGAGATTTTAAATAGAAACTGATTATTAACTCAGCAATTTTAAACAAGTGGAAGTTTTTTAGTGAAATGGTAGACAAGTGACGTGGTCTACTATGAGAATGGTATAATTTCTCCACTTTTAGAGGGACAAAGTGGTATAATTAAAACATGTTTGGCCAATGATTTAATAAAATATAATTTTCAGCTATATAAAACATAATTATCTTTGTAATTGGTCACTATTTTTGGATGGAAGGAAAGGAAAGAAAGGGAGGAAAGAGAAGAGAAGAAAACTCATTTATTTGCTTGGAAAGAAATTGAAGAAGGGAAAGGAAAATGAAGGGAACAAATTTTCATGGGGCTTACCTTTTTTTGTTTCATGGGAAGAGAGAGTTGTACATGAGACCCATCTCTTTCTCTTATAGCAATTGCATCAGTCCTTGGAAAATAGAAAAAGTGTTCATTTTTACACATTTTTGCTAAAAAACTACTCACATCAATGGGTCTATAACACTGTTCATATGCAAAAATGCTACAGTAACTGTGTATATGTAGATATACACCGTTACTATAGCTTTGTATCCAATTAGTTTATTACTTTTTTTCTCTCACATATGCTCACTCCGACTCTCTCCCCATACTCTCTTCACCGTGAAGAAGAAGAAAAATAGATCTAACCTTCAACATGAAGAACAAGAAGAAAAGAAAATCCAACATCAATCTCCATCAAACCATCACCACCCAACCACCACCACCACATCAACCTAGCACCACCCAACTATCACCAGTCCACTGCCACAACCCATTCAATATTTGATAATCCAAACACAAAATCAACAAAATCAAACCAAAAACAACTTAGAGTCAACCCAAACCCCATTAGAAAACCCATCCCAAACCCAACTCAAAATTAACCCAAACCAAAATCAATTAAAAATCAAACCTGTACAAAAATGAGAGAGAGAGGCAGATGTCGCCAAAGCTGCTAATGTAACCATTGTCTCTGGAGTTGTTGCTGATGTCGGCGGAGCTGTTGATGTCGGCAGAGTCATGCGTGTGTGGGGGGTTTGGGTTAAGAGAGGGGCAGAGATTTGAGAAAGTGAGAATCGTGTATGGTGTGTATTGAGATGAGAGAGATATTAATGAAGAGATATATGATAAAAAAAATAATAAAAATGATTATTTAAAAAAAATAAAGTGTATAATAGATAATTTGATATAGGTGTTTTGTAAAAATGGTTGTGTAAACTAGAAAAAAGAGGCTATTTTTGTAAAATAGACAAAAAATTTTACACTTATTAATGCGATTGCTCTTATTTTCTATCTTGTAAATCAAATAATATGAAGGAGAATTATTCTCCTCTCCGTTCCGTTTCTTTTCTCTTCCCCCTCCCTCCCTTTTGCCAAAAATAGTTAATTTTCATTTTTGGAGAGCTATAGTCTATGATTCTAAATTGTATAATGTGGGCCTAGGGGTGGCAAATGGGCGGGTTGGGTCATAAATAAGTTGGGTCATAAATGGGTTGGGTACATAATTATCCATTTATCCATTTATGACCCATTTATATATGAATTAATTATCCATTACCCGCCCAATCCATTTAATTAATAACTCACCAATTTAACCCATTTAATTAATAAACAGTAATTCTAAAAAAAAAAAATTTAATAAACAGTAAAACACTGTGAGAAAAAGAAGTCTAATAGGACAAGAGAAAGTCCATCAAACAAAGAAGATAGTGATTCCACCGTATAATTTCAACTAAAAAAACCAAATAGTATCCTTGCCTTGCTATTATTTTCCGCTTCTGATTCCACTAAGAAAAACACAATCATTTCAAAAGCAAAAAAATAAACGCTAAAAACAAAAACAAAACCTTGCTAAGCCTACGAATGGCGGTGGATCTCCTGGGCTTTCCGAAGATGGATGATCAGACGGCTATACAAGAAGCCACGTCAAGGTTTGAGGAGCATGGAGCATCTAATTTGCTTCATGTCTAATCGGCCAAACCACATGGACTGTTTCGTCCTCACAGACCACCGTGGCTAAGTTCAAGAAAGTCATTTCTCTTCTGAACTGGATCGATCACGCCTGGTTCAGGTGAGGACCGGTTCGTCCCTCTGCTTCTTCTTCTTCTTCTTCTGATGACTCCATCTTTGTCCCTCACTCACAAACTCTTAACCTAGCTCCTACTCCTTCGGCGCCAGTTGTTGCCCCGATCGCCGTGTCTCAGATCTCTATCACTGCTCCGGCGAGCTACGTTTCTCATCCACAGAGCTTGACTCTTGACTTCACAAAGCCTAATGTTTGAAAGAAGATAGGTTGTGTTTTGTAGTATATGTTTGGTTGTTGAGAATGTGATCGTGTGCTATTTTTGGTTTTGTGTTTGTTACGAGTCTGTTTGGATGATGAGAAAATGTAGGATTTTTTTTTTTTTTTTTTGACTGAAGGCTAAATGTTTTGGGTTTAAGAAGGTTTTCTTTATTTAAATTTTAAATTTTAGAAGGGTTTAGTGGGTTTTATGGGTTTATTTAAATTTAAATTTTAGATGGGTTTAGTAGTTATTGGTGGATTTATCCATTTAGACCCATCTAATTAAATAACCAAATAGGTTTTTACCCATTTAACCCAAGTATTCAAATGGGTTGAGTTAAGACTTATCCAAATAAGGTGGATAATGGGTGAGTTTATAGATATAGATAAAAATTGCCACTCCTATGTGAGCTCACCCATTGTGTTGAACTTTTATGTGCCTTCACAATTCACATTGCGTTTGGAACGACTGAAAGAGGATGGTGAAGGAAAGGAGAGTTTTTGCTTTTTAAATAGTACGAGAGAAAAGAAAAGGGAGCAAAAAGTGCAGGAAACTCAATCAACTGGATCCAACTTTTACAATCCGCCCAATTTGGACAGAAATGAAGAGAAATGAGTAATAAAAAAATAAAAATAAAAATTCAATTGCCTTATTTGACTTTATTTGGTTCCTAAACTACAATTTTACCCATTAACTCTTTTCATTCATTTTATTTATTTATCAAGATATAAATGTAAAATACATATATTTTTCCTTTTATTTTTCTTTCCTTTGCAAAGCAAAAAAGAAAAAAAAGAAAAAAAGAAATAGTATTATCTTTTCTTTTATCTTTTCCTTCCTAAAAACGTATGAGATAAACATATTTTTTTTCATTTTTATATGCTATCCTCCTTTTTTTTTTTTTTTTTTTTTTTTTTTTTTTTTTTTTTTTATACCTAAGTCAGCTCTAAGCCTCCAACCAAACACACTTTAAGATTCTAATCAAATCCATATAGAAGTTTTCCTAATAAATAATTTTTTTTTAAATCCATATATAAGAGTCACCGATAGACGAGGATAGTTCTTACTCTTTATATCACATGTGGCATAATTATTTTTTTTAGAAGGTTTCAACTTATGACGTCTTCTCTTAATAATAGCTCTTTATTATTAGACTAATAAACCAATCGATTTTTGATATAGGCAATACATTCATCATAATTATAATAATAATATATGTACACACAAGTTGTAGGCTTGAGTTCATTTGTCCATATCTTGCTTAAAAACTTTATTTTTTGTCACTTTCATGAAAAATATATATATAAAAAAATTGTTAAAAAAATTAATTATGTTTTCTTTTTTCATAAAATGTTTATAAACTAACGTTCTTAGAATATTTGTTAATAAACTATTATAAAAAAGTTTTAATATCACTATTATGAAAAGTATAAAAAATTATAAAAAAAATTATATATTATTTTTTTATTTTTTTATAAAAAATTTATAAAAATAGCTCATAAATCAATACCCAAACGAGAGTGTTTGAATTTTTTTTTTTTAATCTTTATTTTAATATGGAAAAACTTATTCGTTGTTACTTAATCCTATAATCTGGTGGGGACATGTGGACTTAATTAACGTGGATGCCTGCCGTAAATGGCTTACGTTGGTTGGGGCAGCAAAGTAAACAAAAACTAAACAAATCCAAGTTCACACTTCTATTGCTTCGAAATGATTCCTCTCCCCAGTACTATTTTTTGGAAGTTAGACAGCTAATCCTCGGACACCTACACCAAAAATATCCACGAAGATTATAGTACCAACAAGCCAATAACAGCAGAGCTGATCTGAAAAAAGAAAAAAAAGGAACTTGGTCGGAGATGGAGGGCCAAGAATTGGAAGGGCAAAAGAGTAAATTGGTCATTATTGGAGGAGGTGTAGCCGGTTCCCTCCTCGCTAAAACTCTCCAATTCTTCGCCGAGGTCACCCTCATTGATCCGTAAGTTTCTCTCTCTCTCTCTCTCTCTACATAAATAACAAACAATCTGGGTTACTATGATTCAGTTGTTTGTTGAAGACACAAAATTGTTCTGTTTACTGTGTGTTTTTCCTAGTACCATACATGTTTGTAGCGGTTATGCAATTTGAATAGCTTAGTTGATTGTAGATGCTTTGCTTTGAGTGTGAATATATGTGATGTAGTTTGTATCTTGAAATTCATTTGTTTGATTGACAATTGAACCTCGTAAATGATAAACCCCGTGTTGGGTCGGGGGCGGAGGGTTTTTGGGGAGATTGGAGGTTTAGGAAAGGTGTGATTCCATATTGTGAGATTACATTTCAGAACTCAGACTAGTATTTGCTGAAAAATGTATTATTAAGATGAAGTCAAGGACTCATGGTAGAAAAAAGAAGCTCAAAATCCGTAAATGAATTGGGGGTGAGACAACTAATACATGAATTTCACTTTTCTCTAAGGCTTTGGGTTTAAATTTGACATTGAATTGAAGGGTGTTTCATAATTCTAAATTGTTGATTGGTTTAGATCATTATATTGAGCCGCCTTGAAGAATTTTCCATGTACAGAGCTGTCATCATCTTTGATGCTATGTGAAAACAAATTTGAATCAGGAAGGAGTATTTTGAAATTCCATGGGCAAGCTTGAGGTCAATGGTGGAGCCATCATTTGCTGCAAGGTCGGTGATCAACCATAAAGATTATTTCACCAATGGCCGAATCATTACATCCAGTGCAGTCAATATCACTGAAACTGAAGTCTTGACTGCAGACGGTCATTCGATTGCCTATGACTATCTTGTCGTTGCCACTGGCCATAGCTATGCTGTCCCCAAAACTAGGACTGAGAGACTTAATCAATTCAAAGCAGGTAAAACTATAAAAGAACTGAAGCATTATCTTCATTTTTATTAACTGCTAGCTTGATTGCTGAGATGATTTGCAGGTTGCATATCTCTGGTTTGAAGTTGGCTGCATTAGTTACTTACAATTTCCCGTACTATGACAGTTTATAAGCAAGATATATAGGAAATAGGTTAAGCTGTGGCTACTGTTAGAATTAGAGCAGGAGGTCCTGAGTTTAATCCCTGTCTCATTCACTCTACCTCCCATTTAAAATCTCACGTGTTAGGCCTCATCTATTAAAAGGTAGTTTGAGCCCACATGTAAGGGGGAGTGTTAGAATTATGTGGTTATATAATTAAATTTACTATTTCCCAATAGTTTAATATTTTGGGACAATCGGTAATTTAACAACTACTTAATGCAAAACTACATTGATTAGTTGAAATTAAGCCCTAAGCCATTTTATGTAACAAAAAATCAATCATTATCTGGTTTATGTTGATAATCAATATCTTAGACAAGGTCACAGCACGTTGCTTGCTAAGGTACAAACTAGTTTTTGGTAAATGAACAAACCTATTACTCACAGCAGCAGGCATTCTCAAGGTCATTAAGCATTTTCTATAATGGAAAGAAAAATTGAACACAAAAACTCTTATAACATCTTGTATTATTTGTTTTCTCTAATCCTATAATTCTCTACTCATAATGGGTCAAACCTCCATCTTTTGAAAAGAGCAGTATATTGGGCTACAAGGCCATCTGTCACACCTTTGAACAGCCTTGAAAGGAATATTTTTGAAGTTCAAAACATTTAATTAATGGAATTTGACTATATGCCTTTTTTTTTAATTCAGACTTTTATAAGTAACTTCAATTATATTGCATTGAGAAATTTATATCAAATTAAGACGAAGGTGCATCCATACACTGCTTTGACATTACCTGGGCCTAACTAATGTAAATTTTTGCACTGGCAGAAAATCAGAAGATTTTTTCAGCTCATTCCATTTTAATTGTTGGAGGAGGCCCCACTGGTGTTGAACTTGCTGGAGAAATTGCTGTTGATTTCCCAGGTAAGAATATTACCCTGGTGCATAAGGGATCAAGATTGGTGGAATTTATCGGACAAAGAGCTGCTAACAGGACTATGAATTGGTTGAAATCAAAGAGAGTTGAAGTGAAATTGGAGCAGAAAGTTGATTTGGGCTCTGATTCAGATGAAATCAAGATTTATAAAACTTCAGCTGGAGAAACTATCAGAGCAGATTGCCATTTTCTGTGCACAGGGATACCATTGTGTTCAGCATGGCTTAAGGAAACTATGTTGAAAAATAACTTAGATAGTCAGGGAAGGTTGAGGGTTGATGAGAGTCTGAGAGTCAAGGGTCGAAAGAACATATTCGCGATTGGAGATATTACTGATGTTCCAGTAAGTGCTATTTGCCACATTGTAATTATTTTGGGTTTGATTAGCTGCTTGTATAGTTTTTTTTACCACAATTTTATCTGTTCTAAACTAAACAAATAGTGTGACTAGACGGACACTTACACATGATACACAACAACAAAAAAATAGGGAAAAAAATTGAACCAGGCCAAAAGAGTATGCCATGGGAGAAGACGGTTTTTTTATGATAATTTGGCTCCTGAGTTGCTACCCAACCCAAGTTAAATAAGGCTACTTGACAAGCTTGTGAAATTTTTTAAAAACTAGTAGGAAAATTATTGATGACGTCATTGCTTTATGAAATAAAATATAATTCATTAGTTAAGAAAGTGTTGTTCATGTTGTTCTGCTCCAGCTTTGTTTGGCTTAGATGTTCCATCTTGGCTGTAGCCAGTATCTATATGGTCAACTTTTATGCTGGTCCATATTTTTGGTCTATTATAGTCTGTTTGGTCTATTCTGCAACATAATATGATTTTCATATCCAACACAGTTTTAAATGTATATGACTAAAGATTATAATGTGGGAAAAGAACCTAAAAGTGTAATCTCAGAAAGTTATATTTAATATGACTGAAAAAAAATTTGATGTGTAGAGATACAGTACATTCAATATGCATGACATCTTAAACATGTGCATTCTCATTCTATTACTGGAGAATGTGCCCTTTTAGTTTTGTTTTGTATTTTTGTATTTTTTTTGTGTGGATGTATTCTTGCAAAATTCAAGTTGGTTATGTGTGTTGACAAATTGACTTCCAATAAGAGCAGTATGAGTATGTGATTTGCTAGCAAATCTAATGCAATACTGTTTCATGACAATCTATGCTGTAGGAAATCAAACAAGGGTTTTTGGCACACAAACATGCTCTATTGGCAGCTAAGAACTTGAAAATATTGATGATGGGAGGAAGAGAAAGCAAAATGGCAACTTATAGGGCTAGTTCAGCAGTGGCGATTGTTTCACTTGGAAGGACAGATGCAGTGGCACAATTCCCGTTCACAACAATTATTGGATGTATTCCTGGCATGATCAAGTCCAAGGATCTGTTTGTGGGGAAAACAAGAAAGCAATTGGGTCTAGAACCAGATGTTGTACACGATTAAAGTTGAATGGGTGTGTCTGTTGTGTATATTTTACGTTCAAAAAGAAAACATAAATGGTCTTAGAACCTCGAGGTAAACATGATTGAGATAATAAATAAAACAGTGTGATGGTGTGAATTTACTAGGATTCAATATTATTACTGAAATCTGAAAAAAGGTAAAGTAGAGCAGTTTTTGAATCTTTCAGCATAGCATGCATGTTGCTTCAAGAATTCTAATGTCTTTTTTCTGGGCACATTGAGCTGCCAAGCTCGTGATTGGATTTATCACTTTTTTCTTCTTCTCATTTTCTTTTTGTTCTTCATTTTTTTGTCAAATGATAGGAGACCTTTGCCAGTATTGCTGTATCACCCATTTTATAAATTTCTTCAAGCCTTTTCCACCTCCCTCCATCGTGTGGCTTTATAATTTATAATCTTCTATTTTAAATCCAAGTAGTAATAGTATTTTAGTTATAAGAAAATATATTTACATCTCTCTCTCTCTCTCTATATATATATATACACACACACACACTTACAATTGTACAACATTATTGATCACACTATATTATATAAAACGGCAATTAACAACTTCTTGGGTGTCTCGAAGGAAGAAAAATATCAAGTATTATGGGTAACGCAAGAAAATACCAGAAGATGCAAAAGAGGTACAAAAGTTCGCCACCCAGGCACACCTGTTAGGCCCTTCTAATGGAAAGAATCAAACAATGTCACAGAGAGATTTAAATTAATGACCTCTAGTATATGAAAACGTAATCCCAGTTTTGTGTGTGTGTGTGTGTTGATAGGATAGTATTTCAAATCTACGGCGTTCGCTTCATGATAATTGCTCTTATTATCAGATCAAGATATACCAATTGATTTATGATGTAGGCGGGAATTGAACTTCAAATATTTTATTTGACGATAAGAAATTTTACCAATTAAGTCTAAAATTTAATCTGAGTTGAATGTACTATTCATTAACGTTTTAGGCTACTTTTAATACAGTTAATTTCTTATTATTCAATATAAGTCACATAATCAATTGATTATTAATTATTCAGTGAAATTCCTAAGTCTTACATTCCAATCTTATCAAGCCATTATAATAAATAAACCAACTTCTCCTCTTCAAAATAAAAAGAAAGCTACAAAATTAGAATTCATCTATAAATTATTTGCAACTTAACTTTTGTTTGGAACTTTCCAACTCTCTCTAAAAGAAAACTCATATGTTAGAGATATATGTTAATCAAGATTCAATGTACTTGTTTCTCAAAAAAAAAAGAAACAAGAAAAAAATTCAATGTACTTGTACCACTTGTAATACTGTAGTACTTGTATTGCATCTTAGGATTAGTATAATTAACCTACTTTTTTTATTGTTCATATAATCTCACCGCCACCCCACCCCCCCCTCCCTCCCCCCCCCCAAAAAAAAAGAAAAAGAAAAAGTAAGGTAAGAAATTTGATCATAAGTTCTCTTTATGAAAAGAACCAATCAAATCCAACGAATTACAAGGCTTTTAGCATGAACTAGTTAGCCTAATATAAATCTCTCTATACGTACCCCCAGTAGGTTCAAAAAATTCATATAGTAAAGATATAACGTCTTAAGCCTTTTGTTATGGATGTAAGTTGTCCAGGCCTATCCACATTAATATTTTTTTTTTGCTCTCTATTTCTCTCTCCACTCTCTCTCAAATATTGCAATCCCATAAATAATTCTAATATGGTATCATGGCCAACCTCAGAAAGGTAGAGCGCTCTCAAAATAGTTGTCGAACAATCACTAGTAAAGTTGTCTATATATAGCTAATAACCAATATTATCATTGCAGATATCATATATACTACCATTATCTAGCTACTTGCGATGTTTTCATATGCTAATGTCATCATTTTGGCAACTAACATCACCATCATCCATGCATTGCAATCGTCATTTGGCCACAGTTGACACTGACTATCGTTATTTGGTGCCACCAAAATCTTTCTCATATGTTCCATTTTACGTCTTGCATTCCAAATTCAAGATTTCATCAAGTTTTTACCTTGAATTTGAGGTGTGATGTTATGGATATTAATTTAAATTAATACAATATGTTTTTTTTTTTTTTTTTTTGGTTAAGAAAAATGGAGAGATTTATGGTTATATTACACCCCCGGGCAGGACGCTAGGTGACAGCGGGCCTATTGACCTTAACACCTGTGTGGGAGTCACCTCACATTTATGAGTACACCCCCCACTAAGGATGCCCACCAACGGACTCCTGTGGGCAGCGGGACTCGAACCTAAGTGTGGTGCACGAAGCGCCCGAGTCTTACCCACTTAGCCAAGCCCCCGTTGGCAATACGATATATTTTGCACCAGTTGTACAACATCCTAATATTAGTATATGATTAGACTAAGGTTAATCACTATATACCCCCAATAACTCAATGTAATACAATAATTTTATATGGTAAAGATGTACGTAGCATCTTAAATTTTTTTACTGTAGATGAGGCCACCAAACCAAATAATGTTAATATTTGCTTATACTCTATAGTTCTCTTTTTCTCTCTCACGCTCTCAATCCAATAAATAATATATTCTAATATCATGATTGCCAAGGATTTTATTAATTTTTTTACCTTGAATTTTTGTTTTTAAAGTGCATGTTCATGTCTAAGAAAATTATAGAAATTTTGTTATTGCTGTTTACAAACAAAATTATTTCAAAATTAAAATAAATAAAATTCTATCTAAGATTGATTATGCCTAAGAAAGATTAAGAAAATTAATAATATAATCAATTAAAAATGAAATGTTAAGAGAATTGATTACAAAAACTTGATTAATAGTTTTTCATCTTAAAAAGTGAGAAAAATGGTTTAAAAAAAAAAATATAATACATAAATTTAAACACACACACACACATATATATATATATATATATATATATATATATATATATTTATTTGAGATTTTATTTAAAAAAAAAAATATTTCATTTGGAGTTATTATCTTACGACTCAAATTGTATCAAACTAGCCTCGATTAAAAAAAAAAAAAAAAAAAAAAATCCTTTTGAGTGATTTTCTAAATGATATATATTTAGAAAGCAATATTTTTATGACATTAGTATAATATCAATTATAAATTATTTTAATATAATAAAACAACAACTTTAACTAAATTATGAAAAAACTTATTTAATTTGAATCGCAGAAAAATTATTTGGTTATAACTTTTATCACATATAAATCAATGAGTAATATATATGTGTGTGTGTGGATGAGAAGCTGAGGACATGAATGAATGAGAAGAGATCAATGCCAGAAGAACACACCTTGGAAAATACTATCAACAAATCCTTGGGGCAAATATGACAACTCAACCACAAGATCAAGGAAACTAGAATACTCGAGGACCCCAAGGATATTGACACATCCTCGGAAGGGCCAAAGTCCAACGCTAAAGACCATTGGACAAGAATCGAGGAAGAGAGGGAAAGTTGGCCTTTAAGCAAGAAAGGAAAGAATATAGATAAAACATCCATCATTTTCCCATTTAATACTCTGAACCCACTTAGCTGGCAGCATTAATGAAGAAATGGTGCCTGAATAGTGTCATCACAACTCACAGCTTGGTGTAGAAACCTTCTAATAAGACCCTAATGGGACAAGTATCAAGCAAAGTAAACTCTAGCCCTCCAAATGGAAGGCCAATATACAACCTGGGTGACCATATAAGGTAGAAAGTCCTATATAAAGAGGGGCATGAAACATTTGAAGAAAGGAAAAAAGAAAGTAACACCATTGTAATCCAAGAACAAGTGTAAACCTATACTTCTGACCATTCTCGAGAAACATAACTTAATCAATCCAAGACTAGTGTTATTCAATTTCCTTGTCTCACATTTATTCCAAGCACTTATTCTCTTATTTCAAGATTAACTCACTCTAAAAAGGGTAATCAAGGTTTATTGACACCCCATCTCTATAAATTAATTGTGTGAGGTTAAAAGTTAGCTTGTTTAATTGTTGTCCGCCGCAATACATACATACATACATACATATATATATATATATAGGGATGGAGCCAGAACTTAGAAGGACGGCTTTGCTATTAGTTGTGTGCAGAGTCTCCGACTTTGTTACTACTTAATCGCTTAGGTGCTAGTTGTTTAAAAATTTTTAAAAGGTCAGATTGTTTATTTTAGGTAAAATTGGTTGACTAGGCATAATTTTATTTATTTATTTATTTATTTTTATAGTTTTACTAAAGGTAATTTTTGTTGTTGTATTAATTTTTTTGGGCTTGCATATTTCTTTTTTAGATTTTAGACTTATAAATATTTTTTAATGGTCTTTAAAATGAGGAAAATATTTGAATTACAAACTTTTTTACAAATTACTGATAATGTAAGTTATGGTCCAGATGCAAACCAATAAGAATTTGTTACCTTAAAAGTTTGTAAAAAATATTATAAAAATATTTGTAACTATAACAATACTTTTAAAAGAATTAATGATATTTTAAGGGGTAAAAGTGTAATTTTATAAAAAAATTGCTAAAATTAGTACCTATATATAGAATAATATTTTTTTAAAAAAAATTTGGGAGGGCCATTGCCCTAAGTCAAACCATGGCTCCGTCCGTGTGTGAGTGTCTATATATTTGATCATATTTAGCTTGACCTTCTTGAACAAGATTTCTATATCTTCATGTAGCAATGAACTAATTATATTAATAGGTCCAAGAGTAATTATTGAATACTCTCAGAGTACTATAAATACATACTGTCTTTCACATAACTGTGAGTCTTACTTATTAAATTTATAGTAAAAATCCATATTTTATGTAAAAAAAAAAATGTATTTATAATATTTTCGAAATATTTAATAATTTTTCTAAATAGAATACCATGATCATAAATGAAAACAAATATCAGGAGGAGTTTCTTTTTTTTTTTTTTTTTTTTTTTGGTCATTATATTTTATGCCACCCCCATGAGCCCACGTCATACGTAATTCTGCGGTGGTGGATTTAGATATGCAGATAGCAGAGGCAGCCAGCCAAATGTAAAAGCATGATGTCATGTCAGGGATGTCCCAAAAGTCTGACGGCAACCGCATCTTCTGCGTTAATAAAAAGTAAAAACACAGTAAATTATGGAAGCAAAAATTACATCTCAATCAGTCAGTCACCTAATTCCATCATGCAAAATCACCCATAAAATCACATAAATACTGCCACCATCAAATGCATATCATCACCAGTACTCAGCCCAGCTGTATTGTACCCCCTGTTCTCTCTGTCATGTTTGGTTTCACGAAAGAGAAGGAGAGGGAAAGGTAGATAAAAGAAAAAAGAAATATAACGGCACCTTTAAGCGTATGTTAAGAATGAGTTATCGTGTGGTTTAGTTAATAAAAATTGACAGAAATTGACAGGAGAAGTTGAAAATACGACTAAAGTGATATATAGAACTTAAAAAATTAGTTTCATTAACTTTATACTTTATAAAATTAGTAAAAAATTTGATAAAAGAAAATTTTTAATGGGTACCTTGTAATGTCTGTTAACATGATCAAAAAGAAAAATATAAGAAAATTGAAAAAAGAAAAGAAAAAACAATATATATATATATATATATATATTTAGATGCAAAGAAAAAAAAGAAAGAGAAAAGATGTACACTTTATCTTTTTAAATTATCAATTAATAAAGATATAAAAAAAATTGGCAAAAATGCAAACCCTCTAACTTTCATCTTTTCTTTTTTTTTTTTTTTAATTTTTTTATTTTAGTCCTCTAATTTTCAGTTTTGTCAATTTAGTCCTCTAACTTTCAATTTTTGTCAATTCAGGATTTCGTTACAATTCAGTAAGGGTTGCCCTTAAAATCACTAAAACGACGCCGTTTTGCATACGTTTTTTTTTTTTTTTTTTATTTATTTTTTTTTAATAATTTTTTTAAATTCAGAATTAAAAGAAAATAAGAAAAATCTGGGAAAAAGAAAATATTAAGGGGAACGACATCGTCGTCTGAATCAAAACAAAACAAAGGACCCAAATCCCTAACTCATGTAACTTTGAGAGAGAGAGAAAGAGTGAGCCGGTTTGAGAGAGAGAGAGAGACTGAGTTCACCAGTGGCGAGGAACCTCGCTGCCTTTGCTCTAGACCTCGCCGCCTCTGCTCTAGACCTCACTGCCCCGGCTCGCCGTGTAAACCACCACCACCCTCGCTGCTCTGCCTTGACTAAATCGGTGATGGGTGTACTTCGTAGCTCCAGCTCCGGCCAAGTTTTGGTTAAGTGATGAAAACCCAGTTTTTTTGTCTAGACATGTTCAAAATTTTTACAATTATTTGATTGACTTATTTTGTTGTTTTCTATTTTCTATTTTCTATTGGAGTAAAAGAGTTACTGAAATAATTTGGAATAGAGTGTTACAATGGGGTGTCAGTAATCTGCAGAAGTGTAGCTTCAGACCCTCTTTATGCACATTAGCTTCGATTGCCTCTTGGTAAAATGTCTAACAGTCAATCATACAATGGTTATAGTAGTGAAGACCAAATTGTTTTGAAACAATTCCTCCAAGTGGGGACCAAATTGTTTCGAAACAATAAAATTGCATGTGAAGATGTTCAACAAACATAAAAAAAAAAATTATATAAAGTAGATTATCCCAACGCATTTAATCTCACCTATCAATCAACAAAGTCCAATATAAACAAAAAAAAATGCAAAGAAAATACTCTTCAACAAAAAAAGTCACCAGCTTTATATATCACACAACTCATTGTTTTGCTACTACATATACCCAAAAAAAACACACTAAAACTATTCTTGTGCTTATTCTTTGTTGGGTGAAGGTATTTATGAGAGAAGTGTTGGTTGGGGTGCAATGCAGATGACCCATTTATATATTGATTAGTTTAGTTTAGTCATTAAGCTGCAAAAATATACCTGCAAAGTGGTTGGGAAAGAAGTAGAGGACAGGCGAGGGGAGCTACGGTAAGGCAAGGCAGAGCACACCCATCACCGATTTAGAACTCCATCACCAATTCAGTCAAGGCAGAGCAGCGAGGGTGGTGGTGGTTTACATGGCGAGCAGGGGTGGCGAGGTCTAGAGTAGGGGCGGCCAAGTTCCTCGCCGTTGGTGAACTCAGTCTCCCTCTCTCTCTCTCTCAAATCGGCTCACTCTCTCTCTTTCTTTCCCTTAATTTTTTTTTTTTTCAGATTTTTCTTATTTTCTTTTAATTTCGAATTAAAAAAAACAACACATGCAAAATGGCGTCGTTTTAGTGGTTTTAACTGCGACATTAACTGAGTTGTAACGGAGCCCTGAATTGACAAAAAATTAAAAGTTAGAGAACTGAATTGATAAAATTGAAAGTTAGAGGACTAAAATAAAAAAAATGTAAAAGTTAGAGGGTCAGTTTTGCATTTTTACCAAAATAATTTTACAAGAAATTAAGGGTTTGTTTGGATACCGCTTATTGCTAAAAACTAAAAACTGAAAATATTGTAGTAAAATAATTTTTAAATGTGTGAATAGTATTGGGAGACCTAAATTTATATTAAAATTTGTGTTTGGATGACTTTTGTGGGTCTGTGAATAGTGCCGTGAGACCCACATTTTTTTAACAAAATGCATAAATGCAGATGTTCAGTGCAATCCAAACACACTAAGAGTCCGTTTGGATATCGCTTATTTGGTTGAAAACTGAAAACACTGTAGCAAAATAATTTTTAGATGTGTGAATAGTATCGTAGGACCCATTTTTAATAAAAGTTTTGTTAAAAAAGAGGTTTGTAGGTCCTGTGAACAGTGTATGGGACCCACTGGACAACCACAAAATGCGCTTCTCAAAAAAAAAAAAAATGTTAGACGCAAGATGCTGGCATTATAAACTATATCCAAACGCTGCTTAAGTTTAACATTTTAAAGGGTATATGTATAATAGTAATTTTGGGATTGGAAAAAGAGTGGCCCAATAAAAAAGCCTTCTATTCTCTTTTCCTGCTTTATTTTCATTTTGGGCATTGATTATTGCACTCTGACTAGTGTGCATTAAATGTTATTACACATCACATATTTTAAGTGATAAATATGAATATGCTTAGAAAATATGAACAATGTGCATGAAATTATGAACGATGTATACGAAGTGCACTGTACAAGTGTACGCGTAAGAGTATTTTCCATTTCATTTTAACCAAACAAAAGAAAGCCTTCGTATCACCTTCTTTTACTTCCCTTTCCACGTAATCAAACATAACCTAATTGCTTCTATGGCTACCGGGCGTCTTGTGCATTAATGCTAGAAAGTAGAACTCCATCAAAACCAAAGCAAAGAACACGGAAGCAAAAAAAGAGAAAAGCACATCAATCAATCCATAAAAACATCATGCAAAATCTTCTCCTCGATTACATTAACGCCGTATTAAGTGTATACCATCATGATCATATGTAACCACTTGGCCAGTTCTTGACTCTTGAGGCTCAGCCCTTCCCAGCTGTACTCGTACGTGCTCCACTGCTTAGCTATATATCCTGAGAGAGAGAGAGAGTGAGAGAGCATAGCAACCTGCAATAGTGTAAGCCAAAATGGAATATCTGTGAAGCTGCTAGAGCCTAGCTAGAGGCACTTGCGCAGCTCGAGAAGACTAGCATAGCTATCTATCTAGCTAGGCTGAACAGAGCATTAGCACTTGCTGTTATCGGTTGCAGCTACAAAGGCATATATAACGGAATACATATGATCGTACTCCTGGTATTTGACATTGTTAGTATATCTATGCCCAAAAAATTGACGTCAGTTTCTAGATCAACGAGTTCCAGGTGAGATCTTAGGATGGTTTTGGCACGTGCTTAGAGAGAGAGAGAGAGAGAGAGAGAGAGAGAGAGAGTACTGTTGCTGTGAGGGACGTCACTGAAGACGGCGCTGTCATATCCATGGAGATGGTTTTATTTGATGAATATTGGTTAGGTTGAGGAAAATAATCAAAATATATCGTTTGGGTCTGTGACTGTGACTCACTGTGTCATATAATCTCTACAAAAGTCAATCATTTCTCCCCAAGTGGCTGCATGAGCAATCATTTTCATGTGGATATCTTTCAATACCTTCTATAAATTAGGGTTGTTTCTTCTCTATTTCTTCACTGTCTCACCCATCTTGCTCTTAAAAACTATACTAGTAGTTTTTTTATAGCTCATCCTAGGTTCAGTTGCAATACCCTAATAAGATAATGGCCTCAAGATCCATGTTTACATGTTTGGCTCTCCTTCTGGTTTTGTGTTTTGTGTTCATGGAGGATGCTTCTGGTCCATCTCTTTCTCTCTATCACGCACACACAAACACACTAAAGTAGGCAATGATAAGATATTTGTCATTTAAAAAATTATATACATTAGCTATTTAGTAATCAAATTTGCTGTTTTTGGCAGATTGCAATACTGGGTATGGGTGCTTCTACACCAAGCCTTCTGTTTCCTTGAAGACTCACAACAGAAAGGTCCGTTTTAACACATATATATGCTTCTAAAGGGTTTGAATGGTGGTTTCTCTCCTAGTTTTTTCTGCTTATATTTTTTACTTCAATACAAGTTTTTAATGTTACAGCAACATTTACTCCATTTGTACAGGTGCTTGCTGGTTTGGAGGAGAAGAGGGAATCTGTGAAGGTTGGACTGCAAGGATCACCAACCAGTGTGAATGGTGGAAGCTTTGTGGGTTATGAGTTAAGGAATGTTCCCTCTGGTCCAGACCCGTTGCACCATAACAGGGCCAGTCCTGAAAAGCCTAGAACTCCTTGAAATGTTACATATATAACAAAGCTCTTTGAAGTACTATTAGTTTAGCGAGTGGTTTCAGATCACATTTTGATTGTACTTAACTACCTAGTTAATTTTCTAAGACTTAGAAATAGGTTTTTCTTGTCTTGTCCCTCCTTTTTCTGTTTTTGGGTAACATATGTTTGTATTGTTGAATATGTGGCATATATAATGCATAAATATATATATATATATATATATATATATATATATATATATATATATATATATATATATATATATATATATATATATATATATATATATATATATATGGTTTGTGCTACTATATATATCTTGCTCTTTTTGCTTGGACTTTTTGTAGTATACCTTGTTCAGATGTCAAAAAGCAGATGCAGTTCTTGGATCATCAAGCAAACTAAAACTGTCCATCTGTGCTCTTATTTTAAAATAGTAATAAACTTAACTAAATCTGGTGAACCTGACCATGAATAATTAAATTCAAATCAAATAAGACATAAAAAAAAATGTAATAAAAAAGAACTTAATTATAATGGTAACATCACTGAGATAGATGTGATTGTTTTGGGCTGGAAAGAAACCCCGTTTCACGGTAAAGTATGACTATTTATGCCCACATCCTGTTCCCGGATTGGAATAGAATAGGATCAATGAACTGTGACATGTATGGATGCTAAATGCGTTCTGCAATAACTAAATAACCTCAAGCTTTCAGAGAAATGTGACAATGCTTACGCTAATGCCAGACACAAGTGAAATCATTAGGTTCATCTCAAACGTTGAAAACTGAAAAGATAGTGTTTATATGTATAAAGTAATGGTAATAGAGAAAATGAAGATTATTTGGTATTAACTAGTGCTTAGAGTCGGAATTGATTTAAACAATTCTTTTGTTGGGTGAAGTGCTGCACAAGCAAAATGATTCAAATTGAAAACACAAAACAAAGTCGGCTTAGGTGGTTTCCGTAAACAATAAGAGAAAGTAACCAAATTCAAACCATGTCACATACTTTGTAATAAACACAATTCTCAATTACTATTGGACTTGCAATATCACCTTTTCTTTTTGTACAGGACTTGCAACATTACTAATTCATAGTGAATGGCATAAAGCCAGGTTTCATTACATAATTTAAGCAATAAAGAAAAGGATTTTATTGAATTGCTCAAAATAAATACAATTCACAGAGTTCATTACCTCCTAGCCTCAATTAATGTTCCCCTAGAAGACATATTGTAATTACACCATTATAGTTGAGGAATCTGCAGGTGAACTAGGTGGGGAACACAAAAAAGGTTTAGGGGGGATTTTCAAGGGTTCAAGACTCCCTTCCAACATATCCACCACTCTACTCATTGATGGACGGTTCAAGGGGTCAAATTGTATGCACCACAAACTCACTATTATCATCTTCCTTGCACTTTCTTGATCTACTTCCTTTAGAAGGCCCAATAACCCCAATTCTTTGCCTAGTTCAAGACGCTTGTAAATCCAATGTGGGAAATATATTTCACTAGTGAAATCAACACTAGTATCAAAATTCTTTCGACCTCCCACCATTTCTAAAACCATCATTCCATAGCTATAGACATCTGCCTTGTGAGAGACTCCTCCAAAATTCCTGTAATATACTTCGGGAGCTATATATCCTGTAGTCCCTCTTGTGCTCACCATTGATATAAAACTTTTTTCTCTAGGACATATTTTTGCGAGGCCAAAATCAGAAATTTTTGGACAGAAGTTCTCATCCAAAAGAATGTTGTGAGGCTTAATGTCAAAATGCAAGATTTGTGTGTTGCAACCTCTATGCAAGTACTCTAAGCCTCGTGCAATTCCTATTGAAATCTTGTACAATGTTTCCCAACCCAATTGATGATTAGAATTTGAGGAATTTCCTTTATATATGAACTTCTCGAGAGATCCATTAGGCATAAGCTCATAGATAAGAGCTCTTTTAGAACCCTCAACGCAAAATCCCTTAAGAGTGACAATGTTAACATGAGAGGTCTTACTAATGCTTGCAACCTCATTAACAAATTCCTCTCCATTACCTTTCGATTCTTTCAGAACCTTCACAGCCACAAAACAGCCGTCTTGTAACTTCCCCTTATAGACACTACCATAGCCCCCTTGGCCTAATTTATCATTAAAGGACTTAGTCATTGTCTTTATATCTGCATAATTGTATCTTCTAATAACAAGAGGTCCATGATTCCTTAGAAAGGCCTCGACATCTTGATGAGTTAGAGTTTCCTTCTTCCAAAAATTAATTATTTTATTTAATGAGAACTTACCCCAGAAGCAGCAGATTGTAACCATCAAAACTCCAATTCCAACAGATGAAGTAGCTGTAATAAAAGAGTAGAGTTTATGAAGTTACGTGGAGACACAACTGTAACTCAAACTACCTATTGATAATGTCTTGAAACTCAATAAAATTGCATTTTCTTTGTAGTGACAAAATACTAACAATGAAGAAGCAAATGCTAAGGATGACTTGGCATCCACAGGGGCAACTCCACATCGAATAATAAATAACATCCGAGTAGCATGAAATTTGACATGTGTTAAGAACATACAGAATATGCAATTCAAAGGTTAGATTTTTAAAATATATAATAATGTTAATTTATTTAGTGAGAGTCGTAGCCTAAGACTATAACTAAGTTTGCAGCCAAAATTTGTCATTAAAGATTGGTTCCTTTAACAATATATTTGGCCCTTACCAAAAAAAAAAAAAAGCAAGATAAATTTTATTCAACAAAAATTTCGAAAGATATGTAGCTTGCTACATTGGTAATGATATTAACATGCAACTATTTTAAAATAAAAAAACTCATAGAAAGAAATTGTAAGACTTTATGTATTTATGTGTTTTTTTTTTTGTTAATTAATATATGAATTTATCTTTTTATTATGTTTTTTATAATTTAAGTTTCTTAATGACTATTCTAGAAAAAAAATTCTTAAAGCTGCCACTAGACATCCAATACCTTAAGCAGAATAAAGGAGTTAGGTTTAGGGTTTAAGAAGCCTCGGAGGATAATAATGAACTGTGAAAAGTTTAGCTATTGTACTGATGGATTCGTACATACAAGCACAATCGCATTGAACCAAAAAAAAAGAAAAAAAAAAAAAAAAGGAGCAAATGGAGCCAATTACCAAAACCGATTGTCATTGCATGAATAATACTCTAAAGATTTGATAGTTAGATACACTGTGAGAAGGGATTAAAAAAAAGATAAATTTTAACTAAAAAATTGGTTGTAACTTAATAAAATAAATATTACTATATATTTTGAAAATCTAACTGTTAAATTATATGTTCTTTACGCTCTTAATACACATGTTAAATTTTGTGTCAATTAGATATTATTTACTACATAACCTATAAGTTTATGTTTTATACATAATTTTAAACTATAAAAACTTGCAATTTAAATAACTTATTGATGACATAACTATTGATTTTTAATTTTCTAGAAATCTTAGAATTATGAAGGATATAGGAAGAAGATGTAATTAATCAAATAGTAGATTTGTCAAAATTTACATATAATAAAGAGATATTGAGTAAGGTTGTAGCCTAAGACTACATATAATATAGATATCAACTTATGTTGTTTTAAAGACACACCTGATCACTTCCATATGGAATCATTTTTCTATAGGATAGGCGATCCAACCAAAAATGTGCATATTAGAATCAACAAAAAATTTGATTAAAGAAAGTATGTTACCTATCACTATCGCTTTCAATGTCTGGCTCCATGTAACTAAAGCATTAAAGAACATCTGTGTTAGTTGAATAATTAAAAATAATAATAATGTAACAAATTAACGGAACTAAATCGTTTATTTTATTTTTAAAATTTTTAAATCTCAACTGTACTTAACGAAGAACAATGAAGATCAGTCTACAATTATCTTATACAAATTTATAACAAGAAAGTCCCTTCTTTTTCTACGTATTAATCTACAAATTTGTTTCCATGTCATTGAAAGACAAATCAAGACATTGAATCAAAAGAAAATAATGGGACCAACTGCTCGAGGAAATATTCATGAGATTGAGACCAATGTTTTGAATACCTTTCCAGTGATCATGACCATTTCATTATACCATAATATTTTGGTATCAGTATATACTAGTGTACCATTTGAGTTTATCGCTCCATATATACACTTAAAAGATAAATATAAATATTTAAAATAAATTACAAAAAAAAAAATCATTTATATTGCTATCTATTGAGTGATAATCTCAATTTTAGTTTATCCAAACATCATGATTATTGTTGTTGTTGTTATTATTATTATTATATAAAATTTTATAACAATAAAATCAGTATTTTTATTCGGTATTAGACCTTAGTTTGGGTTGATTTAGATAGGATCATATCATCTACTAAGCTCAAGCCAAAACCAAATACAAATTAAAATTTTTTTTTCTTGTTTGCATTTTCTCATTTATTTACTCCCCTCACCTGCCAACATCACATCAGTACTTCATCAAAGTCAAAGTAACATTTGTTTTTTCATTTTTTCTATTTCCCCAGTGCTAGCTCCTTTTCTCCAAACACTACAACGTATTCTTTCTACCCTCACCTTTTTTTTTTTTTTCCTTTCTTTAGGGTCATTTTGGTTGGAATAGTAAAAAAGTGAGAAGATAAGAATTAAGGAAGAGATAGGAATCTGAGAAGGTAAAAAAGGTTTTGTTTGTTTCGTATGTGTTTGGTAAGAGTAATAGAAAAGTAGAGAAATAAAAAATTTATTTATTTGGTTGAGATAAAGATGAAAGAATGAAAAATGAAGTTTTGATGAATTTATAATTATATTCCTATTAAATAAAACAAAAGGTAACACATATTTTACTTAAAAATTTTTTGCATGGACACTTCAAATTTAAAAGAAAGAGAAAAAAGAGCACAAGCTAAAGGATCCGAAATAGATGAGTAAAAAAAAAAAAAACCAATGAAAATAGAAGAGATAAAAACAAAAAGTAGAAAAAGACAAAGTATGAGGTAAGCACCAAAACCAAGAATAGAAGAAACCCAAAAAAAAAAAAAAAAAACAAAAAGAAAGAAAAAGACAAAAAGTTGTCGGTTGCTTAGGAATTTTATCCATAACACACATTTCTCATTTTTTTCCCAATTTGGTGACATTAAGTGAGTGTTTGGATTTGTGTTTTTGTTTTATTAACGTTGGGACCCACACTATAGTAAAACGAAATAAACATTGAGAAGTGCCAGCTGAAACGCGTAGATGAACAGTAACTCGCAATGTTTATGCACGCGGATTATATTGTGCAGGAGACATTGTACACTGTTTACGGGATCCAAAACCATTTTATTCAGAAAAAAATATTAAAAATAAGTCTCATGGTACTATTTACACATTTAAAAATTATTTTGCTACAATGTTTTTAGTTTTCAGTTTTCAGCAAAATAAATTGTATCTAAACGGACCCTAAGTTTTGGTTGGCCCAAAGAGAAAATAGTTAGGTCCCACTATTTTTCTCTCTCCCTCCCCTCCTAACCAAACACTCCTCCCATCCATTTTCTCTTCTATTTTTTTCTTCCCTTTTTCTATCTTCCCCAAATCATCATAATCAACAATGTTATTGGTTTAATTCTTTCTTTCTTTTTGTTTCTTTTCCTCATGGTAACATTTGAACTCTCTCCACCATTCGGAACACTGATCGAGACAACTAATATACAATTGAAGTTTAAATTATTTTTGACTTTTATATGTAATCCCATAATAAATATGGATACATGTATTATTAAGAAAATTGTATAAGAATCCAAAGGGCTGGCTTAGTGGTTCTTAAAACCTTATGATATCCATGAAGTCCTAGTTTCAAAACCTTTAGCCAATATCTTGGGGTTATTCCCAAGGGATTACCCCTATAATAACTTGGTGTGTGAGAGACTGGAGGTCTGCACATTTACAAGGTAATAATTAGATACTCAAAGGGTTTGACTTACTTCTAGTATTTTTTTAATTGGAGTCTTTTTTTTTTTTTTTTAATGAGATATTGCCACATCACCGATTAACTATATAAAATGTGGAAATTAAAACTCACTATTACATCATTCTATCTCAAGAAGAAACTAACTAAATGTCAAGTTGAAAAAGTAATGGAGGTAAATCAAACCTGATACTCAAAGAGGTTTAAATATCTTCATTTCTAAAAGGAAAAAAAAATGTATGAGAAAATTTGGCCCTTTAGGCTCTTGTCCAGTGGATGTTGGCCACAAGATTGAACAACATAAACTCTCACGTTTTTCTCTCCTCTTTCTATCTTCTTCATCAAAAATTTCTACAACAAATTTTCACCCCTCAAAACTATGCTTTGAGCCTCTTGGACATATATCTCCCAAGATATAATGATCAACATATAAAAGAAGCACAACAATTTGAGTGCACACCAAACAGAATTATGTTTCTTTCTCTCTTTGACTCTATTCACAAGGATCAGAATGCAAAATTTGTTTGAAATGAATGAAGGGCAAACAGTTTATAGAAACACTTGCACCAATTCAAAATATGTGAATTAGTGAATTTACAAACTGTTATGGACCAAAAAAGCAGCGCACACAAATAGATAGATTGTGACTGATTTCACCCCTAATAACTTTATTGGACATTTATCTCCAAAGATTTAGTGATTAACCGGACACAAAAGAAGCACAAAAATTTAAGCGTACAATAAATAGAACTATATCTTTTTCTGTCTTTAGCTCTATGTACAAAATAAGAATGTAAAAACTAGCTCAAATGAAAAGAATGTATCTCATGCACGGGGTATATGAGACATTTGCCTCACTGACAGGTGGACCCCACACTTGTGGGACCCGCCCCGTTAGTGAGACAAAGAGCATATGGCCCGGTGCATGCAAAAGTTTTGTCTGGAATGATTGAGGGACAACTATTTATATACACACTTGCACCGATCTAAATGGTGTAGCAAATAAACATTTTGTTTTGGATAAAGAATAGTACGCACAAATAATAAAAAAGGTTAAAACTAGATAATCAGACCCTCGAGTGTGTGATTTCCCTTGGGATGCATCGTGGCATGGAACAGAAATACTTGCAGTAATTGTATTAGGATTTACTATAACATAAGGATGTAAAGAAATATATATATATATATATATTCAAAAAGAACCCTACATGCATTTTCAATATATGTGTGTTCAAGTAGGTCCAATGTGTTATGAGTTATTCGATGTCTACCTTTCTTTGCAATGTCACACTGAAATTCCCCATTTTGTTCGAGTTCACAATGACCTCCTCCACCGTAACAACTGCTGCAAGCTTCAGATACATTCACTTCAAGGTCGAACTCAGCACTTAAGAGTGAAAACAGAGCATCTTTATCCGAATGCCTTTTTCTAGGGAGCTGTATAATTGAACATTGAGCAGGAAAACACTGAGAGTTATCGTTTAAATGACTATAGTAGAGGCTATGGTCTCCGCAGCTCCTATACGTGAAATTTCTAGGGGAAGCAATACCTAGTGTGCGATTGCATTTAAACAGTGTCTGACTAGGTGTGGTGAGTTTAAAAGAGATAAATGGAGAGTTGGGAAGAGTAAAATTGGTTACGGATTCGCATTTTTGGGTATTCAAGGCATCGGAAAGTAAAAGGTCCTTGATACGTGTGAACAGTGTGGTGTTAGTGTAAGAGATATTTATAACTTCATATGGTCCTCTACTCCACCCCAGTTGGATCGTCGGAGGTATTTCATCACATTTTACTGGCAATAAACCGCAAAGTGGGTTTGAGCTATCTGTAAATGGAAAACCAATGATACCAAGTTTTCCACATTGAAAGGGTGAACAATTTGGGACTGTTCTGTTTACTTCTTCAGCTGAGTGAAGCAGCAAAAGGTGTGTGAGAAGAAAGAGAACAAACAAAGAGACACAAGCCATCCCAAAATAAAACTTAAACAACGTGTCTGTAATTGTATAATTTCTTGTCTTAATTACTTGCTTCATTACTCCATATATTATATAATGACATGTAGGTTCTCTGTTTAACACGGTAATAGACTTGAAATTTGGATAAGGAAGACTTGTGAAAGACGGTGTCCTGCTCATCTGAAACATAAACATGGAAATATTAAGCCTAAAGTCACCGAAAGTTTCACAAAAAGCTTCAGACTCCTTTTTTTCAAGTGTAAATTACATTGTCGATATCTGTCGACTTGTTGGAAACATGGCGTGCGCATTGCATGGAAAATCCCCTGCATTCTACATGAGGAAGTTCCTTGCTCATTATCAACCCCCATTGACACGCAGTTGAAAGACTCAACTCTTTTTTTTTGGATTTGGTTGGTTTTTCTAACTTGTGATAGTCGCCATGGTGGTGGCAACGGAGGTATTAGTTCATGTGATGGTGGACATTTGTTAAGTCGGTGGCTTGCTTGGTCAATTGATGTGTGACCCCATCCTAGCTAATCTTGAACATTGAGTTGGCCGTGTATAACAAGCACATGAAAACTATGTATGTACAATTTGGTTTGCCTTTTCGTGTACAAGTATAAGCACCGCCCCTAGCTATTTTATATACATGTTGCCAAGCCATTGTCCAAATGAGAGAAAGAATTAGTCTTTTTTTAATTTATTTTTTTTGAGTAACGAGAGAGAATTAGTCGTATAGTAAAAATAGTGCAATAATATTATAGTCAAATAATAGTGGAACTTTTTATCTCGTCATATGTGGACATAGACAAATAGTATTCTGTGTTTATTTTTCTTTTATCTTCTTTAATCTTGCGTAACTGGATTAATTTTCATAACAAAGGAAAATTATTTGGTAGGTGCTCCCTTCTTTTACATTTTTTTGAAATTATAAATCCTATTATAAATTTAATTAGTGAGATCTATCATGAATATAAAAGAAAAAAATATCACACCACCGTACTTCGGAAACATATAATAATTACTTTTTAAGAATTAGGAAGACGTGTAAAGTGAGTCATGCAGATTCTGTATAGTTAAGGGCCCTTGCAAAGGGGCCTTGAATTATAATGGAGTTGATCCAAATCTAAATTTGATCGGCCCAATGCCATCCTCCTCCACTGACAAGCTTTGTCTGCAATGCCATTCCTTCGTAATCCATGGTCTATGATCCTAATATTATTGAAAGATAAATCTAAATGGACCATATATCACCAAGAACTACATAGTATGGTTACAAACTTTGCAGTGTCCTTTAACAATGAGGATTAATATGGGACAATAGGAAGCCCATATGTACATTGATGTCCATTCTGGTTCATACATTAAGGCTCTGTTTGGTTGGGAGATGAAAAAGTAAAAGGACAGAAATATTTTAGTTTTCTTTTTTTGTATTTGGTTGGGAAGAAAAATGAAAGGATAGAAATTACAAATTTACTCCCAAAAACAAATGAAAAAAAAGGAAAAATTAGATATTAAAAAAAAGGGGTGAACAAACCCCCTCCCCCCCCCCCCCCCCCCCAACAACAACAAAAAAAAAGAGAATGAGAAGTACCAAAAAAAGACAAAAACTAAAGAATAAAAAAAAGAAGAAAAAACAAAACCGAAAACGCATGGTAAAAATCACGTGAAAGTTGCAATAGGGTTATTATGGTCCACAAGTGGGAATTTTTTGTTCCAAATTTTCTTCTCTTTAGTTTTTTTCCTAATTTGGGAAGAAAACATTTTGGTAGGTTTGGAAAGAAAACAGCCAGATCTCACCAATTTTCTCTCCTAAAATCACTCCAACAAAACACCCACAAAACTATTTTCTCTTTACTTTTCTCTCCCTCCTAAAATCACCCCACCCAAACAGACCTGCGGTCTCTATTTGGATGAGGGATGAAAAATGGTGAGAGGATAAAAAAAAAAAAATTTTCCTCATGTGTGTTTGGTTGGGTGAATGAAAAAGTGGAGGGAATTTTTATTTATTTTTTTGTTTGGTTAAGGAGCAAAGCGAGAGAATCGAAAAAGTAGTTTATATAAATTTACTCCTATGCTCTTATTAAAAAAAATCATATAAAGAAAAGAAAACAACCAACCAACCAAAAAAAAAAAAAAAAAAAAGCAATCACCATTCATGCCAAGTTAAACAAAATAAATAAAAGCAAACCGCCAAAAAAATGAAAAAGAGAAGGCAAAAAACAATCAACAAAAATAAGTCATCATGCCCAGTTCAAAAATAAATAAATAAAAACAAACAACCAACCCAAAGAAAAAAGGGAGGCAAACAATCAAGGGTAGTTAAATCATTTGACTACAATTACCCTTCTCCTACTCATTTATCCTCAAATTGGAGGATTCATTTTTGGTGGGTCTAGAAAAAAACACTTAGACCCCACCAAAATCTCTCACTTTCCCCTCTCAACCAACTAAGAACCAAACTCTCCCAAATCTCCCCCAGTCAAATGGCCACTAAGCTCCCAAGACCTTAAGGTCCATATAAATTTCTCATAATTACTTGTTCTCTAGTGAGTTGGCTCAGTAATCTTGACATATCTTTTACGTTTTTGATTCAGAGGGTTTAATAATTTAATCTAGTCCACTTTTTGTGGGGGTAAGAAAGTGTGTCGTTTCTTTCTATGAACATGAATACTTTCTGAGGGTTTGTTTTTGCTTAATAATCATATTTATTTCATAAAAAAAAAAAAAAAAAACACCAGAAGGACCTGGCCCATGTCTCTATGCTAAGTCCAAAACAGAGAAGGGTAAAGAATAGAGGGTAGATAGCCCATTAGTAAATAGGAAATAGCCCAAGAAAGCTATACTATGGAACAAAATATTAACATCTCTGCCAACATGGACAAAGTCCCAAGCAACAAAATTAGGGTGGAGCTTTGATATCATCTATAATACTAGAGAGAGACCACGGAACAGCTTTAGGGCTTTCACATACAACTTTAACAACAATAGCCGAATCACCTTCAATAATGGCAAATCCAGAACCATGGAGCAACTTCAATTGCTAGAAGAGCTGCCCTCGCTACTAATGAATAGTTTGTTGAGCTTTGGAAAACATATATCTTAAACACATATTGTAGGGCAAAATTTTGGTTTTTCCTATAAATCAATGGCGGAGCTAAGGTTGGAACAACAAGGGAGTTTGTAACAAAATTCTCTTAGGTTCTAACCATTTCGGTCGACCAAGTGTCCTGCAAGATTACTGCCTCAGCTTATTTTAAAATTCTCCCATGTGCCTTTTTTGCCGAACAACAAATCATATTTGCTCGATCGAAATTCCATTTTGTCTAACTTCAGTTTCAACTCTTGAAATCCCAACCCAATTACAAATTGATCCACAAAATACAAAGTAATCAAATGTTTAATTACAAGAAAACTTTGGCATAGTATGCCAACACAAAAGAAACCTAACATCAATCATGATCTTGATAGTTGATTTAATGAAGCGAGTCTAGATTTGGAAGTAACCGTAGAAGAGACATATAACTTTTGATGATCCAATAGAGAAAATGCATGGTTCTTATAGGGAATCAACTATCAAGGTTCATGCATTATGGAGCAATATTGTTACTACAAGATCTCAACTGAAAAAAAAAATTGCCCTTTCTTTTTTATATGTTCAACTAAGCTTTATATATGTTGACATTGCATCCACTACCAATTCTGTGTTTTGAATAATAAAGTTGGATATTTGTTAAAATTTTTAGTACAATGAGCGATATTACGTACCGATCCATTCTATTGAGGAATTTAAACTATGTGCATTCCTGATAAAATATTTTATGATAAGGTTCGCAACTTTCCACATTTTATGCAGTTTGAGGAATAAAAATTTGAAATAGCTAACGCTCAAGAGAAATAAGGTCCACAACTTTCCATGATGAAAAGGGAAAAAAAAAGAAGATATAAAATGTATCCTCCAATCTAAAACTTAATATTTCGCCTATGATACTCACTATTTACGTTCATTGTATTGTCAAGTATACTGTAGTTCTCAATTAGTACTGGACTATCAGCGTTACTAATTTCATTGCGAATGTATAAAAGCAAAGTGATTCGGAATTCTCACTCACTGCAAGGTGTGTGGTGGGGACTTTCATATATATATATATATATATATATTGAATTTGTACACAATGAAAGGCATCAAATTTGCCATTATAATATTTCATTTAACCCATTGAGGGATTATAATTAATATTTACATTAAATGAAAATATCCCATTGAAGGATTTCCTTTATTTGGCACGTATTTGACTTTGGCTGCCAGCTTTGGTGTGATTGCTTGATTCAAGGAGCCTTAATTCACGTGTGCTAGATGCATGGGTCTCTGATTCAGAAATATCTTCAATAGAATGCCATAAAGGTTTCATCAAATATTTTAAGCAATAATGAAAAGAAGTTCATTGACAAGCTAAAACTAAATGCAGTTCAATGTTTCCCTTAAAGAAGAGATGTATTCTATCTAGGACAAAGAGTCCTATTGTATTGACACCATTACAGTTGAAGACTCCGTCAGTGATCTTCTTGGTGGAGAAAATAAGAAAGGTTTAGGGGGGATTTGCAAGGAGTTGAGACTCCCTTCCAACATTTCCACCACTCTACTCATTGATGGTCGGTTTGAGGGGATAGTTTGTATGCACCACAAACTCACTATTATCATCTTTCTTGTACTTTCTTCATCTCCTTCCTTTAAAAACCCTGGCAGTCCTAACTCTTCATTTAGTTCAAGATGCTTGTAAATCCAATGTGGAAAATATATTTCACTAGAAAAATCAACACTAACATCAACATTCTTTCGGCCTCCAACCATTTCTAAAACCATCATTCCATAACTATAGACATCTGACTTGTGAGAGATTCCTCCAAAATTCCTACAAAATACTTCAGGAGCTATATATCCTATAGTCCCTCTTGCACCCACCATTGATATATTACTCTTTTCTCTAGGACATATTTTTGCGAGGCCAAAATCAGAAATTTTTGGAAAAAAGTTCTCATCCAATAGAATGTTGTGAGGCTTAATATCAAAATGCAAAATTTGTGTGTTGCAACCTCTATGCAAGTACTCTAAGCCACGTGCAATGCCGATTGAAATCTTGTATAATGTTTCCCAACCCAATTGATGATTAGAATTTGAGGGATTTCCTTTATATATGGACTTCTCAAGAGATCCATTAGGCATAAACTCATAGATAAGAGCTCTTTTAGAACCCTCAACACAAAATCCCTTAAGAGTGACAATGTTAACATGAGAGGTCCTACTAATGCTTGCAACCTCATTAACAAACTCCTCTCCATTATCTTTCGTTTCTTTGATCAGAACCTTCACTGCTACAAAAGAGCCATCTTGTAATTTCCCCTTATAGACACTACCATAGCCCCCTTGGCCTAATTTATCATTAAAGGACTTGGTCATTGTCTTTATATCTGCATAACTGTATCTTCTAATAGCAAGAGGTCCATAATTCCTTAGAAAGGCTTCAAAATCCGGATGGGTTAGAGTTTCCTTCTTCCAAATATTAATTATTTTTATTAATGAGAACTTTCTCCGGATGCAGCGTATTATAATCATTAGAACTCCAATTCCAACAGATGAAGTAGCTGTAATAAAAGAATAGAGATTATAAAGTTATATGGTCCAACAAATGAAGCAGCTGTAATAAAAGGACAGAGATTATAATGTTATGTGGTGACATAACCATAACTCAAACAACCTATTGATAATGTCTTGAACCTCAATAAATTTGCATTTTCTTTGTAGTGACAAAAGACTAACAATGAAGAAGCAAAAGCTAAGGATGACTTGGAATCCAATACCTTAAGCAGAATAGAGGAGTTAGGTTTTATTTGACAGGCGATTGGGAGCCTCGGAGGAAAATCATGAACTATGAAAAATTTAGCCATTGTACTGATGGATTCGTACATACAAGCTAGTACATAGCATTGAACAATAATAAAAGTAGAGCAAATGGAACCATTACCAAATTGATAGCAGAACCTTAAATAATTGCATGAATAATACTCTAAATATTTGATAGTTAGATACACTATGAGAGACTGAGAGGGAATAAAAAAGGGGTCGCGGTTTATGTTTTAAAGACACACAAGCTCACTTCCATATAGAATCATTTTTCTATAGGATAGGCGATCCAACCAAACATGTGTATATTAGTATCAACAAACAATTTGATTAAAGAAGTAATGTTACCTATCACTATCGCTTTCAATCTCTGACTCCCTGCATCTAAAGCATCAAAGAATATCACTATTAGTTGAATAATTTAAAAAATGACAAAATTTAGATAAAGTACCTTAGATGCTGTTTCTTAAATTCTTCTCTTAGGATTCAGTCATGTAGCTACTTAACTAATAAATACACTTCCATCCCATGAGAAAAAATTCACATGGCAGAATCTTAAGAGTGAAATCTAAGAAACAACACCTAAGTACTGTACCTAAGTATTGCCTTTTAAAAAATAATAACGAAACAAATTAACGGAGCCAAATTTGTTTATTTATTTTTAAATTTAAATCTCAACTGTACTTAACAAAGAGCAATGAAGATTAGTCTGCGATTATCTGATATAGATTTTATAACAACAAAGTTCATTCTTTTTCTATGTATTAATCTACAAATTCGTTTCCATGTCATTGAAGATCTAATCAGGACGTTGATTCAAAAAAAGTAATTAATGTTAGAGGAAAACGCGGGTTTGGGACAATTAATATAAAATTCAAATTCAAATTCAAATTATTTTTAACTTTTATATGTAATCCCATAATAAATATAGATACTATATTCTAATGTATTTTCAAGAAAAGTGTATGAGAATCGTAAAAGGTTGATTTAATAGTTTTTAAGGGCTCGTGACATTTTTGGGGTTTTGGTTTCAAAACCTTTAGCCAATATTTTAAGGTCACTCCTAAGTTATTACCTTTGCAAGTTATTATTTTTAACTTTTATATGTAATCCCATAATAAATATAGATACTATATTCTGACGTATTTTCATGAAAAATGTATGAGAATCTTAAGAGGTTGACTTAATGGTTTTAGGGCCTCATGACATCTTTGGGGTTTTGATTTCAAAACCTTTAGCCAATCTGTTAAGGTCATTCCCAAGTTATTACTTTTTGTAATAATTTGGCGTGTGTGAGATGAAGGGACTTCATACTTACGAGGAAGTAGTCAGATATTTGAAAAGGTCTGAATATCCTAAATTCTAAAAAGAGAAAAAAAAAGTGTGAGGAAATGTGGCCCTTTAGGCTCTTGTCCAATTGATGTAGGCCACAAGATCAAACAGTGTAAACTGTCATGTTTTTCTCTCATCTCTTTTTATATTCTTCATCACAAATTTCTACAACTGATTTTTGACCCCTCAAAACTATGCTTTTAGTCTCTTGGATGTATATCTCCCAAGATTCAATGATCAACACACAAAAAAAGCACAACAATTTGAGTGCACACAAATAGAATTGTGTCTTTTTCTCTCTCTGACTTTATGCATGAAGATAGACATGCCAAATTTGTTTGAAATGAAAGAAGGGCAAATAGTTTAAAGAAACACTTGCACCAAATCAAAAACGTGTGCACTAGTGAATTGACAATTTGTTATGGACTAAAAGGTATTGCAGACAAATAGATAGATTGTGACTGTTTCACCCCTCACAACAATAACTTTAAGTTTCTTGGACATCTGTCTTCAAGGATATAATGATTTACAACATACAAAAGAAGTACAACAATTTGAGTGTACAACAAATAGAGCTATATCTTTTTTTTTTCTGTGTTTGGCTCTATGTACAAAAATAAGAACGTAAAAACTGACTCAAATGAGTGAGAGTCGAACTATTTATATACACATTTGCACCGATATAGAAAAAGTACTTTTTCTATATTGTTCTGGATAAAAAATAGTTCAAATAATAGAAAATTTTAAAACCGAATAATCAAAGCCCAACCCAAACCAAACCGGCCATGCAGCGGGGTAACCCTCGCGTGTGTGATGCCCCTTGGGATGCATCAAGCAATGGAACAGAAATATTTGCAGTACTCTTATTAGGATTTACCATAACATAAGAATGTAAAGAAATTTATATGCAAAGAACCCTACATGCATTTTCAATATATGTGTACATGTAGGTCTAATTTTGTTTTGAGTTATTCGATGTCTATATATACCTTTGTCTGCAATGGCACAATGAAACTTTCCATTCTGTTCGAGTTCACATAGACCTCCCCGACCATAACAACTGCTGCAAGCATCAGATACATACACTTGAAGGTCGAACTCCGCACTTACGAGAGTAAACAGTGTATCTTCATCTGAATGCTTTTTTCTCGGGAGCTGAATAAAGGAACATTCATCAGAAGAAAAACTCAAAAGGTCATCGTTTAATTGACTATAGTAGAGGTTATAGTCTCCGCAGCTCCTATACGTAAAATTTCTAGGGGAAGTGATATTAAGAGTGCGATTGCATTTAAACACTGTCTGACAAGGTGTGGTGAGTTTGAAAGAGATAAATGGATTGTTGGGAAGAGTAAAATTGGTTACGGATTCGCATTTTTGGGTATTCAAGGCATCGGAAAGTAAAAGGTCCTTGATACGTGTAGATTGTGTGGTATTAGTGTAAGAGATATTTATAACTTTATATGGTCCTCTACTCCACCCCAGTTGGATCGTCGGAGGTATTTCGTCACATTTTACTGGCAATAAACCGCAATGTGGGTGTGAGCTATCTGTGAAAGGAAAACCAATGATACCGAATTTTCCACATTGAAAGGGTGAACAATTTGGGAGTGTTCTGTTTACTTCTTCAGCTGAGTGAAGCAGAAAGAGGTGTGAGAGAAGAAAGAAAACAAACAGAGAGACACAAGCCATCCCAAAAAACTAAAACAATGTATATGTGTAATTTATTTTCTTCTTGCTTCATTACTCCATATTTATATAATATATGTGGGTTCTCTGTTTTTGCTAATCATGTGGGTTCACTTTTTAACACGGTAATAGACTAGAAATTTGGATAAGGAAGACTTGTGAAAAACGGAGGTACTCAACCCAAACATGGCAATAAGTCTAAAGCCACCGAAAGTTTCACGAAAAGCTTCAGACTCCCTCTATTTTGAAGTGTTAAAATTATCGTTATTATTGTCTGTAGGCTTGTTGGAAACATGGTCGGCTCATTGCCTGGGGATATCCATCCCTTTAATAATCATACCTTGGCTAGGGACACCACCGAGGAAAGTTCCTTACTCATCATCATTCCCATTGACACGCAATCAAATTTTTTAGCGGAAATTCATGTTACTTGTCTAAGACGAAAAATTACTATGTACTTTTTCCTGAGGATAATGACGTGGAATGGTACTTTTTTCAGGTTACAGTGATGTGAAATTCTTTCATTTCACGTTTATGAGAGATTGAATTAAGAATTTAATTACTGAAATTTATCATAAATGCGAGCGGCGGAAATACTACATAATCGTATTTCAAAAGTATTTAATAATTATTTATATAAGAATCATGAAGGTTATGTGTAATGTGAGTTGTGTGGATTTGATGTAATTAGAGTCCGTTTGGGAACAATTTATTTAATTGAAACTGAAATTTTTTATTAAAAATACTATAAATAAAATTAAAAAATAGCTGAAATAGTAAAGTGAGACTCATAAATAGTACCAAAAAGAACAATGAGACCCATGAATAATAGCAAAAATAAATTAAATAATAGTAAAAATAAGCTAAATAGTTAAAAAAAAAAAAAAAAAAAAAAAACTAACTTTTTAAGCCAATACCAAACACAAACTTAATTTCCCATGAAAAGAGAAGCCTGAATAAAAACGGAGCTAACCCAAACCTAAATTTGATCAGCCCACATGCTATCCTCCTCCATTGACAAGCCTGTGGTCTGAGGCGTCATTCCAAAAAGGGGAAAACTTGTTACACACAAGTTTGTAAGACATTGTCATTCCATAAAATATTGTATGATCCTAATATTACATAATATCAAATGTTAGAAACTTTGCAATGCCCTTTAACAATGGGGTTCATATGGGATAATGGGAAGCCATTAATTCTCACATCCTAATTTTTTATTTTTTTTGTGAGAACCTACATCCCAATTTCTATGTTTGTACATTATTCTCACAATTATTATTATTATTTTTTTGAATTGATTTGTACTGCTTTTAATCTAGAGAAATTTTATTTTCAATTTTTTTTGGCTAACTTTTCAAGGTAAATAAATATGAAGGTGACTTTTCCTGCAATCTTCATTTTGATTGTTTATTTGTCAGAGCATGATATATTGGAATGCAAGTCTTTGAAATTAGTGATGACTATACATATACAAACATACATGCACATATTATATATAAAGTAGGTCGATAACGTAATTTAACATATGTTATTTTATCATATATAATAAAATATTTATATCAAATTAATTAAGTTTTATATAATTCAAAATATATTTTTCTCATCTAGTCAATTTTGTAAGCTGTGAATTATCTTTTAAATGATCATATTGATCACAATTAACATTTTTTAACGTTTAAACATATTAGAACAAGATTATTTTTGTTAAATGATTTAGATATTAAATGGTTAAAGTATACTAATAGTTTTAAAAGTTATGAAACATATACAAAAATTAATTTATTTTAAATAATTTCAATAATAAATCTCACTTTATATATCTCTAAACTTATTCAAGTTAATATAAGAAATATATATATATATATATATATTCTTAGATGACAAATTCAATAAAGATCTCTAACTCTAATCCATAAAATTCACAAATTTTTACTATTTTTTTTGTCTTTTGTTTATATCTGTAATTTTTCTAATGCAACAAAAGAAAAAAGAAAAAAAAAAGAAAAAAGGTTTTGTTCTTAGAAAATAAATAAGACTTTTAAAAACGAATTTAATAATCTATTTGTAGGAACATAAGAATAATCAAAGAAAAAAAATGTTGCATAATGTGCTCATCTTTTTTATTTTATTTTATTTTATTTTTTATTTTTTATGAAAGCGTAATGTGCTCATCTACGTATCATTTACGTCAACTTATCTACTTTTAGGAAAATATACCTTAAACACTTTGACTAATGTGGATGCACTTTCTGGACATTTTTAGATTCTTTTCCGATGTTTTTTTTTTTTTTTTTGGTAGTGCTAGGTATTAAGTCCACTATATCGAGGCTGGTTAGTCTTAACTAAAGACTTCTTTTTGTGTTCTTCTTGGGTGCCGTGTTTTTACTCCCTTTTTGGCTATTAAGTGCAAGAGAAATTATAAGATGTACATGGTAGATAAGTGATGTGGTCTATTATTTCACTAAAAAATTGTCACTTATTTAAAATGGTTAGTTAGAAAATTGTTTTAAACAGAAATTAATTACTGATTCAGCAATTTTAAACAAATGGAAGTTTTTTAGTGGAATGGTGGACAAGTGACATGGTCCACCAGATGATCTTATAATTTCTCCAAGTGTAGGTCTTTTCCTCCCTTAAGTGTGGCTCGCATCGTCAAAAGACTTAAGTGAATAGTCAAATCTCATGATGTCATGAGGTAGTGGTTTTGTGCAAAACATTGGGCACACTTAACAAAAACAACATCTATTAACGAATGTTTTTAGGACAATTGTTAATAAACCATAATAGGAAGATTTTGGCACTATTTTTATAAAAGTAGTGTTAACGAGTGCCTTTAGGGCACTTATTAATAATCCATTTTAGGAAAGTTTTGATATAACTTTTATGGAAAATGAAAAAAATTGTTAAAATATTAATTTTTTTTTTCATTTCTTATAAATTTTTTTTAAATGGATTATTAACCAGTGCTCTAAGGGCACTCGTTAGTATTTTCCTTTATAAAAAATATAAAAAATTGTCAACAACATTTATTATTTTATCATTCTCTCAATAAAATATTTCTAAAAATAGCTCTTAAACAAATGCTGTAAAGGTATTGGTTAACATTTCCCAAACAAGAATATAACTATACAAGTTATTAGTGCACTACTCAAAAAATAAGAGACAATACCAGGAGATGAGTTTCTAGTTGCTGCCTTTTAGGTGAAGAGTTGCCAAGAAGGAGAAGAAGAAAATGGGAGGTGGGGATGATCAGAAAAATGTACTACTAGAAAAGTAATAGTGATGTTGGTAACTTGGCTCTATGTTTTCTTTTTCTCTTTCAAATTATTCTATTTTATGTTTTATATTCAAATTTTTTATGGGCTGAGATCTATTTTCTAGCCAAAATATAGTAAAAAAAATGGAATCGTGTGAACTGCTAAAATCGGCCACAGTTCTCAGAATTGTATGGTCTGACTGCGGTTCAAGTGGTTCCATGCTTTTTTCACATAAAGTGGTTCTTAGGATTAAAAAAACTGGAACAACGAGGAGTTCATAGTTAACCGGATCAGACCACACAATTCGATCCGGGTCTGAGAACCGTGATTTTAACAGTATAACTTCATTCTCTCACTTATTTTCATAATAAAGAAAAAATATATATTAACAGGTAGTTGACTTGGATATTGGATAAGGAAGACCTATGAAAACAGGCTAAAATTATTATGAAACATAGTATATTAGTATGTGCACTGGAAAATCCCTTTGTTCCACAGCCAGAGACCACAAAGGGAATTTTCCATTTATCTTCTCCATTGACGCGCAGTGGAAAGACTCACCTGACCCCTTGACTCTTGAGTCAAAACCTTAGAACACTCAAAACTTTGTAATAGACACTGTCCTTCCATAAAAGATTTTATGATCCTAATATTACATAATATCAAATGTTAAAAACTTTGCAATGCTCTTTAACAATGGGGTTCATATGGGAAAATGGGAAGCCCATACATACATCAATCCCTATTTTATGGTTATTCTTCGTCAGTTCATACATTAAGTCTCTATTTGGTTGGGAGAATGGAAAATAATAAAAGGATGGAAAAAAATTTAATTTTCTCTCATGTGTGTTTGATTGCAATAATGAAAAAGTTGAAGGATTAAAACTCATTTGTTTAGTTGAGAAGAAAAGAGAGAGAGAATGAAAAAGGTAGTTTATATAAATTTAATCATTGACCATATTAAAAAAATTCATGCCCAGTTTAAAATAGGAAAAAGAAGAAGAAGAAGAAGAAGAAGAAAAAGCAATCCGCCTAATTAAAAAAAAGTAATGCTATAGTCACAAACTATTTTACAACATTTTTACAAACTATTGATGTAGCAAATTCTTACTGGTTCTAATCTAGGACACCACTAACATTACATTTTTATTTACCAATAATTATTTGAAAAATACTTAAGCCACATCAACAATTTGTAAAAATGTTGTAAAATAGTTTGTATTTGTAGCATTACTCATTAAAAAAGAAAGAAAGGCAAACAGTCGACACAAACAAGTAATCATGCCTAGTTGGAAAAAAAAAAAAAAGAAGCAAACAATCAAAAAAAACAAGTAATCATTACCTATAAAATAAATAAATAAATATACAAAAGCAAACAAGCAATCACACCCAGTTGACAACAACAAAAAAAAAAAAAAAAAAAAAAAAGAAAAAGAAGAAGAAGAGGCAAACAATCAAAATGAGAGAAGAATGGTAGTCTAGTTTGTACGTTTTTAGACCCCTTAAACATTAACAGATTAACCTAGTTATTGAGCCAAGTGATTAATTTAGGTAAATTATTCAAATCTAGGTTAACACAAATAAATCATATCATTGAACAATGCGGAAAACATAACGATATGATAACCAAAAAAAACCAAACGGGTAAAAAACCTAGGGATGATTTAACCTAGTAATCCTCAAGGTAAAACAGATCCACTATGAAAGAATTGAAATTTACACAATAGCGACTTAGACCACTAACATCCTATTGCTACCTCGAGTAGGAAACTTACTACCATGATCACGTGACAGCTCCGAGTTCACGGACTACTTCTTTCTTGGATTCACAGTATCCACAAGTACTCCCACTTGTGTTTTCTTTAAGTTCTTTATGTAACAACTGAAGCGATCATCAAGCTTTTGACATAATCTTGACTCTTGATAACCCTAACTATATGTGAATGCAAATACATCGAGATCTCACAAGAGATTCACATACACAGCATAAACAACAACTTTAGAGAGGTTTGGGTACAAAACCCTACATCTATAAAAGAGGCACCAGATGCACTATAATCTCTCTAAAGAACTTATAAAAACGTTCTTAGGGTTTCCTTTATATATTAGGAGTGTTTTACTTAAAATCCAATACGTTTAGTAGAGTTTGGGTTGAATTGAAATTCTGCAGAAAAATAAATTTGCACGTCGATCAATCGAAAATCGATCGAGTCTAATTTTCGATCGATCAAGCCTTACAGATTTAGTCCAATAAATTCTGCAATCACATGATTCCAATTTTACAAATAAACATACTTTGAGCAAGCCTAAAGCTAGATTCTATGTTTTGATCATAGTTTGCCAATATAATACAAATTGAAATTCTAATACATTAGTTCCTAAAGTCTTAGAACCTAACAAACTCCCCTTTTGACAATCTGTCACAAAACACATCACAAACATGATATGCTCAAAGTTACAAACAGCCCAAATACAATTCAACCTAACTACTATCTATCAGTTGTCAGTGTAGACAACAGCCATGACTGAATTAACCTGTATATTCCTGAAACATTTAACAAACACATAAACGCATGTGTGAAAAATACAAGTAAAACAAAAGAAACAAACTAAAGCAAATAACAAATATGCAAACTAACTCTCCCCCTAAGATAGATACATTAAAAAAAATTTATTTTCTCCCCATTTCAAAAACAATTTCAACTCCCCTTAAACAAAACAAACAAGAGTCCCACATATGTCCACATTTCATCTAAATCTCTCCATTTTTGTCACGTATGGACAAAGATAACTCAAACAAAGAGTAAATAGTAAACATACGTAACAAAAGTTAAGAGACAATAAAAAATTAAGGGAACACAAAACAATTCAACTCTATAGAAAATAGAGATAACTCCCCCTATGAACAACAAAGGCTAGAAACAAGCTTCTCCCTTTATAAAAATAGGAAAAACAAAACAAGTTTTAAGAAAAACAGTTTTGGGGAAAATTTAGGAGGTGGGGAAAATAAAAACACACAAACCAAACTTAAAAATTAAGTTGAGGATATACATGAAAAAAATATTCTCTCTTTCAATAAATGCAAACTTGACACTATATGACCTATAAACAGATGGTTTTTTGAACTCAAATCGAGTAGAGAAAATATTTGCACAATATTGGGTCCATTTGGATATAACTTATTGTTGCTGAAAGTTGTTGAAAGTTGTTGAAAACTGAAAACACTGTAACAAAATAATTTTTAAATCTATGAATAGTACCGTGGGACCAATTTTTAATATTTTTTAATGCATGAACAGTGCATGAATAGTGTGTAAACAGTGCGTGAACAGTGATTTTTGTCCCCTGCACAGTGAACCCATGTGATGTTACTGTTCACGCGTAGGGGGAAAAAAAAAAAAAAAAAGATAAAACGTGAAACGCCAATGCAGGGAACGCTGAACCCAAACACATACATTATCTATTATATCTGAAAAAATATATTTTCCTCAATTCACACATAAAAATAGCATATACTAAAATGTACATAACTCAAAAATTAATCAATCAATTTTTAAATCAAGTTGAGTACCCAATTTAGCAAAGTGTATGCATGTTATGTGTAAAAACAATGAGATATATGACTACAAAACTGCAAGATGGATACAAAAAACAATGCAATGCATATGAATCCTAAACATAAATGATGCATGGAAAAAGATTGGTCAAAAATCTAAAAACTTAAAATTTTCAGTTTCGATTGGTCGAGCATTGATCGAATACCAATCGAGTCAGACAAATTCAAACCAAAATTTTTATCGCAATTTCGATTAGTCGAGAGACAGATTTGATCGATCAAAAATCTGGAAAAATCAAAATTTTGAAAAACAGAGCAGTTTAATGCAGAAACTCCTCAAAGTATAGTGTTTCATGAATGAAATGCATGATTATGAGATTAAAGGTTTTTCAAAAACACTAGAATTCAACCTAGATCTTCTAAAAACAAGTTTTTCAACCAATTTGTCCTAAAAACTCAAACATTAAACAAATTTTGCATCAAAATCAAGGAACATATAATCTTGGATGGCCAAACCAAATTCACACACAATTTCATGTACTAAGTTTAGCAAAGAATAACTTGTGTAGTGTGTGCAACTAGTAATAACATAAGATACATGTGAGGTGATATATAGATAGTAATCAATCACAATCTCTACAAAATTCATCACATAAGTTTGAAAGAGACTATCATTTAAAGAGTTACATCATATAACTACCACGTCTCTTAAAAAACAAGCTTGCAATCATGTAAGTTTCTTGTTTGTCTCATAATGTACACACCAATTTTATTTCATTGTGAATTTATTATAGCCCAATAATGTACACACCAGTTTTATTATTAATCCAAGTTTACACCTTATGTTCTTTTTGTGCATGTGCTACACTTTCTCAAGCACAAAATCTTATGATATGCACTAAGGTGTTCATGATTAGCTAGTAAATAGTGATGAGATGGTTATTTATGCCTTTCTCATTAAGTTCAGGTAATCAAAAACTATAAACAACTCCCATACAATATGTACTACAAAGCTAAAACTAGCAAAGTGCAGTAAAATAAGTCATCCAAGTTAAATAAGGTACACAAACATGTTATGTAAAGATAATATGGCCAATCTTGATTACAAATCCAAGATATATAATACAAAAAAAAAAATAATAATAACAATCTTTTTGATTTAAAACAAATTTTATGACCAAAAACAAAAATTACACATTATGCTAAATGAATAATGCAAAGCAATGCATGATAGTGTTTAACTAAGTTATAAAGGGTACACAAATAAGAAATATCAATTTCTTAATTAACCCATGAGTACATATACAAACTACTACATACTCATACAAAATCATATTTATCTAAAAATAATCATGCACTTAGTTCAGCAATACACACTATTCAAGTTTCTCTATAATGTCAAGCATATTCTAAATTAAGAGAGAGATATCATAATTCATGTAATCATCAAGAAAAATAAAACTAGACACAAAATAAAATATTTTTGTCTTTTTGAAAATTTTCAATGTTTTTGGATTTTTGAATAATCAAAACAACCTAAGAAAATAAAACAACCAAAAACTAAAAGTAAACATGTCCACAAATAATTGAAAGAATTAAATCAGGGACAAGTAAACAACACTCACCTTAGCAAATCTTTTCTCACCCATATAGCACGAGTCTTTGGTTTTGTAAGTGAAAATCCATGAGAAATAGAGTGTATTTGAGGGATTATACCAATCTTCTGAGAAAGACTGAAATCCTCCAAATTCCTTTCACAAGCCAACAAGCTCAAATTTTTCAAAAGAATATGAAACAATTTATATGGACTTATGGTAGGAGAAATATCATCACATATCTTAGACTGAAACACAGAATACTTAAATTTTAATTTATGACAATTAGGACGAATGTGACTGGAGACATCACAAAAGTGACAAACAGGAATAAATTTAGGAACATCAGTATTCCTAACAGCAAATCTAGTTTCAGTTTTTGGTTTTCTTCTCAACAAAGAACAATTTGGTCTAATATGACTAACAACACCACAAAGGTGACAGGTAGGCACAAAAATAGATTTATTTTGCACATTAGCAGTAGGTTTAGACATAGGTTTAGAAGCTTCAGCGTCTACATCAGAACTTTTACCTTTGTCTAACCTAGCAAAATAAATATTTTCTTTATTATTCCTCTTGAAAGGAGGGATATAAATTTTCTCAGTTTTAGGCTTAAGAGAAACAAAAACACTTCTGTTATCAACAGCAGGCTTGGTACTAGTCAAATTTTCAATTTTAACTTTAGATTCAACTAACTCTTGTTCCAAGCTTTTCATCTTCTCATCTTGAGAGGAAATTTGATTTCTCAAAAATTCATTCTTTTTATTAGATTCATTTAATCTAACAACCAATTCCTCTTTTTCAAGATTAGCCAATTTGAACTCTTCCTTGAATTTCTTAGTAATTTTCTTAGATTTCAATAATTCCTTACAAAGAATTTTACAGGTATCAATAAGATCAACAGAAACAATAGTGTCATTTTTATTAAAATCATCACAATAAAAAATAATAAGACACTTAAAATTATCCATGATAAGAGGGATCAAGGATCAACTCTTAGATCAAAGGATCTAAACACTAGAGCTAACCCGTTCTAATACCACTTGTACAGTTTTAGACCCCTTAAACACTAACAGATTCACCAAGTTATTTAGCCAAGTGATTAACTTAGGTAAATTATTTAGATCTAGGTTAACACAAATAAATCATATCATTGAACAGTGTAGAAAATAAATAACACAACGATATGATAACCCAGGAAAACCAAACCGGTAAAAAACATGGGGAGGATTTAACTTAACTATTCTCAAGGTAAAACAGATTCACTATGAAAGAATTGAAGTTTACACAATAGCGACTTAAACCACTGACGTCCTATTGCTACCTTGAGTAGGAAACTTACTACTATGACCACGTGATATTTCCGAGTCCACAGACTACTTTTTTCTTAGATTCACGGCATCTACAAGTATTCCCACTTGTGTTTTCTTTAAGCTCTTTATGCAGCAACTGAAGTGATCATCAAGCTCTTGACATAATCTTGATTCTTGATAACTTTAAGTATATGTGAAAGCAAACACCTCGAGATCTCATAAGAGATTCACATACACAGCATAAACAACAACTTTAGAGAGGTTTTGGGTACAAAACCCTACATCTATAAACGAGGCACTAGATTCACTTTAATCTCTCTAAAGAACTTATAAAAACGTCATTAGGGTTTCCTTTATGTACTAGAAGTGTTTTACTTGAAACCCAATATGTTTAGTAGAGTTTGGGCTGAATTGAAATTCTGCAGAAAAATAAATCTACATGTGGTTCGATCGATCGAGTCTAATTTTCGATCGATCGAGCCTTGCAGATTTAGTCCAATAAATTTTGCAATCACTTGATTCCAATTTTACAAATAAACATATTTTGAGCAAGTCTAAACCTAAACTCTATGTTTTGATCATGATTTGCCAACATAATATAAATTGAAGTTCTAATACATTAGTTCCTAAAGTTTTAAAATCTAACAAAGTCATTTCACTTCTTCTCAAAAAGTCATTTAACTGTAATTCCTCTTCTGTTCCCCATTTCCCCCCTAAATTGGGTTATAATTTATTTTTAGTGGATCTAGAGAGAAAATACATGGATCCTACCAAAGTCTTTCACCTTTTTCTTTCTCAACCAAAAAATCAAAAAACCAATTTTCTCCCCTATTTTCTTCTACCCCAAAATCACCCAAATGGCCTGTAAGCTACCAATTTACAACCAAAACCGCATGGTCCGTATAAATTTATCATAACTACTGGTTCTAGTGAGCTAGCTCAGTAATCTTAGCACATCCCTTATGTTTCTGATTTAGAGGGCTTATTTTCGTACACCTTTTGTGGCGGTAAGAAAGTGTTGTTTCTTTCTATAAAAACATAAATAGTTTCTGAAGGTTTATTTTTGCAGAATAATCATTTTTATTTTACAAAACCAATTGAAGGACCAAGCCCATCTCTTTTTGCTAGGTCTGAAACAGAGGAGGATTGAGAAGAGATTGCAACTAGCCTATCAGTAAATAGGACATAGCCCAAGAAACTGAAAGGCACACTATAGGCCAAAATATAAACATCTCTGCCAACATGGACAAAGTCCCAAGCAACAAAAGTAGAGAGAATAGTTTTCACATCATCCACAATACTAGAAAGAGACCACGGTCCAATAGCCGAATCACCTTTGATAATGGCAAAGCTAGAACCATGGAGCAACTTCAATTGCTAGGAGAGTTGCCCTCACTATTAATGAATAGTTTCAGTTGAGCTTTGGAAAGCATATATCTTAAATATGTATTGTAGGGAAAAATTTTGGTTCTTCCTAAATCAATGGCGGAACTAAGGTTGGAATAGCAAGGGAGATTGTAACAAAATTCTCTTAGGTTCTAACCATTTAGGTCTACCAAGTGTCATGTGAGATCACTGCCTCAACTTCTTTTCAAATTCTCTCACATGCCTTTTTGCCGAACAGCAAATCATATTTGCTTGATTGAAATTCCTTTTTGTCCAACTACAATTTCAGTTCTTGAAATCCCAACCCAATTACAAATTGATCCACAATATACAAAATAATCAAATGTTTTATTACAAGAAAACTTTGGCATAGAATATGTCAACACAAAATAAATCTAAAACCAATCATGATCCTGGGATTGAATTTAATGAAGCGAGTCTAGATTTTAAAGTAATTGTAGAAGAGCCATAACTTTTGATGATCCAATAGAGAAAATGCATGGTTCTTATAGGGAATCAAGATTCATGCGTTATGGATCAATATTGTTACTACATGATCTCAATTGAAAACAAAAGTTGCCTTTTTTTTAAATTTTTTTTTTAAATGTTCAACTAAGCTTTATATACGTTGACATTGCATCCACTACCAATTCTGTGTTCTTAATAATAAAGTTGGTGTGAGGGATTTCACAATTCACTCCAATACCAATGGGCTTGGTCTGCGATTGAATGCTATAAAAGATTTGTGCCCCCTCATCCTTCACCAATTGGTCATTGGATGGATCGGTAAGGCATACGGTCCAATAAGTGGTATTAGAGCTTGGTCATAGATTCAAGTCGTTGAAGCCGCATTGTGAGGGAGGGATTGTGAGGGATTTCACAATTTGCTCCAATACCAATGGGCTTGGTCTGCGATCGAATGCTATAAAAGATTTGTGCCCCCTCATCCTTCACCAATTGGTCGTTGGATGGATCGGTAAGGCACACGGTCCTACAATTGGATGTTTGTTAAAATTTTTAGTTTTAATGATCGATATTATACTGATCCATTCTATTGAGGAATTTAAACTATATGTGCATTCTTGATCAAATATTTTATGATTTAGTCCACAATTTTCTAGATCTTATGCAATTTGAGGAATAAAAATTTGAAATAGCTAACGCTCAAGAGAAATAAGGTCCACTAACTTTCCACAACGAAAAGGGAAAAAAGATATAAAATGTATCCTCCAATCTAAAACTTAATAGTTTGCCTATGATACTATTTGCGTTCATTGTATTGTCAAGTAAACCGTAGTTCTCAATTTGATGTTGCAGAAGCCTAATGAAAGTACACATGATGCTCTCTTGATGGAACAGAAACTAAACTATTAGTTTCTAGTAGTAAACATTGAATCCACAAGGAAAAACACTAGAATCCACCAGAGAAAGAATTTGACAAAAAGTCTATGTTTACTGATAATAATCTAATTTTCCTCTGATGGTTGCAAAACATATAAATACTGAGAAAAATGTCTAAAATCTTAATTCGCATTAATTACGCAATTAGGTGACAAAATATCAAAATTTACCAAAAATGGAAAAATTAAGTTAAATGCAGAATCATAAACTACTGACCTTAAAAGTCATCCCAAACAGACGAGACTTTATTCTGACTTTTAAAATAAAAGTTATTAAGGCAAAATAAATATTTCTATAAATAACTAAAACACTATTTTTGGGGCTTTAACAAAGGAATTCGCCTAAATTTAGGTGACGCTTACCATGAATCTAGATCAGAATGCCATTTCCCTTAAACTTGCCAAATTTCATGCAATTCCAACATTGTCGCCCCGATGGCCTCTATTAGTACCCTCCTTTGATCTTGTGTTGTGACTTCTTGCGCCCTTGCTACTCCAGGAAGGCATTTGTTGTTTATTCCACATCACAGTTAGTATTGGATTGTGAGCATTACTAATTTCATTGTTAAGGCCATAAAGATTTCATCAAATATTTTAAGCAATAATGAAAAAATGTTCATTGACAAGCTAAAACAAAATACAGTTCACAAAGTTCAATACCTCATAAATTCAATGTTTCCCTTAGAGAAGAGATGTATTATATCTAGGACAGAGAGTCCTATTGTATTGATATCATTTCAGTTGAAGAATCCGTCAGTGATCTTCTTGGTGGAGAAAATAGGAAAGGTTTGGGGGGGGGGGGGGGGATTTGCAAGGAGTTGAGACTCCCTCCAACATTTCCACCACTCTACTCATTGATGGTCGGTTTAATCCAATGTGGAAAATATATTTCACTTGAAAAATCAACAGTAACATCAACATTCTTTTGGCCTCCCACCATTTCTAAGACCATCATTCCATAGCTATAGACATCTGACTTGTGAGAGACCCCTCCAAAAGTTCTACTAAACACTTTTGGAGCTATGTATCCTGTGGTCCCCCTTGCACCCACTATTGATATATTACTCTTTTCTCTAGGACATATTTTTGCAAGGTCAAAATCAGAAATTTTTGGGCAAAAATTCTCATCTAATAGAATGTTATGAGGCTTTATGTCAAAATGCAAAATTTGTGTGTTGCAACCTCTATGCAAGTACTCTGAGCCTCGTGCAATGCCAATTGCAATTTTGTATAATGTTTCCCACCCCAATTGATGATCAAAATTTGAAGGATTTCCTTTATATATGAACTTCTCAAGAGATCCATTAGGCATAAGCTCATAGATAAGAGCTCTTTTAGATCCCTCAGAGCAAAAGCCCTTAAGAGTGACAATGTTAACATGGGAAGTCCTACTAATACTTGCAACCTCATTAATGAATTCCTCTCCATTACCTTTCGATTCTTCCAAAACCTTCACTGCCACAAAACAACCATCTTGTAATTGCCCCTTGTAGACACAACCATAGCCCCCTTGGCCTAATTTATTATTAAAGGACTTGGTCATTGACTTTATATCTGAATATTTGTATCTTCTAATAACAAGAGGTTTGTGATTCCTTAGAAAGGCCTCGACACTCTTATGAGTTAGAGTCATAATTAATTAATAATTATTTAAAATATAAATAAATATATTAAATTAGCAAAAATTAAAAAAAAAATTGAATAAAAAATCCAAATAAATATAGAGATCTTATAGACATTTCACAATAAATTAATTTATGAAACCCAAAAAAAAGTTAATAGAAATTTTCCCATGAAATTAATTATATACATACATACATACATACACACACACACACACACACACACATATATATATAAGAAAAGCAGCAACTTGAACAGTGGGGGACATTAATGTGTATAATAAAAGAAAAAACGAAGAAGTGGGTTCTTGTTAACTTAATTGGTAAAGTCTTTAATGGTTGAATAAGAGTTTTAAGGTTCAAATCTCGCCTACACCAAAAGCTATCATAAGAAATAGATGCTGTAGGTTAAAACTCTTTATAAAAAAAAGATTTAGAAAAAAAAATTATGTATAAAAGTTCTTTCTATTTTATAATTATTTTAATATAAGATATGAAAATTTACATAAAAATAATTTTATTTTCTTAATTATGATGTCATCAATTTGACTATTGGTCCAACCTCAATCAGACCATAAAACTAAGAACCACTTTCTTTTTCAGATCTTTGATCGGTTTAGATTTTAAAACCATGTATATACCACTGAGAAAATTAAATAATTAAATACATGGTTAGTATTAGCGACCCTGCAATGTCCTTTAACAATGACGATTCATATGGTATAATGGGAAGCAAATACCCACATCCCAATGATCTATAGTTATTCCTCTTCGGTTTGTACATTAAGCTCCCAATTTATATAGTGCCAAAACCTCAAGGTCCATACAAATCTCTCATAATCGCTGGTTCTGGTGAACTGGCTCAGTAATCTCGTCCACCTTTTGTAAAGGGCAAGTTAAGTGCCATTTCTATGAATAGTTTATGTTGAGGTTTGGAGATTGCATATATTGTTGGCATACATCTGGTTTTTTATTATACTTGAGCTCACCGCATTTTTTTTTTTTTTTTTTTGGGAATTGCTTTGTATTGCTTTTAATTAATCAAATGAAATCTCATTTTCAATTTTCTTTATGTTTCTTTTTCAAGGTAAATATGAAGATGACTTTCTCTGAAATCTCCATTTTGATTGCTTATTTTTCAAGCATGATACATTGAAATCTAATTTTATGATATGCGTGATGACAGATAAGAGGGTTGATGTCAAATTAGGTCAGTATTATTATTATTATTATTATTATTATTATAAGAGGGCCAAACTAAATATATTAAGATAATTTAAATTCATATATATATATATATATGTGTGTGTGTATATATATATATATATATAAACACACACACAAACAGATTATACATAAAGTATGCTGATCACATAATTTAACATATGTTATTGTTTAACATTTAGCCAGTGTTGTAAGTTGTGAACTATCTTTTAAATCATATTGATCACAATTAACATTCTTTAAAGTTTAAATATTTTAGAACAAGAGTTTTTGAAAAATAATTTAAATATTATACAGTTAAATACTAATATTTTTACATGTTATGAAACTTATAAAAAATTAATTAAATTTAAATAATAATAAATGTCACTTTATAAACATATATATACAAGTCAATATTAGAAAAACATTTAAAATATTTATTATATTTCAAAAATGAAAAAATATAATAAGAATCTCTAACTTGTATCCATAAAATCCAAATTGTTCATTCGTATTAAAAAAAAAAAAAACGGTGTGTATGTGTGTGTGTGTATATATATATATATATATGTAATTCTCCTAATGCAAAATAATAATAAAAAAAAGTTTTGTTCTTAAAAAATAAAGAAGGCTTTTATCCAAAAAAAATACTTATTGATCTATTTATAAGAAAATTAAGAATAATCAGAGAAAAAATTGTTGCATCTATTATTTATGTAAACTTAACCACTTTTAGGAAAATATACCTTAAACACAGTAGGATTAACAGCATTGCTAGAGCACTTTTGTGTGGACTAATATTGAATGTGAATCAATGATAAGTGTGGATGCACTTTCTGGACATTTAGAAGTCTTTCCTAGGATTCTCTCATAGAAAAGAAGTCTTTCCTAGGAAAATTAAGTCTCTACTATTGAGGCTGGTTAGTCTTAACCAAAGACTTTTTTCGTGCTCTTATTGGGTGCATGGGTTAAAAGAGAGGCTGTTTGCTTCTCATAATCTCTGGAAATGTGGTTAAATCATTGTGTTTCAGATTTTTTGTGCCTTAGTCTTTTCCTCCTTTAGTGTAGCTCGCACCGGCAAAAGACTTCAGTATATAATAATATATATACTTTGATTGATATAAAAGAGAGAGAGGAAAAAGTAACATAAGCTGAAGAAAACTCACTATTTAGAGGATCATTCTTAATTGAATAAATGAAAAGTTAATTGATGACCTATGGGCAATGTTTATGAAACATTTTAAAAAACTTTTTATGAAACAAAGAAAAAAGTAACTGATTTTTTAATAACTTTTTATATTTTTCATGAAAGTTGCATCAAAACTTTCATAAAATGGTTATTAATAAATGTTCTAAACGTACTTGTCACGCCCCAAACTAAAATGGTCCAAAGTATGAGAGAAACATTTTAAAGGTACTTGTAGATTTTTCCTTTTTGACAATTCAATCCAAATAATTCATATCAAGAACCAACATCAAGAATTATCATAATAATTTTTTTTTAAATACTCCAAAAGTAAATCAGAGCTCTATACAATAATTACAATGACCATTGCCCACAAAAGAATGGAGGTCTGAATAAATATTATTACATATCATCAACTTGTCCCATCAGTAGGAATAAAAATCATCACCACTATTAGATACAAAAGATTGAGTCAAGCCTACTTTAGGATGTACATTTAAAGATCACTATAACAAAAGTCCAGCCTTCATAAGTAGTTAGTCTAACCATTGCTAGCCACAAAAACCTATCTCAAAACAATCGTTGCATGCTCTGAAAAAGTTTGTAAAAGAATGGGATGAGACAGAGCCTAGTAAGTAGCATAATTAATGGGGTGGGGGAAATGCAAGTCTCATGATAACACAGTTTTCAGACCCGGATCTTTTAACGAATCAGAAAGGAAGAAGTTCAAGGTTTTTAAGGTCAACTGAGGTTAAACCGTGATGATGTCATAATTAATTTAATAATAATAAAATACAAACAAAAGGTATTAAAATGGAAAACATTAATAAATTTTTCCTAAAAATATGTCTAAAAAATAAAGCAACTTTCAAATGAACTTTCACCATTTTTATAAGGTTAATAGAAAATAATAAAGCATAAACAAGTGTAAAAAAATTGTGTTTAGTAATCTTTCAAATAAAAAATTATCTAAAATAAAATCATTTTCAACATAAATCAATAAATTGTATATTCACATGTAAAAAGTATAGTTCTTGAACCTATAATAAAATTATCAAATAATAATATATTGAGATGTGTAATATAATAAATTGGAAAACTATAATCTAAATTGTAAATAAATAAAACATTAAATCCAAGAATGACACAACAAAGGAGCATAGCCTATTGGTTATTGTATCAGCATTTGATCTACTAATCCCTGGTTCCATCCCTCGCCTACATTCATTTGGAAATTTTTATATTTAAAATGACTGAATCGTAACTTCCCCTTAAAAAACCAAATTTCTACCCGATTCAAGGTTGCCCAGGTCAGATCGACTGGTCCGGTTCAAGTCTGACAACTTTGCATGATAATGAGCATTTCACAAAACATGCTCCAAAAATAACTATGAAACTACATATTATTCACTATAAGCCAGAAAAATATCCAATACTATTTCAAAACCAATATCATGGCACAATAGCAAGACTACATCAAAAGCTCACAAGTTAATGTATTTGAAATACATGGTTCACTTCCAAGTAGTTTCATAAAATATTTCTATAATTAAATATCTACAATATTCTCAAAGTCCTCAAAATCATTTCTTGTCATAAATATTTTGCATAAATTTCTCAAATAATATAGGCTAAGATAAAACATCTTTAGAATTTGCAAATAATACAATAAATACAAAAAATCCATTTCTAAGAATTTTATAAAAGATGCTTTATCTTTTCCATGCTAACAAATTATGCATTTCCCCATATGCATTACCAAATATGATGCACTTTTCATAAATAGTTATATATAATAGGGTCACAATACAATACTTTTTAAGAAAACATAACACCACAAATAATTTTCTGTTTGACAAAAAAAAAAAAAAAAATTATGCAACATGGTTATTTTCCAAAAATCTTATTCAATAGCTGCTTACCTTGCAACCTGCAAAAGCCTAATTCTCTAAGCTCCAAAAGAGATTAGCTAGAATTTAAACAATACAAAGCAAACCTATCACAATAAACATAAAGCTTGAAATTGTATTTAGCTACAAATTAGGAATTGCCAAATAAGCATTTAATTAGGCAAGCCTAGCATTTAACCTCACAAATAATGTATTCCACATCCAAAATTTCTCAACAATATAAAATACACAGCATAGACTCCAATTTATACTCATAAATCATTTAAGGTATTATCGCTAATATCAAAACCTCAACACTTAATAAGTAGTTCCCATAAGATTTATATAATATTATCAAGAGACCTATGACACCAAAATCATAATATTCTCCAAGACAAACAATTAGAATCTTTAACTAGTTCCAAATAATCAATGCGTAAATGTACTTTTAGTCCTTATATTTTGACTTTTTTCCATTTTAGTCCATACATTTTATTTTTACCATTTATAATCCCTAAACCAATTAACGTCCTTCATTTAAGTCCTTGAAAGCACCATTCTGTCACCAAACTAATGAAAAAACTGATGGATCAATAAAATAATAATTTTTTTTACACGTTGGTCAATAAAATAACGGGAAAACTCACGTAAAGGGAATCTGGCGAGCAAGGTAAAGAAATCAAACTCACCCACTTTGACACGTGGCTTTTCCGTCCCAAACCCAGTCACGTGTGTGTCACTCACCAACCAATCCAGCCTCGAAGGTTGCACACTGCTCGTCGGGCTCGTGCATGTCCCCTGAAATTCCTCCTGTGACGGCGATGAGTGGATGAGTCTAGCCGAAGTGGTTGAACTCTGTTTTAGGATATACGAAACAGGGGATGAAGTTATCATTAAGAACTTGAATATTGCATGTGTTTATGTACCTTTCTCTTAAATAGTTTGAATTTACAAAGTAGATGGGGGCGTCAATTTGGAGAATGAGAACTCCAGGAACATTACTAGCGATTGGATATTGATCAATGCTTCTGGAAGCCATGGAGTTGGGAATGTTCCCTAAGGCAAAAGTCCTTGGTCTTGCTACAAATAGGAGTACCCTTAGCAAGGATAATGTAACCTACAATTTCAAATATAAACCACATAAACAACAACAATAATAAAAGTTTTATTTTAAACCTTATAGTTTAAGAGGAGAATAATAAATTAACCCATATTGTTTTTTTTTTTTTTTTGTGGATGATGTTCCTAATCCACTTACCACAACGACAAGGCCAACCTCAACGCTAAAAAAGACAACACTAATATAGGCACCAATACAGACAACGAAATCAAACTTGTCGATATTCCAAAGGTGGATGGCAGCTTCATAGTCGATAATGCCAAGCATGGAAACTATGATTATAGAGGAGAGCACTACAAGAGGTGTGTAGTGGAGCAATGGCGTAAGGAATAGCAATGTGATCATCACTGCTGTTGCCATGACTATGTTGGACACTGCAGTCTTGCACCTTGCATTGAAATTCACTGCAGTTTGCGAAAAATTGACGTCCCCATTTACTTTGCAAATTCAAACTACTTAAGAGAAAGGTACATAAACAAATGCAATATTCAAGTTCTTAATGATAACCTCATCCCCTGTTTCATATGTCCCAAAACAGAGTTCAACCATTTCGGCTAGACTCATCCACTCAATAGATAGCATCAATCTAAAACGGTGACCCACATGTGCATTAACAGTTGCAACATGCTGATACTGAGGTAATGATCAAAATCATGTTGGAGCTTAAGAGCATTCTTGATCATTGAAGGTTCACACCTAAGCACTGCAACAAGGTAAAGTCATCCGTAACGTAATTTTTATTAAGGTTACACTTTGGCTACTGCAAGGTTTAGATTTAAATGGTTGAAGATTAGAACAAGTATTAACTGGACATTCAGCCACAATTATGCAATTTATAGACTTCGACATGAGTTGAGTTTTGTATAAAGACTATTACCTAGTGTTGGTCTTGTAAGATCAGGGGACTTAAGAGGGGTGATGCGGATACAATAAATACTTAAGCTGCTCAGTTGGAAGCCTGAGTTACACTGAGTATTAAAATATAAATAGGTAACAAGGTTCAAAACCCTGTACCGTTCCTTGTGTAGACCGCAAGATCCAATATCAATGTATTTGGTCATAGTTTCAAAACAATTCCCCATCCTAATACTGAAGTAAGATAGTCATAATGTCATATATATATATATATATATAGACACACTCTTTGTCATATATATATATATATATATAGACACACTCTTTGTATGACCAAGGGGCTATATATACTATTTTAAAGTATTAAACGGCTCAAAGTTTCAACCTACCATGCACAACCCTCCTCCTTTTTCCAAACTTAGGACCAAAGGTAAACAAAACCAGCCAAACACCGTTGTCTATTAACCAAGCGTCTTCAATTATTGATTCATTTTTCTTCCTTGGTTTCTTTTTCAATCTCTGGCTTACAATTTGTTGCACTTTTCTAACTGATTAGTGGTTACACTATTCTCGTCTTTTGTTTCGTTGAATCACATAGTTTATAGTTCTTCCACAGCATGTTAAAATGAAACTAAAACTAGAAAAAGAGCAACTCATCAATAACAATATATTTTTTTAATTACCTCGGCAACGTTCTTGGAGTTCTCATTCTCCAAATTGACGCCCCCATCTACTTTGCAAATTCAAACTATTTAAGAGAAAGGTACATAAACACATGCAATATTCAAGTTCTTAATGATAACTTCATCCCCTGTTTCGTATATCCTAAAACAGAGTTCAACCACTTTGGCTAGACTCATCCACTCACCGCCGTCACAGGAGGAATTTCAGAGGACATGCACGAGCCTGACGAGCAGTGTGCAACCTTTGCGAGCTAGATTGGTTGGTGAGTGACACACATGTGACTGGATTTGGGGCGGAAAAGCCACGTGTCGAAGTGGGTGAATTTGATTTCTTAACCTTGCGCGCCAGATTGCCTTTATGTGAGTTCCCCGTTATTTTATTGACCAACGTGTAAAAACTTATTATTTTATTAATCCGTCAATTTTTCCGTTAGTTTAGTGACGGAATGGTACTTTAAGGACTTAAATGAAGGGTTTTAATTAGTTTAGGGACTAAAAATGGTAAAAATAAAATTTAGGAATTAAAATAGAAAAAAGTCAAAATGTAGGGATTAAAAGTGCATTTACGGCAATAATCAATAAAAATTATTTTCACAATCTATTTCACATTAAAAAGCTAAAACCCCAAAAAATCTTCACCACTTAGATAGCCACTAATGGTGCACGAAAATCAGTAGGCTGTGTTAGGACATATGTGATTTGATATTAGGAACATATGTTAATATAGAATTGGCTAATCCTTGACAAAATGCACTTTACTTGTAATTGGATAGATCTAGGATGTGTTTAGTGCTTCAAGGAACAAGGTTTCAAGTTCTAGTATTAAAGCCATTCAAATTTGTCCAAGAAACAAGTGAAGAAGTGTTGGATTTTAAAACTCAACAGCTAGTATCTATCGAGGTTTAAAAAGCTGCTGAAACTCGATGCTCAACAGTTAGCTCAATAGATATCCTATCTGTCAAGATTTATGAAATTCATTTTTCAGAACTGATTTTCATCCAATCAGTGTATTTGTTTGGACTTTCTTTTCTTATAACCCTAAACATATATAAGGATTATTTTAAGGGCCGTTAAAGGTTGTGCAAGTGTGAAGCAAAGTTTTGTTCATGCAAATTGTGACCGGAGACAAAATTTACCTTAGTTCATCTTTCTCTTGAAGAAGCTGCTGTGTTTGTGCACTGTAGGGTTTTGTTACCAAAAAACTTCGTGATCTTCATCATGTGATGAACTGAAGAACTTTGCAGCTAACATCTTTCTTAAGTTGGTGATTAAGTCGCGTATTGGGATCTGTGCATCTATTGGTTAGTCACGTACTAGGAGCCGTGTATTGAAAATGAGAGATTGTCACTACAGAACAAGTCCAATTGGGTGTTGAGGTAAATGTTCAACTGTAGGTTGGTATAAGGTACTGAGATTCCTTTACTTGTAACTGTTTGTTATAATAATAGTGAATTCTTAAGAGTGGTGACCTTAAAATCACCCGGTGGCCGTGTAGATTTTTCCCATTTGTAAACAAATCATCGTTCCACTGCATTTAGTTAATTGGTGATTTGTTTGTGTTACCATGCATTTTGCATGTTAATTGAATTAATTAATTAACTTGGCTAAATTAATTGGTTAATTTATCACAAGAGGTCAATACATTCTTGGCTTATCAGGTTGGAGTGCTTCAAACTATGGTAATGGCTTTTAGTCCTAAAAAGAAAAGAAAGAACTCTCAAGGGTGACCAGTGTAACCTGGCCAAGGACCCTCCGTTGATTAAATTAGTTTTCTCTCTAGAACACAAGGAAGGGAAAAATAATGAATGGTGGTACTTACCTTGAGTGAATAGGACTTGTTCCTTTTATAAAGAGTTAGAAGTGAGTCTACTTGTTCGGATCTACCACCATCGTTGGTGATGTGAGTAGTTAATGGAGAAAGTGGGTAAATGGAGTACGTGGAGCGAATTACTAGGAACTCTTTCCATGTTTTGAGGGTAGTACACTATGGTCAGATCATAAAGAAGTTTATGAGAAGTCCTTTTGTAGAATTCACCAAGTGTTATTTGGTCATCCTTATGTTTGTACTATGGACAACCTTCTTGGTCTTGTTATCAAGGGTCTTGTATTGTTCCTGAGTACAATGTTCTTGTTCTCCTCTTCTTAAGGTTTCCTAGACGTGGTCAAATTATAGACGCGATGACTGCGGACGATCATCATGGAAGAATATCCTTAAATTAGTCCCTATCAACCACCATTATAAAAACTCTAAACCCACTAATCAAATAATTCCACCAACACAAAACCCATACATATAAACACATGAATATCACTTTTAAAGCTCATAAATCATATGAGTATCATTATCAAAGCTTAGATAAAGAAAACCTCTAGCAAAAGCATATAAACCCACCAAAAAGATTAGAACTTTTACCTCAAATAAAAGATATGAAGGTGCTTAGAGGTTCTTAAGGATTTTCTGGTGATCTTGCCAAACAAATGATGGTGGAGATGGTGGTAAAGGAGGTACAGCAGTGGGAGAGGACAAGAGAGTGAGGGATATTTATGAGAATGAGTGATGGGGGATAGAGAGGCAGGTAGGGCATGTGGGGCACCAAAAAAAATCTAACTTCCATTTTTTTTTTTCTTTTTGACTATGGTGTTACATTCTTCCCCTCTTATAAAAATTTCATCCTCGAAATTGTACATATTATACTCAGGTCTCTTTCCTTTATGCACCTTATCCATATTAATTGAGAGTCACTAACTTGCAACAATTTCATTCTTTTTACTAGAGTTGGTTGAACTCTCAACTATCCAAGTAGGTCTTTAAATAACCTATACAACCTCAACTCCCAACCTTTCTAAATCAATAATGAATTCCCTCTAAGTGGTATGCAAAGCAGCTGAAAAATAACCAGAGACTTTCTACTAAGTGCACCAACAATGACATAGCCTTATAGAGATGATAGTTAATAAAGAAATCATAGTCTTTAAACAATTATAGCCATTGCCGTTGTCTCATATTTAGCTTATTCCAATTAAAGAAATACTCTAAAATTTTATGAACCATAAAAATCTCACGTCTCTCTTGTACAAATAACGTCTCCAAATTTTCAATGCAACACAACTGTAGCCAACTCCAAGTCATGTGGGGTAATCTTTCTTGTAATTCTTATATCCTTCCAAGATCTAATGTATTTCCATCCTTAGAGATCACATAACCTAACAACACTACTTGATTCCACTAGAATTCACATTTCCTCAATTTAGCAAACAATTTATTTTCTCTTAGAATTTGTAAAACAATCCTCAAGTGTTCTTCATGCTCTTCTTGGCTCTTAGAATAAATCAAAATATCATCAATGAACACAATGACAAAGTGATCCAAGTAATTATGAAATGCCACATTCATCAAATCCATAAAGGTAGTAGGGGCATTAGCTAATCCAAATAGCATCATTAAAAACTCATAATAACCATACCTAGTCCAAAAGGGCACCTTTGGTATGTATGTCTTAAATTTTCAACTATTGGTAACCAAAACAAGATCAATTTTAGAAAATACTTGTTCTCTTTGCCATTAGTCAAACAAGTCATCATTGCAAGCCAAAGGATATTTACTCTTAATGGTAACTTAATTTAGATCATGGTAATTGGTACATAACCTTATAGATTCATGCTTCTTCTTAAAAATGCATACAAGCATGATAAAAAGCCAATCGATCCATGCCTAGGATAACATAAAAATCATGCTTATTTAGCAACACCATTTTAGCCAATAACTCTCTACCCTCGATAAAAAGATACAAGACTTGAGCACGAGATTATTCCATATAATATCACCAATTGGGGTAGAAGCTAATAACTTAAAATGAAGGAGTTCTAGGCTCTTATCACAACTTTTTGTAAGGCAATAGAAACAAAGAATGCGTAGAACCAAGATCAAAAGAACTTTAGCATGTGCAGAGAGCAAGAAACTATACCTGTCACCACAGTGTCTGTGGCCTGAACATCCTGGGTAGCCAATGCATACATTCTACCTTGCACCTTCTTTCCATTGTTATTACCCTTAAAGTTTGAGGCAAAGAAGAAGAACCTGATCCTTTAGCAATTGGGCATTCTCTAGCAAAGTGCCTAGGTTGCTTACAATTGTAGCACAACTTAACTCCACCACAAGCATGACCATTATGAAATCTATCACAATGGGAGCAAAGCTTCTTTTCACTTGATTAAGTCGAGGCACCATTGTCTTGCCCATAAGAATGATCCCCATTACTAGACTTCTTAAAGAACCCCTTTTTGAAATATTTCCCCCGACCCTCTCCATGTTGAAAACCAGAGGGTTCTTGCTTCTTTTCATCCTCCCTAGAATCGAGGTTGCACTTAAAGTCCTCTTCTAGATTCATTGCCTGCTTCACAATCTTAATGAAAGTACCCACTTAGAGGCTATAATGTGGGGGCGAATCTTATCATTAAGACATTTTTGAAATTTGCTTACTTTCTTAGGTTCATTCGGAATTAAATATGGAGCAAAGCTTGCTCAACAAACTTTGCAGCATATTCTTCTACAGTCATAGTCCCTTGAACCAAATTAGAAAATTCTCTCTCCTTTTGATCTTTAACTACATCAGGGAAATAAGTCTCATTAAAGACTTCCTTAAAATTCTCCCATGTAATATGAGTGTCCTCTCCCAACTCCATCCTCAACAAGTGCTCAGTGCTTGTCCACCATTTCACGGCAGAATCCTGAAGAGCAAAAGTAGCATACACCACCTTTTAAGGATTAGTGCATTCAAGGTTCTCAATAACTTTTCCATTTTTAGTAGTCAATTTTTTTGTTGCCATTTGGTTAGGTTCACCATTAAAAGTTGAAGGGTTTTGCTTATGGAAATCCCCAAAAGAACAACCCTCCCTCCTACGCTCACCACCTTATACTGCTCTAGCAATCCTAGTATAGATCCTGTCTACCACCTTATTAATCTCACCACCATCAGGAGTGATAGATCTCTCACGCTTTTGGCATTGCCTAGGGCCATGTTTTGCAGCTACAACCTCATCTACGTGCCTTACTTTATGTGCTTTCTTTTTAAGACGCATAGTGTACAAAGGTACTTATATCTATACCTAAGAAACAAAGCAAGTAAATCACAAGGCAACATAGAAGGTTAGTATAGACAAGCTAGATAAGGATAAAGGATTCAACAAATGCACTAAACAAATGATTCATTAAACCCTTAATGCTTTAACTTATATCAAAATCAATTCCTATTTCAAAGTCTACAGAATCATAACCTAAGCTTTGATACCATAGTTGTCATGCCCCAAACCCAAAAGGGTCCAAATCATGAGAAAAACATCTCAAAAGTACTTGTAGATTTTTCCTTTTTGATAATTCAATCCATATAATTCATATCAAGTACTAACATCAAGAATTATTATAATAATTTCTTTAAAAATACTCCAAAAGCAAGTCAGAGCTCTATGCAATGATTACAATGACAATTGGCTACAAAAGAATGGAGGTCTGAATAAATATAATTACATATTATCAACTTGTCCCATCAGTGGGAATAAAAGTCATCACCACTATTAAATACAAAAGAATGAGTCAAGCCTACTTTAGGATGTACATCTAAATTCACTTAGTGGGGTTTTGCCTTGGTGGTTTTCCCTATCGTAAACAAATTACATGTGTCAAATTTATTTTCTGTTGCATTTAGTTATTTGGTGATTTGTTTGTGCTACCATGCTATTGCATGAAATTTGATCTAATTAATTAACTTGTGCAATTAATTAATTAATTACAAAGGGTAAATTCATTTTAACCCAACACACACTATGGGCCAAAATATAAACATCTCTGCCAACATGGACAAAGTCCCAAGCAACAAAAGTAGAGAGAATAGTTTTCATATCATCCACAATACTAGAGAGAGACCACGGTACAATAGCTGAATCACCTTCGATAATGGCAAAGCTAGAACCATGGAGCAACTTCAATTGCTAGGAGAGTTGCCCTTGCTATTATGAATATTTTCAGTTGAGCTTTGGAAAGCATATATCATAAATATGTATTGTAGGGAAAAATTTTGGTTCTTCCTAAATCAATGGCGGAACTTACGTTGGAACAGCAAGGGAGTTTGTAACAAAACTCTCTCAGGTTCTAACCATTTCAGTCTACCAAGTGTCCTGCAAGATCACTGCCTCGACTTCTTTTCAAATTCTCTCACATGCCTTTTTGGCGAACAGCAAATCATATTTGCTAGATCGAAATTCCTTTTTGTCCAACTGCAATTTTAGTTCTTGAAATCCTAACCCAATTGCAAATTGATCCACAATATACAAAATAATCTAATGTTTTATTACAAGAAAACTTTGACATAGAATATGTCAACACAAAAGAAATCTAACACCAATCAAGATCCTGAGATTGAATTTAATGAAGCCAGTCTAGATTTTAAAGCAACCATAAAAGAGCCATAACTTTTGATGATCCAATAGAGAAAATGCATGGTTCTTAAAGGGAATCAAGATTCATGCATTATGGATCAATATTGTTACTACAAGATCTCAACTGAAAACAAAAGTTGCCTTTTTTTTTAATATGTTCAAATAAGCTTTATATACGTTGACATTGCATCCATTACCAATTCTGTGTTCTTAATAATAAAGTTGGATATTTGTTAAAATTTTTACTTTTAATGATCGATATTACCGATCCATTCTATTGAGGAATTTAAACTATATGTGCATTCTTTATCAAATATTTTATGGTTAAGTCCACAAATTTCTAGATTTTATGTAGTTTGAGGAATAAAAATTTGAAATAATTAACGCTCAAGAGAAATAAGGTGCACAACTTTCCCCGATGAAAAGGGAAAAAAGATCTAAAATGTATCCTCCAATCTAAAACTTAATAATTTGCCTATGATACTATTTGCATTCATTGTATTGTTAAGTAAATTGTAGTTCTCAATTAATACTGGATAGTCAGCATTACTGATTTCATTGTTAAGGCCATAAAGATTTCATCAAATATTTTAAGCAATAATGAAAAAATGTTCACTGACAAGCTAAAAGGAAATACAGTTCACAAAGTTCAATACCTCCTAAATTCAATGTTTCCCTTAAAGAAGAGATGTATTATATCTAGGACAGAGAGTCCTATTGTATTGATACCATTTCAGTTGAAGAATCTTGCGGTGATCTTCTTGGTGGAGAAAATAGGAATGGTTTGGGGGGGATTTGCAAGGAGTTGAGACTCCCTTCCAACATTTCCACCACTTTGCTCATTGATGGTCGGTTTGAGGGGTCAGTTTGTATGCACCACAAACTCACTATTATCATCTTCCTTGCACTGTTTTCATCTCCTTCCTTTGAAAGGCGGGGCAGTCCTAACTCTTCATTTAGTTCAAGATGCTTGTAAATCCAATGTGGAAAATATATTTGACTTGAAAAATCAACAGTGACATCAACATTCTTTCGGCCTCCCACCATTTCTAAAACCATCATTCCATAGCTATAGACATCTGACTTGTGAGAGATCCCTCCAAAAGTTCTACTAAACACTTCTGGAGCTATATATCCTGTGGTACCCCTTGCACCCACCATTGATATAATACTCTTTTCTCTAGGACATATTTTTGCGAGGCCAAAATCAGAAATTTTTGGGCAGAAGTTCTCATCTAATAGAATGTTGTGAGGCTTTATGTCAAAATGCAAAATTTGTGTGTTGCAACCTCTATGCAAGTACTCTAAGCCTCGTGCAATGCCAATTGCAATGTTGTATAATGTTTCCCACCCCAGTTGATGATCAGAATTTGAAGGATTTCCTTTATATATGAACTTCTCAAGAGATCCATTAGGCATAAGCTCATAGATAAGAGCTCTTTTAGATCCCTCAGAGCAAAAGCCCTTAAGAGTGACAATGTTAACATGGGAAGTCCTACTAATACTTGCAACCTCGTTAATGAATTCCTCTCCATTACCTTTCGATTCTTTCAAAACCTTCACTGCCACAAAACAGCCATCTTGTAATTGCCCTTTATAGACACAACCATAGCCCCCTTGGCCTAATTTATTATTAAAGGACTTGGTCATTGACTTTATGTCTGAATATTTGTATCTTCTAATAACAAGAGGTTCATGATTCCTTAGAAAGGCTTCGACACTCTTATGAGTTAGAGTTTTCTTCTTCCAAAAATTAATAATCTTAATTGATGAGAACTTTCTCCAAAAGCAGCAGACTATGACCATCAGAGCTCCAATTCCAGTAGATAAAGTGATTGTAACTGGAATAATAAAAAAAAAAAAAAATAGAGATTGTGAAGTTATGTGGTGACACGATAGTAACTCAAAACTACTTATTGCTAATGTCTCGAGCCTCAATAAAATTGCATTTTACAATGTCTTCAGCCCCTCAATAAAAATGCATTTTCTTTGTGGTGACAAATGACTAACAATGAAGAAGCAAATGCTAAGGATGATTTGGCATCTAGTACCTTAAGCAGAATAAAGGAGTTAGATTTTGATTGACAGGAGATAGGGTGCCTTGGTGGAAAATCACGAATTATTGGAAACTTTTAGCTATTGTACTAATGGATTCCATCCATATAACTGATACAAGGACATCGTATTGAACCATAAAAAACTGATAGTGGAACCTTATATCATTGCATGAATATACAATAATTACTATGAGACAAACTATGTGAAGGGGTAAAAAAGGGGTCACATTTTATGTGTTGAAGACAGTTAGATCACTTCCATACAGAATCATTTGCGTTCTATATAGGATATGCTATCCAAGCAAACATGTGTATATTAGTATCAACAAAACAATTTGATTAAAGAAGTATGTTACCTATCACCATCGCTTTCAATTTCTGACGCCTTGTATCTAAAGCACCAAAGAACATCACTGTTAGTTGAATAATAATAATAATAAAATTTAATGTAACAAATTAACAGAGCCAATTTTTTTTAATTGTTATTTTTTATTATTATAATCCCGATAGTTTTTAAAAAAGAACAAGAAAGATCCGTCTACAATTATTTGATATAGATTTTATAACAAGAAATTTCATTCTTTTTTACTTTTTCTATTAATCTAAAAGGATTTAATTTGAACATATTGGGGGATCCAATGTCGAATGTTATAAAAAATTTGAGTTTTTCTTTTTCATTACCAATTGGTTTTGAAATAAAGTGACATAACTCATGTTCCGGCAAATGGTATCAAAATCAAGGAGATAAGTTCGAGTCACAGAAGCATAATTATGAGAGGGGGTTGTTGGGTAGATCACAATTTGACTTACTACAACCACCCTAAAAATAGGCCCACAGGCCGTGATGTTAAATGCTATAAAATACTTATGTTTTCATCATCATTAATCATGATCCAGCACATGCCCAACCCAATACAAACCAGCCCGTATGGGCAGGCAATGCTTGTGTGTGTGGTGCCCCTTAGGATGCATCATGTATAATGCGGGCAAGCAAGAACGAAACTAGGATTTCTAGTTAGGGGGCCCAAGTATAAGCCAAAAAAAAAAAAAAAAAATCATAAAGCTCCAAATAAGCATCAATTTAGTATTAACAAATTATAAACAAAAATACAAAATAAAATCATTATTTCTTAATACATTACAATGTAATTATTTACCAACGAAGACAACGGTACAAATCAAATAAGAATTACGTTTATTATTTCACAAAAAGGACTAATTATTGTCACTATGTAAAGACAAATACAATAATGTAGCTGATATACATGATGCATTAATTATAAATTTCATACTTCCCAATTTATAGATTTATTAGTTTTCAATCAATTAGTAATAGCATTATGAGTTAGCAATGTGGGCAAGTGTGACAATTTTATTTTGTTATATTTGTGTTACATTTTTATTTTATTAGTTCTTTGTCTCTATCTCAAAAATAGTTAGAATGTGTATTAATTAGAAATAGTTAGAACGGACTATATAAATTATTCAAGCACATGGTCTACACTCACACTATCACTCACCTGTTGCCTCCACACACACGCTGTTACCCCACTATTCCGACATGCACAAATTATTTTATATATAATTTTATAAATTATTATTATAGTCAACTTTTTATTAATTCTTATTTAGACTCATCAATAATATCACTTTTTTATTTATTAATAATCACTTACCACGTCAATGATTTGTAAAATTTTGTAAAAAAATTTGTATCCCCGACATTTTTATTAATATATAACACACGACCCTTCTATTACGCAACTGAACTACTTTATTCTAACTCTCTGTCTCCAAAACACAAAGTCATAGAAATTGTCTGCCACACTTTACCTTACTACTGGCTACTGCCACATCTTGCTTCTCACATCTCAGCTTAGCAAAACACACACATACGTTAGTCACCGGCAACAATATACAGAGACTCACCAATTCACAAACAGAAAATTAGAAATAGGCTTTGAAGTGAGAGAAATACTTGTGAGATGGGAGTTGAGAATCACAGATCTGGCGAGGCGAGGACTGAGGAGTAGCTGGTGGCGGCGCGATCTTGGTTTGTGGTTCGTTGGCGTTGCAGCTCCCCGCCTCTCTCTCTCTCTCTCTCTCTCTCTCTCTCTCTCCATTTTCTCGTTCGACTCTTGGACTCTATTTTTCTATTCTATACAACTATATTATTGGTCTCTTTTCTCTTTTCTATTTTTTTTTAATTAATTTTTGCCAATTTTTTATTAAATTTTGTGGGCTGATGATTTGTGATGCTATTTGTTTTAGATTTTGGTTAAGGGCCATGATTGGAGGGAGGGGAGGCCACGTTAGGATTCATCATGGCATGAAACAGAAATACTTGCAGCACTTGTATTAGGATTTACCATAACATAAGAATGTAAATAAATTTATATGTAAAGAACTCTACATGCATTTTCAATATAGGTGTGTGTAGGCCCAAAATTTTTGGAGTTATTCGATGTCTATACCTTTCTCTGCAATGACACACTGGAATTTTCCATTCTTGTCAAGTACACATAGAACTGCTCCACCATAACATCTGCTACAAGCATCAGATACATGCACTTCAAGGTCGAACTCAGCACTTAAGAGTGAAAACAGTGTATCATTATCTGAACGCTCTTTTTTTGGGAGCTGAATAATTGAACATTCAGAAGGAAAACTCGGAGAGTTATCGTTTAAATGGCTATAGTAGAGATTATAGTCTCCGCAGCTTGTATATGTAAAATTTCTAGGGGAAGTAATACCAAGAGCGCGGTTGCATTTAAACACGGTCAGACTGGGTGTGGTGAGTTTGAAAGAGATTAATGGAGAGTTGGGAATGGTAAAATTGGTCAAGGATTCGCATTTTTGGTTTCTCAAGTCATTAGAAAGTAAAAGGTCCTTGATACGTGTAGATTGTTTGGTGCTAGTGTAACTGTAAGAGATGTTTATAACTTCATATAGTCCTCTACTCAACCCTAGTTGGATCATTGGAGGTATTTTGTCACATTTTATAGGCAATAAAAAGGAAAATGGTTGAGAGATGTTGGTGAATGGAAAGCCAATGGTACCGAATTTTCCACATTGAAAGGGTGAACAAGTTTGGAGTGTTTTGTTTACTTCTTCAGCTGAGTGAAACAGAAAGAGGTGTGAGAGAAGAAAGAAAACAAACAGAGAGACACAAGCCATCCCAAAAAAAAATTAAAACAAAGTGTTTGTATAATAATTTCTTGTGTTCTTGCTTCACTACTCTGTATTTTTCTTTTTCAATATTTAATATGTGGGTTCTCTCATCTCTGCTTAACACGGTAGTGGACGTGAAATTTGGATAAAGAAAACTTGTGAAAAACGGGAGTATTCATCGGAAACATGGTCTAAAGCCACCGAAAGTTTCAGACTTCCTTTTTTTTTTTTTAGTGTTATTAATTGTCAGTGATTGAAACATGGTCTACGTATTGCATGGGATATGATATGATATAAATCCCTTCATACATAGTTCATACCATTTACCACGGCCAAAGATATCATTGATTCTGAGGGAAGTTTCCTCACGCATAATATGTTGTGGAAACTCGAAAGATTCACTGTATTTACTCTTTTTTTCGGTTTTATTAATTGTCGATGTCTATCGATTTGTTGAAACATGGCCAGATGACTCTAAAAGAAAAGAAAAGTATGATATTATGTTATTCATATTAAAATTCAATGATTGGAAGATGTGGGTGCAAAATAACATAATCAACATTTCACAACTACTTTTAAAGGTGTTAATTGGTAATTATATTTTGCGCACTTCTCTCTTATTATTTATTGAATTTTTTATTACTAATATAGTATCATTTGATACGAAATAACTTCCCAATTTTGAGAGAAGTTTCCTACTCATCAGTCATCATCTCCATGCAGTGGGAACCCAAAGATTCACTTAATTAGTTTACTTCTTTTTCCCCTTTTTGGTGCTCTTCAAAATCTCAGGGCAGTCAAATAGAGAATGTTGTGGAAATCTGTGTGGCTTGTTTGAACCGTGAAGAAGAATGGAGTCGTGTCGTGTAGATTTGATATAAACGAATTAATTTCCCATGAAAAAAGGTAGCTTGAACCAAAATGGAGCTAACAACCAGAAACTAAATTTGACCAGCCTCCTCCATGGACACGCATATGCCTGCAGTTGTATGATCCCAATTTAATTATTGACAGATAATAAATCTAATCTAAAGGACCATATACCACTGAGAAAATTACATAATATGGTTATTTAGCAAAAAATAAATTATATAAAATGGTTAGCTTAGGGACCCTGCAAGGCTGCAAATGCAATGTCCTTAAACAATGGCGGTTCATATATATATATATGGGATAATGGGAAGCCCATTAATATAAGAAATATATATATATATATATATACACATCCCTTTTTTTTTTTTTTTTTTTGAGAACCTACCGATTTCTATGTTCGTACATTATGCTCATAATTATTATTATTTTGGAATTTGTTTGTACTGCTTTTAATCAAGTGAAATCTTATTTTCAAAATTTTTTTTTTGGCTAACTTTTCAAGGTAAATAAATATGAAGGTGACTTTTCCTGCAATCTCCATTTTAATTGTTTATTTGTCAGAGCATGATAAATTGGAATGTAATTCTATGAAATGCGTGATGACTATACATATACAAAGATACATGCACATACTATACATAAAGTTTGTCGATAACATAATTTAACATATGCTATCTTATTATATATAATAAAAATATTAATATCAAATTAATTAAGTTTTATATAATTCAAAATATTTTTTTCTCGTCTAGTCAATTTTGTAAACTGTGAATTATCTTTTAAATCATATTGATCACAATTAACATTTTTTAACGTTTAAACATTTTAGAACAACATTTTTTGTTAAATGATTTAGGTATTATATGGTTAAAGTATACTAATATTTTTAAAAGTTATGAAACATATACAAAAACTAATTTATTTTAAATAATTTCGATAATAAATCTCACTTTATGTATCTCTAAATTTAGTCAAGTTAATATAAGAAAGAAATATATATATATATATATATATTTTTTTTTCCTTTTTTCGTAAATGACAAATACAATAAAGATCTCTGATTCTTATCCATAAAATTTACAATTGTTTACTCTCTCTCTCTTTTTTTTTTTTTTTTTTTGGTTTATATCTGTAATTCTTCTAACGCAAAAAAAAAAAAAAAAGGGGGGGGGGGGGGGCGGGGTTTTGTTCTTAGAAAATAAAGAAGATTTTTTTAAAAATATTTAATAATCTATTTATAGGAACATAAGAATGATCAAAGAAAAAAATGTTGCATAATGTGCTGATCTACTTATCATTAACGTCAACTTATCTACTTTTGGGAAAATATACCTTAAACGATTTCATTAATGGCTATGTATGGTATAAAACAAATGAGAAGAAAAAGATTTAATGCATTTTTCAGGTCCTGGCCAGAGCACTTTTGTGTTGTGTGGACTAATATTGAATGTGAATCAATGATAAGTGTGGCTGCACTTTCTGGACATTTAGATTCTTTTCCCATGTTTTTTTGTAGTTCTAGGTATCAAGTCCACTATCGAGGCTTAGTCTTAACTAAAGACTTCTTTTTGTGTTCTTCTTGGCTGCCGTGGTCTTTTCCTCCTTGAGTGTGCGGCTTGCATCGTCAAAAGACATGTGAATAGTCAAATCTCACAATTAATCTAGGGCTTCACGAGGTCATGAGGTAGTGGTTTTGTTAGGCAAAACAGTGGGCACAATTAACAAAAACAACATGTTTTATGTTAACGGGGCAATTGTTAATAAACCATAATAGGAAAGTTTTGACACTATTTTATTGTTTTATTATTCTCCCAATAAAATGTTTCTAAAAATAACTCATAAACCAATGCTTTAAAGGTATTGGTTAACATTTTCCAAACAATGCTTTAAATATATTGGTTAACATTTTCCAAACAAGAATATAGCTATACAAGTTTTTAGTGCACTACTCAAGAATAGCTATACAAGTTATGAGGAGATGAGTTTCTAGTTATTGCCTTCTAGGCGAAGTATTGCCAAGAAGAAGAAGAAAATGGGAGGTGGAGATGATCGAAAAAATATATTATTGGGTTTTAAGACTTTAGGTTTAAATGTATTAGAACTTCAATTTATAATGTAGGCAAACTATGATCAAAACGTTTAGTTTTGTTTTAGACTTGCTCAAAGTATGTTTAAGTATAAAGTTGGAATCGAGTGTTTTATAAGATTTACTGTGTAAAATTGCCTAGTTCGATCGATCAAAAATTAGACTCGATAAATCGAAACTCGTACAGATTATTTTTCTGTAGAATTTTTAACTCAGCTCAAGCTCATATGATGTGTAGGGTTTTATATTTTACCTTAAGTATAAAAGGAAAAACCCTAGCCACGTTATACTGTTGTTACAATTGTTGTTTATGCTATGTATATGAATCTCTTGTGAGATATAGAGGTGCTTGCCTTCACATATACTTAGGGTTATCAAGAATCAAGATTATGTCAAGAGTCTAATGATCATTCAGTTGCTGTATTAAGAGCTTAAAGAAACACAAGCGGGAGTGCTTGTACTTGCTGTGAATCCAAAAAAGAAGTAGTCCGTGGACTCGGAGCTGTCACGTGGTCGTGGTAGTAAGTTTCTAACTTGAGGTAGCAATAGGATGTTAATAGTCTAAGTCGCTATTATATAAATTTCAATTTTTTTTCATAGTGGATCTGTTTTACCTTAAGGATAGCAAGGTTAAATCCTTCCCAGATTTTTTATCAGTTTGATTTTCCTGAGTTATCATATCGTTGTGTTCTTTATTTTCCGTACTATGTCAATGATATGATTTATATGTATTAACCTAGATCTGCATAATTTACCTAAATTAATCACTTGGCTAAATAATTAGGTTAATCTGGTTATGTTTGAGGGGTCTAAAAACGTACATATACTACTAGAAAAGTAACAGTGATGTTGGTAACTTGGCTCTATGTTTTATTTTTCTCTCTCTCGCAAATTTTTTATTTTATTTTTATATTGAAATTCTTTATGGGTTGAGATCTGTTTTCTGGCCAAAATATAGTAAAAAAATGGAACCGTGAGAACCGCTAAAATCGGCCACAGTTCTCAGAATCGTATGGTCTGATTGTGGTTCAAGCGGTTCCATACTTTTTTCACATAGAGAGGTTCTTAGGATTAAAAGAACTGGAATGACGAGGAGTTCATGGTTAACTGAATTTGGTCTGGGTTTGAGAACCATAATTTTAATAGTACAACTTTCGTTTCTCTCTTATTTTCATAACAAAGAAAAAATATATTAATAGGTAGTTAACTTGGATATTGGATAAGGAAGACCTGTGAAAACAGGTTAAAATTATTATGAAACATAGGATATTAGTATGTGCATTGGAAAATCCCTTCGTTCCACAGCCAGAGACCATGAAGAGGAATTTGCCACTTATCTTCTCCATTGACGCGCAGTGGAAAAACTCACTTGACTGCTTGACTCTTGAGTCAAAACCTTAGAACACTCAAAACTTTGTTATGGAAATCTTTGCTGCTGCTTTAAATCTTGACCAAATCGTTTTCATTTGGCACAATTATTTGCCTCTGCCGCCCCTGAAGCAAAATGGAGCTAACTAACCTGAATCCAATTTTAACCAGCCCAAATACCATGTCATCCTTGTCCACGAACACGCCTATCCTCATATCATACTGCAGACAAAATTATCAAATTTTATTTTTCAAAAAAAATGTAGTAATTTTGTAGGAAAACTTCTAATTTTCTAACTCAAATGAGTATAAAAAGTTGTATTGTACAATAATGTTAGATATATACCCCAAAAAAAAAAAAAAAAAAAAAACTTTAGGATCCTATCAATTTATGCTCAATGGTTAATCTTTCATAATATGAAATTAATATTTTAGTCATTAAAAAATTTCATATTATACCATCTCTGGAATGAAATCTTGAAAATTTTCACTTTCAATATAAATTACTAAAGTTTTTTCCAAAGTGAATCTAAAAAAAATTCAATGGAAATGAAATCTTTAAAGACATGAATGACAAAAAAACTTTGGTAGATACAAGAGCAAAACTTTACAATAAAAATTGAAATTGAGAGAAAAAATATCTTGTCTATAAAACTACTAGACCAATTAGCAAATGTTTTTTTGTGGTAAATTTCATTTTAAGCATGTAACAAATTAAACTCTCAATCTATATTAAATTTCAAACACAAGCATGTCTACCAAATGTTGATTTCGGTAAGTTTTGGAAAAGTTTTTAAAATTTTTTTTTTTGTTGGATTGTTTGGCTTCAGCAAAAATACAAGACTAATATCCCATTACAACACTCTCACATGTTAGAATTATATGGTTAAATAATTAAATTTATGATATCCCAATAGCTTATACTTTTAGATGAATTAGTAATTTAATAAGCTTTTAAGAAAATCAATAATTTAATATGATATTAAAGCAAGAAGTTCTGAATTCTATTCTTATCTTCTCCACTCTACCTCCCATTTTTAAAATCTTATTTGTTGGGCTCTCCTATTAAAAGGTAGTTAGAGCCCACATATAAGGGAGAATGTTAAAATTACGTGGTTAAATAATTAAATTTACCATATCTCAATAGTTTAGGTTTTTTTAGAAAATTGATAATTTATTACCCCATCCTCCCAAAAAAAAAAAAATCTTATATATACTTATAGCTCTAAGATGACAATATAACTTTGGGATTCTTAAATATCATTTAGAAAATACAACAATTTTTTTTTTTTTTAATAATCTTTTTCAACATTATTTGTTTTACTAGAACTTCGTAATTGAAAGTTTGCAAAATCAATCATGCAAAAACATGTTGCATGAAAATTTATTACATACTATTATCAAATACAAATGTTCATGAAGATGAACATATGATAACTTTTGATGGATATAAGTAAACTAATCCTCCATTTATTTTGACGGAAAACGTTTTTAGAAAACGATCCATTTTTCATAAAACCTTTTTTTTTTTTTTTAATGACTCATTTTGTTATATTTAAATGATTTTTTATGCATATATATATATATATATATGTTGAAGAAGAAGTGTTAGGTTTTAAAGACTTAGTATTTTATGTATTTAGAACTCTAATGTGTATTGTTGGCAAACCATGATCAAAACAAACTATTTAGTCTTATTTAGACTTGATTAAAGTTGGTTCTTTTATGTAAAGTTGGAATCGAGTGGTTACAGAAATATTTGTTACTTTCGGCCTGGCTTGATCGATCGAAACTTAGACTCGATCGATCGAAAGTCGGCCAGATTGCTTTTTCTGCAGAATTTCTAACTCAGCCCTAATTCTTAAAACATTTAGGGTTTTATGTTTTTGCCCTAAGTTAAAAGGCAAACCCTAGCCACATTTTAGTGCTTGCTTATGTTGTTTATATTGCTGTTTGTGTGAATCTCGTGTGAGATTCTTGAGGAGCTTTCCTTCACATAAACTTATGGTTATCAAGAAGGAGATTAATTTAACATCTTGATGATCATTCAGTTGCTGCTATAAGAGCTTAAAAATACACAAGTGGGGGTGCTTGTATTTGCTGGAGAATTCAAGAAAGAAGGAGTCTGTAGATTCAGAGATTGCATGTGGTCGTATCAGTAAGTTCTACTAGTGGGTAGCAATAAGAAGTCGAGCGTGAGGGCTTGTAAGTCTTATTGTATGAACTTCGATTCTTTCATATAGTGGATTCAATTTTACCTTGAGGATAGCTAGGTCAAATCCTCCCCATGTTTTTATCGTGTGGTCTCCTAGGTCATGATATCTTTGTGTTATTTATATTTCCGCTGCTATATACTTGATATGATTGTTTTGATTGTGATAACCTAGATTTGCATAATTTGACTAAGTTAATCACTTGGCTAATTCACTAGGTTAATCCAATTGTTGTTTTAAGGGGTCTAAAAAACCTAACAAGAAGCTTTTTTAAATTTTTTTGAAAAAAGTAATCAAAAGATAAACCCACAAACTTGTATTTTTAATTACAATGTCCAGCAAAAAGAAAAGGACTTAACTAAAGTAGTATGGAATTTATCGATTATAATAGTATTATTGTTAAACCTTTTTTCCTTTTATTATTGATGGTCAGTTTAAGGAGTCAATTGGTATACACTATTAAGATTTTTAGACTCAAATCATTCAATAAACCGTAAAAGAGAAATGTTTAACAATTTTGAGATCGGACTGAAGTCAAACCGAGATTTAACTGTGGTGGTATCATAATTAATTTAATAATTATTTAAAATATAAATAAATATATTAAATTAGTAAAATTTTAAAATTGCATAAAAAATCCAAATAAATATAAAGATCTTATAGACATTTCACATTAAATTAATTTATGAAACCTGATAGGCCAAAAACGAATTGACCCATTGTGATGAATGAATGAATTAATTAGCCAAGTTTAATTAATTAATCAGATTAACATGCAAACGCGTGGTAACACAAACAAATCACCAATTAAACTAAGTACGCAGCAAAAAATAAATTGACTCGGTGATTTGTTTACGAATAAGGAAAACTTATACGGCAAAAACCCCATCGGGTGATTTTAAGGTCACCACTCCCGAAATTTCATTATTATCACAACAAACGGTTACAAGTAAAGAAATCTCAATACTTTATACCAACCTACAGTTAAACCTTTACTCCAATACACAATTGGACTTGTTCTGTAGTGACAATTTCTCCTTTTGATGCACGGCTTCCAATACGTGACTAACCAATTACGCGGATCTCAGTACACAACTTCAATCACCAATTAGAAAAGGTTGTTGGCTGCAAAGTTTTTCAGTTCATCCAAACGATGAAGATCAAGAAGATGCTTGGTTACAAAACCCTATGGTGCACAAACACAACAACTTCTTCACAAGAATGATGAATCAAGGCAAAACTCTATTTCCAGTCATAATTTGCTTGAACAAACTTTGCTCAACATTTGTGCAACTTGTGTCCACTTTGACAGTCCTAAAAATAATCATTTTATATGTCTAAGGTTGTGAGAAAAGAAAACTCAAACACATAATCACGGATTAAAGTCAAAACAGATCTGAAATTCTGTTTTTCATAAACCTCGACAGATGACTATCTGTCGAGCTACTGTCGAGCAGCTGACGAGTCACAGGGTTGGAACAACTTCTTAAGCTCGATAGATGGCTAGCTGTTGAGCTAGCTGTAGAGCTTTAATGACAGATACTTTTCAGACTTGAATCTTAGACAGACTTGCATGATTTCAACACTTGATTTTGAAACAAAATTTCTTGAAATATTAAACACATCCTAGATCTACCCAAATACAAGTTTGTCAAAGGATTAGCAAATTAAATAAAATAGTGACATATATTCCTAACAAGTAAATCACATATGTTTAAACAAAACCAAAAAAAAAAAAAAAAAGTTCATAGATATTTTCCCATGAAATTAATTATTAAAAAAAAAAAGCAGCAACTTGAACAATGGGGGACATTATAAACATGAATTTACTAAATTAATATACAAATTGGTAGGTTTGTAGGATTAAAATTTAGAATGATCACTAAATAAATTAACCAAGAAACAAAGGGGGGGGGGGGGGGGGGGGGGGGGGAGGGGTGTTCCAAAACTTCCTTTCCAATCTTGTGTGGCGTGTAAGCAGCCAAAAAAAAAAAAAAAAATCCCAATAGCTCACAACCCCAAATCCGCTGCTACCCACGTCACGTGAATGAGCTTTCAAATCTCACTTTTATCTCCTCTCTCATCTGACATCATTTTCACAAATCCTACTTCTCTCTCTTGAAAGTGGAAACACCCAAAGTCAGGCAGGTTCAAAATTTCAAATCTCACATTTTCAGTTTTTTCCAGTCGCACGGTTGCCGTCAACAGCCAGCAACGGATCTTCTCCGCTCTTGTTCTTGTTCTTTCTGTTTTGCTTTTTACAGAGCTTAGGCATGAACAGTGAGAGTTGAGACCCAGGACACCATACACTACAGAGTCACAAACTCACTACTATTTTCCTTGCACTTTTTTGATCTTCTTCCTTTAAAAGTCAAGGACATGCCTATGCTCATGCTTGTATAATCCCAAGATTATTAAAAGATAAATGTAATGTAATGGACCATGTACACATATTGGACAAAACTTAGATATAGTATCTTAGGTACTGTTTTTTAAGTTTACTTTTTAAGATTCAGTCATGTGGTTATTTAACTAAAAAATAAACTTCCATTAAATGAGAAAAAATTCACATGACAGAATCTTTAAAGGGAAATTTAAAGAACAATATCTAAGTACTGTATTTAAGTCTTACCTATACATGTGTACACCTAAGGTTTTAAAAATCGAATTGAACCGACCGGTTCAACTGAGAACTAAACACTAATTCGACCTGATTGCTTCAAAAATAAAAAATTAAAGAAAATGAAAGAAAAATTAGAAACCTCTAGTTCCATTAGCAAAATTGAAAACCAAAGTAGCTAAACTGGTTCTTGTAATTGAAGAAGAAGAAACAAAACTAGAAGCCAACGAGATAAAAATCTTAGGTACTGTATCTTAGGTACTGTTTTTTAAGTTTACTTTTTAAGATTCAGTCATGTGGTTATTTAACTAAAAAATAAACTTCCATTAAATGAGAAAAAATTCACATGACAGAATCTTTAAAGGGAAATTTAAAGAACAATATCTAAGTACTGTATTTAAGTCTGACCTATACATGTGTACACCTATGGTTTTAAAAATCGAATTGAACCGACCGGTTCAACTGAGAACTAAACACTAATTCGACCTGATTGCTTCAAAAATAAAAAAATTAAAGAAAATGAAAGAAAAATTAGAAACCTCTAGTTCCATTAGCAAAATTGAAAACCAAAGTAGCTAAACTGGTTCTTGTAATTGAAGAAGAAGAAACAAAACTAGAAGCCAACGAGATAAAAATCTTATATTTGTAGTAAAATGAAAAGAGATTTGAGAAAAATTTCATATATTTGGGTAAAATGAGACTGGAACCTATGGTCTTGCCCATACATGTATATACCTAGGTTTTAAAAATCAAATCAAACCAGTAGGTTCAACCAAGAACTAGACATTAATTCAGCTTGATTGCTTCAAAAATAAAAAATTAAAGAAAATGAAAGAAAAATCGAAAACCTCCAGTTCAATTAGCAAAATTGAAAATCGAAGCGACTAAACTAGTTCTTGTAATTGAAGAAGAAGAAACAAAACTGGAAACCAATGAGATCAAAATCTTATATTTGTAGTAAAATGAAATGAGATTTGAGAAAAATTTCATATATTTGGGTGAAATGAGACTGGAAAAAACTCAGATTTGGGGGTGAGAAAAGGAAAATGAAGAAGAACTACTTTGTTGGATGAAATGAGAAGTCCATAAGCTTCAAGCTTGATTGCCATTTAAATTTTGCTGAAGAACTCTGGTACTCAGAGAGAGAGAGAGAGAGAGAGAGAGAGAGAGAGAGCCAAACTAATAATAATAACTAGCCTCACCACACGTGCTTCGTGTGTGAGATGAGACATTTATTTATTTATCTTAGTGGTCTTATTTTGTAGCAAAACAAAAATTTGTGTTTTATTTTGAGAATTTAATTTATAAGTGGATAAAGAATTTGAAAATTAATAAGAGAGTAGCTTCAAAAAAAAAAAAAAAAAAAAAAAAAAAAAAAAAACAACAACAACAACAACAAGAGAGCATTTCTATTTTTTAGGCAATGTTTTAGTGGGAGTTAAAATTGTATTTTTACCGGATAATCCTTTAGTTTTGTTTATACTTAAACATAGGGGTATAGGGGCGCTTTTTTAACCAAAAAAAAAAAAAAAAAAAAAATCCAAACAGGAAAAGTTCTTAAATAGTAGTATAGATAATAATAATAATAATAATAATAAGAGGGCTAAACTAAATATATTAAAATAATTTAAATTCATATATATATATATATAAACACACACAAACAGATTATATATAAAGTATGTTGGTCACATAATTTAACATATGTTATTTTATCATATATAATAAAATAGTTACATCAAGTTAATTGGATTTTATATAACTTTTAGTCAGTGTTGTAAGCTATGAACTATCTTTTAAATCATATTGATCACAATTAACATTCTTTAAAGTTTTAACATTTTAGAACAAGAGTTTTTGTCAAATAATTTAAACATTATACAGTTAGGAGTATACTAATAGTTTTAAATGTTATGAAACTTATAAAAAAAATTAATTAAATTTAAATAATAATAATAAATGTCACTTTATAAGTTATATATATATATACAAGTCAATATTAGAAAAATATTTAAAATATATATTATTTTCAAAAATGAAAAATACAATAAGAATCTCTAACTCGTATCCATAAAATCCACAATTGTTCGGTTGTCTTAAAAAAATGGTATTTATATATGTAATTCTCCTAATACAAAATAATGATTAAAAAAAAGTTTTGTTCTTAAAAAATAAAGAAGGATTTTATTAAAAAATACTTATTGATCTATTTATAAGAAAATTAAGAATAATCAGAGAAAAAAATTGTTGCGTTGATTATTTATGTAAACTTATCAACTTTTAAGGAAATATACCTTAACCACTTTGATTAATGAAAACTGTGTATGGTATAAAAGTAATAAGAAGAAAAATATTTAATGCATTTGTCATTTACACAAAATGGAAAACATTGACACTGTAGGAGTAACAGCATTAATGCTAGAGCACTTTTGTGTGGACTAATATTGAATGCGAATCAATGATAAGAGTGGATGCACATTTTGGACATCTATTATGTGTTTAGATATCGTTTATTTTGTTGAAAATTGAAAATACTATAGCAAAATAATTTTTAAATATATAAATAGTGTCGTGGGACCCATTTTTAATGAAAGTTTTGGTGAGAAAAGAGGTTTGCGGGTTTTGTAAATTGTGTTCGGGACCCACCGAAAAAATAGAAACGCGCTTCTAAAGAAAAAAAAGAGACAAATGCAGACGCTATAATCAGTATCCAAACGGGTACTTAGAAGTCTTTTCTAGGATTCTCTCAATGAAAAGAAGGTCTTTCCTAGGAAAATTAAGTCTACAATTGGGGCTGGTTAATTAGTCTTAACTAAAGACTTTTTTTTTTTTTTTTTCGTGTTCTTAATTATTGGGTGTATGGGTTAAAAGCGAGGCTGTTTGCTTCTCATAATCTTTGGAAATGTGGTTAAATCATTGTGTTTCAGATATTTTGCGCCATAGTCTTTTCCTCCTTTAGTGTGGCTCGCACCGGCAAAAGACTTAAGTATATAACAAATGATTTTTTTTATAACTTTTTATATTTTCTATGAAAATTGTATTAAAACTTTTCTAAAATGATCTATTAATAAATGTTCTAAGGCTCTTTTGGATATATACCACTGTCAGTTTCTTTAAGACATTCTCTCCTTTCTCCGTGTGTGTGTGTGTTAAAATACTTAGTATTCTAAAAAAAAAAATGTTCTAAGGGTACCTATTAACATGATTCATTAAATAATACTACTTACTTTCTATGGTAATGGATTTTTGTGTTGCACACCGGATTGTCATCATATCCCAAGATCTTAATGGTTGACAAATTGTCATCCCGTCCATATTTTTAGCGTGTCATGTTAAGTTTGAATCTTGATCACCAAAAGTTTACAATTGACCCGGAAATTAGTGTAATTTTGAGATTATTATTGTTAGAGCATTTTTATATAATTAAAATGGATTAATATGACAATATAAATATAAAGATATGTGAGTTAATATGGAAGATAAGGAGTTAATGAAATGTTTAATCTCACATTGAAAATGAAAGAGACTTTTATTTTTTTTTATTTTTTTATTTTTAATTGTGGTGATTAATGGGCTGATATGTATTGGTTATAAAAATTAGTCAACCAAGAGTTTAAATCTCCTTAAAGAGAGTGAGTGTCACGCCTCAGTTCAAAATAGTGTTGTCTTATTTCCATAATTATTGTGTTTGCACCAACACTAACATTATTAAGCACCAGTACTTATGTCATCCACCAGCAAAAAGGCGATTAAATTATAGAATGGTAATTGATGATTTTAAAAGAAAAAAATATAGGTGGGTTATAATTCTTTCCTCCACCCCCAATAATGGCCCTAAAATATTGGGCTAATAGAAATCCAATCCAATTAAAATTATAACTTATTTCACACAAAAAAAGGAGGTTTCATTTAGCTCAACTAGTAAAGAGTTTTGACACCATAGTTTATAAATTATCTCACAAAAAAAGAGTTTCAATTAGTTCAACTGGTAAAGAGTTTTGATGCCATAGGCTATAAATTATCTCAAAAAAAAAAAAAATTATAGCTTATATATGTATAAAGTTGAATAAATACTTGTGTCTAAACTACAAGAAATTTTGTTATTTTCAATGGTTGAAACCATTGAAAAAAGTACTAAAACTGACGAAAAAAGCATTTCCGACGGTTGGAGTGAATGTAGAGAAACGTTATTAAAAACCATGTTGAGAATATTTTTCTACGGCCTATACAACCGTTGAAAAAAGCTTTACTCTTTTATTACCATGCACTTAACTGTTGATAAGGGGCATCTTGAGATAAGTTTCAACAATTTGTAACTATTGAAATAATTATTTTTCATTTAAAAAAAAAAAAAATTGGATGTGCTCTTTCACATTGATCAAAATTTAATATCCACATTCAAAATTACAAAAGAAAAAATATCCTAGACATATTGTTACGAATTTACACAATTTGAGTGTGTTTTTGCCAAAGCAAATGTAGCAGTATGAACAAAAACAACTTAAGACCTTTACTTTAGAGAAAATTTAATTACTTATTATGAAGCAAGAGCATGTGATTTAATATATGGGTAAGCCTAATCTATGTACCTATTAACTAAACTATGGACCATTTATTTTAATAAGCCTATCACCTAAATAGCTAGCCCAAAGAAAGTATAACCCAACAATAAGTCTATAGTCTAGAACATTTGTGCTAAATATCTGATGGCAATGTTTACTATATTCACTCCATAACCCCAACTTAACACGTCTCCCCAAAGAAAATTACAGCTTACATATGTATAAATTTTTTTTTTTTTTTTTTTGAGGTGTATATATGTATAAAGTTGAATAAATAATTGTGTCTAATTAAGAGTTTAGAATTGGGTTAAATGTAATTATTGGTCATGTTTCATCTCTCTAATAAATAAATAAAGAACGAGCAAGAATATGGATATGTACATATCTAGATGTTTGATTCGTCTATTCAGCACACAAGTTTTAAAAGGATACTGGTTATTTAGAGGCATGATCTTGAATCAGATTTCAATAGTGACAATGAGAATGGATCCAGTAAAGCGAATCTAGATTTCGGAAATAACTGTAGAAAAGCCATATCCTGTGATGGTCCAATAGGGAATTGAATGCTTCTTACAGGAAAACAAGGTTCATGCATTTTGGAGCAATATTGTTACTATTAAAATCCCATCAGTTATATTGTATATACGTTGACATTACATCCATTACCCATGTTCTAAATAATAAATTTGGATATCTATTGAAAAACAAAATAATGCACTCGTCACTGAAATATTCTTTTTCAAAATATGGAAACTATTTATTTTTATAGAACCTTTTTTTTTTTTTTTTTTAATTGATCCAACCAATATACTCTACTGAAGGATTCAACAAATTCTGATTATGTCCAAACTTGAAAATTATAATTCCCATCATTTTAAATTTTCTACAAATATTATAGTCAAGAAGTATGGAAATTTATAAATGACGGGATTTTAAATAATGAGGATGTAAATCCCATCATTTGTGTATTTAACAAAATTTTCATCCAAACACAGGGTTAATGGTATTTCCAATTGAATAGGTAGAGGAATTTAAACTATAAGCAATATTGATTAAATATTTTATGATAAGGTCCGAAATTATGGTTTCTAAAATAAATTTTTTTCCCAATATGTAGCACTTTCATTTTAGTTTTGAATTATAGTATACTCAAGTTTTAGTATGGGTAATTTTATGCGTTGGGACTAGCTTATAAGCTAATATTTTGCTTTTTGGCTTTTATGCGTTTTTTAAAATTTCACTTTTTCTTACTTTTTTAAAGTACATGTATAATTTAGTACGTTTATAACAAAAAAATTTCAACAAAGAGCTAAATAAGTTATTCCCAAACAAAAAAAAATCACAATTCTCAAATATACTACTCGACTTTTGGCATTACTAATTCATTGTGAGGCCATAAAATCAGGTTTCATCATATGTTTTAATCAACAAAGAAAATATGTTCATTGCCAAGCTATAAATAAATACAATTCACAAAGTTCATTGCCTTTTAGACTCAAAGTTTTCTTGAAAGAAGGGATGTATTTTAGCACATAGAGTCATATTGCATTGACACCATTACAGTGGAAGAAGCTATCAGTGATCTTAGGGGAGAAGACAACTAAGGTTTGGAGGGGATTTGCAAAGAGTCGAGACTTCCTTCCAACATTTCCACTACCCTACTCATTGATGGTCGGTTCGATGTGTCAGTTTGTATGCACCATAAACTCACTATTATCATCTTCCTCGCATTGTCTTCATCTCCTTCATTTAAAAGGCCTAACAGGCCTAATTCTTCATTTAGTTCAAGACGCTTGTAAATCCAATGTGGAAAATATATCTCACTAGTAAAATCAACACTAGCATCAATATTCTTTCGTCCTCCTGCCATTTCTAAAACCATCATTCCATAACTATAGACATCTGACTTGTGAGAGATTCCTCCAAAATTTCTACAAAATACTTCGGGAGCAATATATCCAGTAGTCCCTCTTGCACCAACCATTGATATCATACTCTTTTCTCTAGGGCATATCTTTGCATGGCCAAAATCAGCAATTTTTGGACAAAAGTTCTCATCCAAAAGAATGTTTTGAGGCTTTATGTCAAAATGCAAAATTTGTGTGTTGCAACCTCTATGCAAGTACTCTAAGCCTCGTGCAATGCCAATAGCAATCTTGTATAATGTTTCCCACCCCAATTGATGATTAGAACTTGAAGGATTTCCTTTATATATGAACTTCTCAAGAGATCCATTAGGCATAAACTCATAGATAAGAGCTCTTTTAGATCCCTCAAAGCAAAAGCCCTTGAGAGTGACAATGTTAACATGGGAGGTCCTACTAATGCTTGCAACCTCGTTAATGAATTCCTCTCCATTACCTTTTGATGAATTATTCAAAACCTTCACAGCCACAAAACTGCCGTCTTGTAACTTCCCCTTGTAAACACTACCATAGCCCCCTTGGCCTAATTTATCATTAAAGGACTTGGTCATTATCTTTATATCTGAATAATTGTATCTTCTAATAGTAAGAGGTCCATGATTCCTTAGAAATGCCTTGACTCTCTGATGAGTTACATTTTCCTTCTTCCAAAAATTAATACTTTTAATTGACGAGAGCTTTCTCCAGGAGCAGTAGATTACAACAATCAAAACTCCAGTTCCAGCAAAAGAAGTGGCTGTAATAACAGAATAGAGGTTATGAAGTAATATGGTGACAGGACAATAACTCAATCTACATGTTGATAATGTCTTGAAGCTCTATTGCATTTTCTTGTGGTGACACAAGAATAATGACTTGGCATCCAGTATTATAAGCAGAATAAAGGATATATGTTTTGATGGATGGGAGATAGGGAGCCTTGGAGGAAAATCATGAACTACGAAAAATTAGCTATTGTACCGATGGATTTCATACAAACAAGTACATGGTATTGAATTATAAAAACAGGAGCAAATGGAGCCATTACCAAAACTGATAACAAAACCTTATATCATTGCATGAGTAATACTCTTAAAAGATTTGATAATTAGACACACCGTGAGATGGGGTTAAAAAGGGGTCACAGTTTAAGTGTTGAAGACATATTAGATCACAGTTTAAAAAGGGGTCACAGTTTAAGGCTGTCCAAGAAAGCATGTAAAAATTAGTATCAACAAAAAAATGATTTGATTAAAGAAGTATGTTACCTATCCCCATCACTTTAAACCTCTTACACCCGGTATGATCAGAATCTGCAAAGAACATTACCATCGGTTGAATAATTAAAAAAAAAAAAAAAAGTAATTTATGCAACATATTGACAGAGCAAAAATTGGTATTCTTTGAAATCTCAACAGTATTTAACAAAGAGCAATGAACTTCAATCTACATTTATCTGATATAGATTTTATAACAAGAAAGTTCAATCTATTTCTATTTTCCTAAAAGAAGGAGCCAATCTGAGTCTACTAAATCTAGTGCTGTAGAAGAGTGGTATGTGGATTGTGGCATAGAACAGAATAGCAGCAAGTCATATACATATATTAAGAATAATTACTGCATAGAAACCAACCAAAATTTATAAGAATTTTTGCTAATTTGAAAATTCCCATGTCAACACCTTTTTCCAAATTGGCACAATGAAAAATCCCTCTACTATAACAGTTGGAACATTCATCAGATACATAAACTCTGCCATAAAACTCTGTGTTTTATTGTTTCATAGTAACATGATATCAGGGTGAGAGATCATTTCAAAATTGTACTGTCTCCCACTGCTCTTTAGTTGGATCTTTGGAGGTATTTTAAAAGTTCTATTTTTTATAGCTATGCAAAATGCACAAACTACTTTCTGGGTGTGAGCTATTTCAGAATAGAAAGCCCACCAGTAGCAAAGTTAATTGTATTTCTAATACACTAATTCTGAATGTAAAGGATTTACTATAACATAAGAATGTAAAGAAATTTACATGCAAAGAACTCTACATGCATTTTAAATATATGTGTAGATCCAAACCTTTTTGGGTTATTCCGATGTCTATATCTTTCTCTGTAATGTTACAATGAAATTTTCCCTTGTTGCCACTAAGTTTACATAGACCTCCTCTACTATAACAACTGCTACAAGCATTAGATACATGGACTTCAAGCTCGAACTCAGCAGTTATAATTAGTTCATCTTTATGTGAATGCTCTTGTACTGGGAGCTGAATAGTTGAACATCCAAAAGGAAAACTCTGAGAAGCCTTGTTTGAATGAGTATGGTAGATTTTATAATCTCCGCATCTCATTTTTTTAAAATTTCTAGGGGAAGTAAAACGAAGAGTGCGATTGCATTTAAATAGGGTCTGAGTCGGTGTGATGAGTTTAAAAGACATAAATGGAGAATTGGGAAGAGTAAAATTGGTAAATAAGTATTCACATTTGTTGGTATTCAAGTATTCCCAAAGCGAAAGGTCCTTAACACGTATGTATTGTGTGGAGTTAATGTGAGAGATGCTAATAACTTCATATGGTCTCGTGCTCCGCCGCCCCAGTGGCAGCTGGATCATCGGAGTTGTTTCGTCACAATTAACTGTCAGTAATCCACACCGTGGGTGTGAGCTTTTGGCGAATGGAAAGTCAATGGTACTGAATTTTCCACATTGAAAGGACGGACAATTTGGGTGTATGCTTTGTTCTTCTTCAGCTGAGGGAAGCAGAACGAAGTGTGAGAGAAGAAAGAAAGCAAAGAGAGAGACAGAAGACATCCCAAAATTCCCGATTCACTAGCAAAAAACGAATATTACAATTCAAAAACAAGAATCTAGCTATTACTCAAACAAAGTGTTTGGATAGCTTCTTTTCTTCTTCCTCCACTATATGTAGTTGCCCCAACAAGCCTGTACTTGACTTGGAAACTAAAAAAAAGGAAGACTTGTGAAACCAGGTTGGAACTATTAGAGCAAGGTGGGGTAGGCCAAGATGCCACAACCGAAATATATATTAATCTATCATTGTTTAAAAAATATGTAGAGATCTACTACTTTTTAGGTATTCGAGTTTTTCATGATACTCGAGTTTCATAAAAAATTTTCCGACAATTTTGAAGACAATTTTTTTAAAGATCAACTCGAGTTTTTAAAATACAGTAAAGATCTTTACATATTTTCAAAACAATGTTAAATTGATATATACTTCGATAAATAATTGTATTTGGCCATTTTAGTTAAATGGGGTATAACCATCTGAAACACAGTATGTGCATTGGGAAATCCCTTCCTTCCACAGCCATAGACCCCACTAAGGAATTTCCCACTCATCTTCTTCATTAACGCGCAGTGAAAAGACTCACTGTACTCATTTTTTCTTTCTTTTTCAAAAGTTCAGAGCGGTCAAAAGTTTGTTTCGGCCCCGCATTGTTTGAATCGTGTGATTCGGTACAATTAATTGCCCATGAAAAACGGGGGCCTGAATCGAAATGGAGCTTAAGCCGAACCTAAATACGACCGGCTCACATGCTATCCTCTTCCTCCACGGAAACGCCGAGGGACCCAGCAACGTCCTTTAACAATGGCAGTTCATATCATATGGGATAACGGGAAGCCCATATTCACATCCCCAATTCTATTGTTATTAACTTATTCCTCTTCTGCTCGTACATTAAACTCCCAAGATCCATATAAATCTCTCATAACAGCTAGTTCTGGTGAGTTGCCTCGTTAACATTCATTGGAGTTTAAACATTTTAGAACTTGATTTTTTTATTAAATAATTTAGAGAATATTTAGAACTTAATTTTTATAAACGTGGTTTTGCATTTCTGAAGTCTAACTTATACTAGTCAATCTAAGAAAAATATAATTTTTTTTAATAGATGACAAATGCAATAAGAATCTCTAGCTAACTCCTAGCCATGAGATTCACAATTGTTCATTCTTCTTTAGAAAAAAAGTATTTATATCTCTAATTCACCGAATGCAGAATAATGATAATATAAGTTTTTTTCTTGGAAAATAAAGAAGACTTTTATTAAAAAGATTTAATTATCTATTTATAGGTCTCTTCTAAACAAATTATCTATTTATAGGAACATATATCTTTTTTTAGATAAAGATAGAAACATATATCATATCTTGAATATGTTATAAGAATAATAAGAGGAGGAAAAAAATGTTACACCGATCATTTATATAAACTTATCCTTCTTTTTTTTTTTTTGGAGAAGCAACTTATCCATTTTTAGGAGAATATACCTGAAACATTTTGATTAATTAGCTATTTATGGTATAAAAGTAATAAAAAGAAAAAAATAATTATTGATGCATTTGTCATTTATATAAATGTAGTACAAGTTTTTTTTTTTTTTTTTTTAATTATATTATTCAGAAAAAAAAGAAAAAGAAAAAAAAAAAGAACAACAATTACGGAGTATGGAATTTGTTGACTATAATAGAATCATTGTTAAACATTTTCTTCTTTCTTATGTATTACACGGGTTAACAGCAAGGTCATTGTGAAAGGATATAAAGTCAGATCTCATCAAATATTTTAAGCAACAAAGAAAAGATATTCCTTGACAAGCTAAAAATAATACAGTTCACAAAGTTCATCACCTCCTAGAGTCAATGTTTTCCTTAAAGGAAGAGGTGTATTTTAGTGCGTAAAGTCATATTGTATTGATATTGTTACAATAGAAGAGCCTATTGGTGATCTCTTGGTGGAGAAGACAAGTAAGGCTTGGGAGGGATTTGCAGCGAGACGACACTTCCTTCCAATATATCCACCACTGTACTCATTGATAGTTAGTTTGAGGGGTCAGTTTGTATGCATCATAAACACACTATTAAAATTATCATCTTTCTTTCACTGTCTTCATCTCCTTCCTTTTAACAAGCTCGACAGTCCTAATTCTTCATTTAGTTCAAGACGCTTGTAAATTTAATGTGGAAAATATATCTCACTAGTAAAATTAACACCAACAACAATATTCTTTCACTATTCCACCATTTCTAAAACTATCATTTCATAGCTATAAACAACTCGCTTGTGAGAGATCCTTCCAAAATTTCTACAAAATACTTCGGGAGCTATATATTCTGTAGTTCCTCTTGCACCCACTATTGATATAATACTCTTTTCTCCAAGGCATATCTCTGCAATGGCAAAATAAAAAAATTTTGAGCAAAAGTTCTCATCCAAAAGAATGTTGTGAGGCTTTATGTCAAAATGCAAAATTTGTGCGTTGCAGCCTCTATGCAAGTACTCTAAGCCTAGTGCAATGCCAATTACAATCTTGTATAATTTTTTCCACCCCAATTGGTGATTAGAATTTGAAGGATTTCCTTTATATATGATCTTCTCAAGAGATCCATTAGGCATAAGCTCATAGATAAGAGCTCTTTTAGAACCCTTAATGCAAAAGCTCTTAAGAGTGACAATGTTGACATGGAGATCCTACTAATACTTGCAACCTCATTAATGAATTCCTCTCCATTACCTTTCGATTCTTTCAAAACCTTCACTGCCACAAAACATCTGTCTTGTAACTTCCCCTTATTATAACACTACCATAGCCCCCTTGGCCTAATTTATCATTAAAGGACTTGTTCATTGTCTTTATATTTGAATAATTGTATCTTCTAATAAGAAGAGGTCCATGATTCCTTAGAAAGGCCTCAACAATCTAATGAGTTTGAGTTTCCTTCTTCCAAAAATTAGTATTTTAATTGACAAGAAATTTCTCCAGAAGCAACAGATTGTAACGATTAGAACTCTAATTCCAATAGATAAAGTAGCTGTAATAAAAGAACAAAGATTATGGAATTATGTGGTGACAGTAACTCAAACTACATATTGATAATGTCTTGAACCTCAATAAAATTGCATTTTCTTGTGGTGACTCGAGAGTAACGATGAAGAAGCACATGCTAAGGATCAATTGGCATTCAGTACCTTAAAAAGAATGAAGGAGTTAGGTTTCTAATTGATAGGAGATAGGGAGCCCTGAAGGAAAATCATGAACCATGAAACTTTTAGTTTTTGTACCAATGTATTCCGAACATACAAGTAGTCAGTACATCGTATTGAATGATAAAAAAATGGAGCAAATGGAGGCTTTACGAAAAATGATAGCCGAACCTTATATATCACTGCATGGACAATACTCTAAAAGATTTTATAATTAGATACACCGTGAAAAGGGGTAGAAAAAGTCACAGTTTATGCGTTGAAGACTCTAGATCAATTCCATATGGAATTATTTGAGTTCTATAGGTTATATTGTCCAACAAAACATGTGGATATTAGTATCAACATAAAAAATTTTGATTGGGAGATCTAAGAGGTGTTTGGTAGTGTATTTTGAACAACAGTTTTCAGTGTTTAAACAACATTACATGTATTTTCACACACTTTTTCACCCACACATATTTCTAAAAAGTACAAACAACGTTACTAGAACAACATTACCAAATAGGCCCCTACATGTTGAAGGTATGTATGGGGTTTGGGAGATCTATTTGTTGTTTGAGCTGTATACCCTTTTAGTTGATGGTTTTTTGTATTTGAGGTTAGGTGGGTTGGGGTTTATGTGTGTCTAGGGTTTCTTTGGGGTTGCTTTATCAACCTAGTGTTTGCAGCTTGGCTGCTTGTTTCTTTGAGTTGTTTTGAGCTGTATTTGTTCCACTTTTGCTTATTCATAAAAATAAACAAATAAAAATGATTAGATAAGCATGTTACCTATCACCATCACTTTCAATCTCTGACTCCATGTATCAAAAGCTGTAAAGGACATTACTATTAGTTGAATAAGAAGAAAAAAAAAAATTGAATGTCACAGATTAACGGAGCCAAAATGGTAGTATTTTTCTTTTATAGAAATATCAACAGTATTTAACAAAGATCAATTATAACAAGAAAGTTAAAGGATTACGGCATGAGAAGTGATACTATATTCACAAAATTTTTACAACAAATTATAAGTAATAAGTTGTTATAATTAGTTCTAATTTAAACCCACAATTTTTTTATCTACCAATAACAGTCAATAACAATATGCAATTTATGATTTCTTGTAAGAATATTGTGGAAATTAACATTTCTCTAATAGCATAAATCAGAACCGTAGCAAGTCATAAACATGCATTATGAATAATTAATGCATAGAAACAACTAAATTTATAAGCATTTTTGCAAATGCACATGTGTGTGTTCCCTTGTCAATACCTTTCTCCACATTGGCACAATGAAAATTCCTCTATTATGACAACTGTAACAATCATCAAACACATAATTTCAATTACACTGCAATTTATTGTTTCTCCCACTTGCATTTAAGGGGAAGCTGAATGATTGAACATTGGGGTGGAAGAGAGTAAATTTTCAGGTGGATAAGACGGGTGGTTTCAAATCTGTACTGCCTTCCACTCCTCTCCAGTTGGATCTTTGGATAAATGTTGAAATTTCTTTTTTCAAAAACTATGCAAGATGCACAAACAACTTTGTGGGTGTGAAATAAGCATGGGAAGCATACCATTAACAAAGTTATTTCTATTTCTCAATGTGAAAAACAAAACAAACGTTTTTGTACAACTTATTTTCTTCTTCCTTCCTTATATATAATATAATATGTGGTTTCTCAGATTAACCGGGTACTTGACTTGGAAATTTGATAAGGAAGACTTAGAAAACAGGCTGAAATTGTTAGAGAAAAGTGAAACATATTGTCGGTGCATTGGATAATCCCTTTGGTTCCACAGCCAGAGACCCCACAGAGGTGAATTTGCCACTCATCTTCTCCATTGACTCCAAGTGGAAAGACTCTTTAAAACCTCAGAGCACTCAAAAAACGTTGTGGGCCTGTTCAGGAATCGTGAAGGTGTGTGGAGCCGTGTGCAACGGGTACAATATTAATTGCCCGTGAAAAAAATGGGCCGAAGGACCTGCCTGAATCAAATTGAGGCAACCCGGACCTGATTTTGACCAGCCCAGCCCAGCCCACATGACATCGTCCTTGTCCACGGACAGATGTGTCTAATGGTGTCATTCTATCTATATATATGATTTAAAACAAAAACTAAGAGAAAATTCTATAAAATTTCAAAGAAGATTTTAATTATGGGCTAATTTTGTGTCACGTGTCTACTTAAGTTTTTTAATTTTTGTGTCAAGTGAATTAATAAGTGCAAAATAATGAAAATACTAATTAAGAGTCTAATATTAACGAACTAAAAAAAAAAACCAATTATATATCTATTCAATAAAAATTACTACACATTCTATCTTATTAAAAATTATAATAATAAAATTATCATAAGTAGTATTAAATTTAGGCAAGAATTTTAACATGCAACTTATTACATTTACTTTTTTTCTAATAATTCAACTAATTATTTTATATTTTTATAAAAAAAAATGTTTTTATTTTTAAATGCATCCATGTATATGCATAAGTTACAAACTAGTTACCATAATGATACAAAAAAATAATTTCTTTTAAAAAATAAAAACACTTTCCTCCTATATGTTTATAGATAATTCACAATTTTTTCCCCTAAACTTTTGGATGTCCCATATGTACCAAATATTATAAGAATAGTCACGGCAAATATCATGCTTTTAAGCGTTTCCACAACTTTTTTTTTTTTAATCTCAATTGGAAGCAACTTTCCTCAAGTATTAAATTTTAAGCTAAATTACTAATTTGAACTTTCAATAATTTGAAAGAGATCCTACAAAATACTTCAAGAGCTATATATCTTGTAGTTCCTCTTACGCCGACCATAAATATAATACTCTTTTCTCTAGGACATATACTTGCAAAGCCAAAATCAGAAATTTTTGAGCAAAAGTTTTCATCTAGACAACTCAACTTTACTCTCCATCCATCCAATTATTGGCCAATAATATGGAGAATTGGGAAGAGTAAAATTGATTAAGTATTCACATTTACTGGTGTTCAAGTATTCCCAAAGCGAAAGGTCCCTGATATGTGTGGATTGTGTGGTGTTAGTGTAAGAGATGTTTATAACTTCAAATGGTTTCCCACTCCCCAGACCCAGTGGCAATTTGATCGTCAGAGGTGTTTTGTCACACTTTACTGGCAATATACCTCAAAAGGGGGGTGGGATATTAGTGAATGGAAAACCAATGTTACCAAATTTCCCACATTGAAAGGGAAAACAATATAGGTGTTCTCTATTTCCTTCAGCTGAGTAAAGTAGCACAATGAGTGATAGAATAAAAAGAAAGAAATAGAGAGACAGAAGCCATCCTAAAATTCTTAATCCACTAGCAAACTAAAACAACGTGTTTTGGGATTTTTTTTCCCCATTTAGCATTATTTTAGCAACAATTTCATTATTTAGTATGTTTTTGAAACATTTTAGCAAACTAACATCTCGAGTTTGTTAGACTCGATTTCAACTAAGGAAATCGAGTCTAATACACCCGATTTATGCTCTGCCAAAGGTTGATGTGGATTTTTTGTACATGTGGATCTCGAGTCTAAGACACTCGATTTAGGCTTTGGATTTAGATAACACGTAGAAGAAACATGCAGAAGAAGAAAGAAAGATTTTTTTTGCAGGTGGGTTTGGTTTGGTAGGTAGAGATGGCAACAGAGGGGTGGATTTGGTTTTACTATGGGTGGGTTTGGTTTTGCAAGTGACTTCTCGGGGTGGGTCTCTTCTTCTTCTTTTCCTTCTTTCTTCTTCTTCTCCTTCTTTCTGCTTCATTCTTCTTCTCTGTTCTTCTTGTTTGTTCCTTATATCAATAAAACTAAATTAAGTGCGTGAGACTCGAGTTCTACGTGTATAAAAATTTCCACATCAGCCTTCCAGAGCATCAAAATCAAGTGCGTAAGACTTAATTTCAACAATTGAAATCGATTTCAAAAAACTCGAGATGTTAGTTTGCTAAAATGTTTCAAAAACATGCCAGCTAACAAAATTGTTGCTAAAATAATGCTAAATGGAAAAAAAAAAAAAAAAAAAATCCTCTTTGTATAACTCATTTTCTTCTTCCTTCCTTATATATAATATAATATGTAGTTTATCTGATTAACAAGGTAGTTATCAACTACCCTTATAGTAATAGGCCATCACTAGTAGTTGACTTGGAAATTTGATAAGGAAGGCTTAGGACAAGAAAACAGTCTGAAATTGTTAGAACAAAGTGGGGTACCCACTTTGGTTCTCTGCGATGATACATTACACCGTAATATTACATTATTGTAATCTTACATTAATGTAATTTCAATACAAGAATATGACATTATATTGTTTAGGAAGGTAATAAGATTAAGATAATGTGATATATTTTATAATTTTAAATTATGAAAATGTTAGAAAAATAAAATAAACTAAAAACTTTAATGTCACATCAATGTAATGTGTATCACTTCAAGGGCACATCACAACTAACCAAACGCTCCTTAACAGGGTACTTGGCTTGGAGATTAAACAAGAAAGACTTGTGAAACTAGTTTGAAATTATTAGAGCAAGGTGGGTTACTCATCTGAAACATAGTATATATATTAGTATGCGCGTTGGGAAATCCCTTGGTTCCACAGCTAGAGACCCTACTTCAGGGGAATTTTTCACTCATCTTTCTCCGTTGACACACGTTGGAAACACCCATCAGTTGACTCTTTAAAACCTCAGAACACTCAAAACTTTGATGTTGGCTTGTTTGAGTAAATATCGTGAAGACGTGTGGAGTCAGTGTGCAAATGGGTACTGATGATGCCGAGAATCTCACCAGTGAGTTGCACAATGCTTGTACGCTCGAGAATAAACCTACACAACAAAAATATGAGAAAACCTTGCGAAGAGCACCGGTGTGGTGCCGGCCGAATACCCTCCGAAGGTCAAGTCAGAAAGATTTTCACAACTCTAGAGTGCTAGAGAGGGGTTAATTATGCGTACCTTGATTTGTGAGGGTATCGAGACTTTTATAGTAGTAGAGGGTTGAACTCTCTTTCTTGGAGTAGAAGTCTTTTCCATATAGGAATCCTTATACGCGTAAATTGCAGAATCGTTTCCTTATAGGACTCTTCCTTATAGAATCCTAGACTTGATGGACAAGGTTTTTCCTTGATAGAATCTTAGTGGCGTTAGGGTTCCAGCCGTGGGCCTCACGACCCAACTGGCCCACATAAATTTGGCCCATCAAGGTTCTGGCCCGTCATGAAGGTAGCCCGTCATAAATGCACGCAGATTTTTCCATCTTCAGTTGCCCCCTCACACCGTGAATCCGTCATGATTCACAGGATTCATGGGGTGAAAAAAGGATGGATATGATATGACGGTCGACAATCATGACGGGTGAGGAATATGATGGGTAAGCTATCTGCGGTCCGTCGGTTTCCGCGCACAAAACTAATTTCGATTCAAGTACCGTGACACGCGTCACGACGCTATTGGGGGTTGTAATAAATCGAAGCGTCGCTTCGTCTCCCGTGCAGCCTCTTTATAAATATTAAGTCCTTGCCTCTCATTCACCACTTTTGCTTAGAAACATTTTGTCAGAGCTCAATCCGTCATAATTGTCAGGCTAGGAATCCGCATCCGTCTCCATCAAATTTCCTCCGTTCATACTCTACTGACCGGTAAGTACTTTTTACCATTTTGTTCCTCCGTCATATTTTTATTCCTCATCATATATCCGTCATCATTTCTATAGTTGTCAATACCTAGAAATGTCTAGTGCGTCGAGTAACCAATCATTCGTCCGTGACGGGGCGGACTATGAGGATGTACACCAGTCAGGTCATAGGGATCTAGAGAGTCTTAGCGATGATAGGAGTCCGTCTTCATCTTCTCCGTCCTCAACAAATGAGGATCTAGACTTGGTTGAGAATGTAGAGCTCGATGAAAACCAACAAGTAGGACCCGTCGTAGGGGCTGACGGACCAAGAGAGTTCATCATGCTCCCAGAATGGACGGTTAATGATTTCGTATCAACCATTAAGGAAAACCACTTCAGAACACTTAGGGATAACTACCAGATTTCAGATCATATCCCACTCCGTCTACCTTACAAATCAGAGAAATGTTATTATGAAGGGGTGGACGGTGTCGGTATATACGAGCAAATGTTGAAGGCTGGACTCAGATTCCCACTGAGCTCCCTTCATCGTGAGCTGCTCAAGTATTTGGGTTTATCCGTCAACCAAATATCTCCAAATGCCTGGAGGATCTTCATCGCGATGGAGGTTCTGTACGGGGCAATGTCGGACGGAACTAGGAGATTGACGGTACGGGAGTTTTTACATTGCTACCGTCTGGACAAGATCGACAAGTCTAGGGGTATATACAGTTTTGTACCTAGGAGTGCGCTACTAAAGGTCATATATGAAATCCCAGACTCCAACAGAGACTGGAAGAGTAGATACTTTTTCTTAGAAGGTGACGGATGGATGTGCCGTCCAGGAGAGACGGACCATATGCCTGTTGATACAACTTGGGGTATAATATCTGAGAATGGTATGTGTTCGTCCTTAGTTAGGATGCCTTTTTTTAGCCGTTCAGCTTATTTTGAAAATTTTTCTAACCGTCCTCTTTATTTGCAGTACGACGGCGCTCTCAAATTAGTATTGAGGAATTCAGCTATCTTGAAAGAGTTTTCAAAAAGACCACGCCGGAGGAGAGGACTTGGGCGAAGTTGGTCAATCCTGATACCATCTGTTGGTACTGTGACGGGCCCGTACCTTCACCTCAAGCCCTTAAGTACGAAAAAAGGATCCGTCAACGTACGTCCGTCACTTCTCTTTTGCTTTACAACGGGACTTGTTTCACGGAGCTAACTCTTTTTCCTTTATTCTTTCAGAAATGGATATTGCCAAGAGGAGGGCACTCATACGGAACAATGTCGCAAAAAATAGGACGGCTAAAGTTGTTGAACAAAAAGATACGACGGTCGTAAAGCGTAAGCAACCGTCCAAAGGTGACCGTCCGCCAAAGAAGCCCAAGGTTCCCCTAGAGCCCGTCGTGGGGCTCATGGCCGAAGGTGCCAAGACGGTCACCCCAACAAAGCACGGGGCTGGTAAAGGGCTGATGAAGGGTCCATCATCTGAAGTTAAGAAGCCACCTCCCCTTCTTCGGGACGACCCCAGTTATGCTTTGGAAAAGCTGTCTACCCTTCTCACCTCCGAGGATTACGAAGACCTGGGTAATCACTCGACGGAGGCCATGGGTGAAACAAGTCTATTTAGTATTGCTCAGGTAAGACCGTCCACCTCATATATGTTTACGTATTACCCGTCTTACTATTTTTGATTTTTGAATTTTTTCAATATTTCAGACCATGGTCATGGTAAAGGGACTCATGGGGCGGTGTTTTAACCATGAGACGACCCTAGGCCGTCTTCGGGATAAAGCCAAGATGACGGAGGATGAGCTTTTAGAGCTTAAGGCTTACAAGGTGGCCCAGGAGAAGAAGTTCAAACTGCTTGAGACGGACAGGAACGAGTTGTTTAAGCTGACGGAGGAACTGAGGATAGTCCTTCAAGACAAAGAGAAAGAAATCCGTCTGGCCAAGGAAACTGCTGTCCAAGAGTACCATGATTCAGACGCCCTACTGTCCGAGCTCGGAGATTCTTTCAATGAAGGTTTTGACGAGGCTATCCGTCAAGTGAAGGCATTATGTCCGGATTTTGACGTTTCGTCCGTCAATGTAAACGCACAAGAACTTACTTCTACCCGTCCTGCTAATTCCGAAAATACGGATGAACTCTTTGAAGAGAATCCGCCTGTCAATGCTCCAGGAGATCCGCAGATTGCTCAACATGATCCCAAGGACGGTGAAAGTGGTCGTGCTGATCAACCATCCGTTGAAAGTGGATCTAAGGACAAAAACATCAGCCGTGAAGAACAGAAAGATGCGCCCGTCGTAGTTTAGTTTTTATTATTATTATTATTATTATTATTTTTGTGGTATGTAAAAGTATTTTGGGAACGATTTATACATTCGTCCTGTTTGTATTAGACGGCTCCTTTAATGGGCACTTTCCGTCCGTCAGTAATTTCTTATATTTTTGACATATATACTCTATTGCTTCGTGCTGTTAACTTTGTTTGATCCTATTAATGAATTCATGCCCGTCGTACTTAGGAAAAAATCTTTTTATTGTCTTCTTGACTCCGTCCTTTTTGAGGGCGTCTTATTTTTTAAACCTCTTGGGTAGTCCATCTGTGTTCTGGATATAATATTTTATCCATCAATATTGTGGAATTGCTCTGTCCGTCTAGGACACGATCTTGTGGGCCCGTCCACTATGTGGACTCCGTATTTATCTGTATATTTAGCACCCGTCCATGTGTTGGACTAAGTTTTTATTTTTATTAACTTGGGATGACCAGCCCGTCATAGGATTTTTGATTTTCCTCTGCGTTTGGGCAAACTTTCGACCCCGTAGTTATCCGTCTAGTTCACGTATTCAAGATTCTAAGAATATCCGTCCACTTTATGGACTTGATAAAATTTGATTCCCTTTTTGGGGTAATCCGTCTAGTTTATGGCTTTAAGATTCGTCCGTCCACATTGTGGACTTAGTCCGTCCACTTTATGGACTTTGTCCGTCCACTTTGCGGACTTAATAAAAATTTTGACCCTCTTGAGCTGTCCGTCTTTGTTTCGGACTGAATTATGTTCCTCCTGGGGAGGTCCGTCCACTTCGCGGACTTTTGTCCGTCCCCTTTGCGGACTTGATAAAAATTTTAACCCTCTTGGGTTGTTCGTCTCTGTTGCGGACTGTGAGTCATGTCCCTCCTGGGGATATTCGTCCACCTTGTGGACTTTGTCCGTCCACTTTGTGGACTTCATATAAAAATTTAACCCTCTTGGGGCTGTCCGTCTATATTGCGGACTTAGTAGCTTATCCCTCTTGGGGAGATCCGTCCACTTTGTGGACTTTTACCCGTCCACATTATGGACTTGATAAAAATTTTAACCCTCTTGGGGTCGTCTGTCTATATCGCGAACTTAGGACTTTTATCCTGTAGGAAAACATAGTTGAATCTGAATAAAAATCATGCATTCGTAGAAAGTATGTGCCCCCTTAGGCTTAAAAACATACTGTAGCAAAACCAAAGTAAGGAACATGCCCGTCGGGCTTATTGTAGTCACTATTTAAAAATAAGCAGTAGAAAAAATAAAAAGATAGGTGTTGTTCTTCAAGACTTCGCCTCTACTGGTAGTACTTCCGCAGGTGCTCAGCATTCCAAGGATGCGGTAGCTTCCGTCCGTCCAGTGTTTCCAGATGGTAGGTGCCCTTCCTCTTCCATCCGGAGACTCGATAAGGTCCTTCCCAATTTGGGTCGAGTTTTCCTTGGGTGGGGTCTCGCGCTGCTCCCATGACTTTCCTTAGAACGAGGTCTCCAACCAGAAAGTCTCTGTGCCTTACCCGAGAGTTGTAGTGCTTGGCCATGCGGTCCTGGTACCGTGCGAGCCTTTGTTCTGTCGCCGACCTAACTTCGTCCACTAGATCGAGCTGTAGACGTATAGCTTCATCATTTTTTACTTCGTCATGGTTGTGTACTCTGTAGCTGGTGAGGCCGACTTCGGCCGGGATGATAGCCTCGCATCCGTATGTTAGCCGGAATGGAGTCTCTCGTGTTAGTGTCCTAGCCGTTGTCCTGTAGGCCCAGAGTATGCTTGGCAATTCTTCCGCCCATATACCCTTTGCCCCCTCTAGCCGAGTCTTGATAATCTTCAGCAAGGATCGGTTCGTGACTTTGACCTGTCCGTTGGCTTGTGGGTGGGCGGGTGAGGAGTAGTGGTTCCGTATCCCTAATTGCGAGCAGAAGTCCCGGAAGGCATCGTTGTCGAATTGTCTCCCGTTGTCAGAGATCAAGACTCTAGGGATGCCAAATCTGCATATGATGCATCTCCAAACGAAATTGCATACATTCTTCTCTGTAATGGTGGCCAAGGCTTCAGCTTCTACCCACTTTGTAAAGTAGTTGATGCCTACTATTAGAAACTTCAGTTGTCGTATTGCCATTGGAAACGGTCCCATGATGTCCAGGCCCCATTGGGCGAACGGCCAGGGCGCCGTCATCGGGGTAAGTTCTTCAGGTGGTTGTCTGACGATATTGCTGAATCTTTGGCACTTGTCGCATTTCTTTACATAGGCCTCGGCATCCTTCTGCATAGACGGCCAAAAGTACCCTGCTCAAACCAGCTTGTGTGTTAATGATCTTGACCCTGAGTGGTTTCCACAGATTCCTTCGTGCACTTCCCTCATGATGTAGTCTGCTTCTTCCGGACCTAAGCATCGTAGGTAGGGGAGGGAGAAGCCTCTCTTGTACAAGACGTCTTTTATCAGGACGAACCTTGCTGCTTGGACCTTCAGCTTTCGTGCAGCCTCCTTTCCGTCCGGTAGTACGCCGTTCTTCAGGTAGGCCACTAATGGCGTAGTCCAATTACTCTCGGACCCAAGCTCCTGTATATTGACAGAGTTTATAAATGGAGAGAACTGAGTGAAAGAGAGTACGTTACCAAGGGTGGTCATGTGCTCAGCTGAAGCTGCTTTGGCTAGGCGGTCAGCCTGCTCGTTTTCTCCTCGTGGGACTTGTGTAATTTCGGCCTTCAGCTCGTTTACCCTCCGTCTGGCTTGGTCCAAATATTTCTTCATCCTTCCGCCTTTGCATTCATAATCCCCGTTTATTTGATTGACCACAACTTGAGAGTCGCAGTGAATGATTACTCTTTCGGCTCCTGCTGCTTTGGCGAGGTCAAGTCCTGCTATGAGAGCTTCGTATTCCGCCTCGTTGTTGGTAGTAGGGAATTCAAAGCGGATCATACATTCGACCATGTCTCCCTCGGGTGAGTATAGCACAACGCCTATCCCCCCAGCCTGCCTGTTGGAAGATCCGTCGACATGTACGCTCCATGGGGGAGACTCTTTTGCCCCCCCGTCGTCTCCATTTGTGAACTCAGCTATGAAATCGGCAACGACCTGTCCTTTAATGGCGGTTCGAGGGCGGTATTGGATGTCGAACTCGCTTAACTCTATGGCCCAGAGTGCCAATCTCCCAGCAGCTTCAGGGTTGCTCATTGCCCGCCTTAAAGGCTTGTCGGTAAGGACGATGATCGTGTGGGCTTGAAAGTACGGCTTTAGCTTCCGTGCTGCTGTAACTAGTGCAAATGCAAGCTTTTCCATTGGCAGATATCTTTCTTCAACCCCTCGTAGCGCCCGACTGGTGTAATATACTGGTTTCTGTACTTTCTCTTCTTCTCTGATTAAGGCAGCACTGACGGCAGCTGGTGAGACGGCGAGATAAAGAAAGAGTTGTTCACCTGGTTGTGAGGGACTGAGCAATGGGGGGGAAGAGAGATATTTTTTCAGCTCTTCGAATGCTTGTTGGCACTCGTCAGTCCACTCGAAAGACTTCTTCAACGTGCGAAAGAAGGGTAAACACTTGTCCGTCGCTCTCGAGACGAACCTATTTAATGCTGCTATCTTACCGTTAAGGCTTTGCACCTCCTTCACATTTTTCGGTGGCGCCATCTCTATTATAGCTCGAATCTTATCCGGATTGGCTTCAATGCCCCTCTGGGAAACCATGAACCCTAGGAATTTTCCAGCCGTCACCCCGAAGGCGCACTTTCCTGGATTCAGCTTCATGTTGTATGAGCGAAGGGTGTCAAATGTTTCCCTGAGGTCGTCCAAGTGATCTTCTTCCCTTCGGCTTTTCACTAGCATGTCGTCTACATAGACTTGGACATTCCTCCCGATTTGTGGTGCAAACATCTTGTTCATGAGCCTCTGGTATGTTGCGCCCGCATTTTTCAAACCAAACGGCATCACTTTGTAACAGAATAGGCCCTGGCTGGTTACGAACGACGTCTTCTCTTGATCGGCTTCGTGCATCTTGATTTGGTTGTAACCGGAGAAAGCGTCCATAAAACTTAAAAGCTGGTGTTGAGCGGTAGAGTCTACTAAAGTGTCGACCCTCGGGAGAGGGTAGCTGTCCTTTGGGCACGCTCTGTTCAGATCGGTGAAGTCTACACACATCCTCTACTTCCCGCTAGCTTTCTTGACCATCACTACATTGGCTAGCCAGTCGGGGTAATAAACCTCCCTAATGAAATTCGCCGCTTGTAGCTTGCGGACTTCTTCCGCTATGGCTTGATCCCGTTCAGGGGGGAACACCCGCTTCTTTTGCCTGACGGGTAGAAAGGAGGGTGATACCTTCAGCTTATGCACCATGACTGAAAGGTCTATCCCTGGCATGTCTTCGTGACTCTAGGCTAATACGTCCCGATTTTGTCTGAGGAAGGCTGCAAGTGCTTGTCGGGTCACGGGGCTTGCGAGAGTCCCGATTAATGTTGTTTGCTCAGGTCTGGAGTCGTCAAGTGATATTTCTTCAAGCTTCTCTACCAGTTCCGTCGTACTCCGATGTTCTTCTATGCTCATGGCTTGGAGTTGATCGTCCATTTCCATCATAGCCACATAGCACTCGCGTGCGGCTATCTGGTTTCCACGCAGTTCCCCTATCCCGTATTCCGTAGGGAACTTGACCAGTAAGTGATAATTTGAGGTTGCCGCTTTCCATGAATTGAGGGTTGGTCGCCCCAAGATGGCATTGTAGGCAGACGAACAGTCGACTACGAGGAACGTTACGTCCTTTGTTATCTGCTGAGGATAGTCGCCAGCCGTTACAGACAATGTGACCGCGCCGAGGGGAAATACCCTCGTTCCTCCAAAACCGACGAGTGGGGAATCCGTCGGAATCAATCGTTCCTTGCTGATTCCCATTTGCTGGAATGCCGGGTAATACAGGATATCCGCCAAGCTCCCATTGTCGACCAACACCCGGTGCAAGTTGTAGTCACCCACTGGCAAACTGATAACGAGTGCATCGTCGTGCGGGTGGTGAAGTCGCCGCGCATCTTCTTCGGAGAACCCGATGACGGGGATTTCTCTTCGCGCTACTTTTGGTACTGAGCCCGTCAGCTGGACATTCTGGACCATCCTGAGGTACGTCTTTCGAGCCTTTTTGGATGATCCGGCGGGCGTCCCTTCTACGATCATTCTGATGTCGCCAATGGGCGGTCATTGTCCCGTCAGGGGGGCTGTTCCTGATGTGGTGGATCCGTTCTTTCCTTGCGAACAAACTTCTGCAGTTTCCCTTGTCTAATAAGGGCCTCAATCTGCTGTTTTAGATCGTAACAATCGGCTGTGTCGTGGCCGTGATCCCGGTGGAAGCGGCAGCATTTGTCTCTGGAACGCCTGCTAGGATCTCTTTTCAGTTTTCCAGGGAAGGTCAGATCCCTTTCGTCCTTGATTTGCATTAGGACTTGATCTACCAGGGTGGTCAGCGGGGTGAAGCTTGAGAACCTTCCGCCCTGAGGCTTAGGACGCCTCTCGTCCCTTCGATCTCCTGTTCTCGGTCTCTTTCGCCCTTGATTTTGTCGTGCATCTTCCTGCCTTTCCCTTTTTCTTGGCTTCTCCTCTCGGGCCTGCAACGCGTCTTCAGCATTCATATACTTAGTAGCCTTGTAAAGTACTTCCGACATGGTCTTCGGGTCATTCTTGTACAGGGAGAACAAAAATTTACCCTTCCGTAACCCGTTCGTGAAGGCTGCTACCAGTATTTTATCGTCGGCTTCGTCAATCGAAAGCGCTTCCTTATTGAAATGCGCTATGTAGGATCTCAGGGTCTCGTCCTCCCATTGCTTGATACTCATCAAGCATGCCGTGGACTTCTTATACCTGTGGCCCCCAATGAAGTGTGTTGTGAACTGAGCGCTCAGATCCTTGAAGGTGCTGATGGAGTTGAGCGCCAGTCAGCTGAACCATACCCTTGCGGAGCCTTTGAGTGTTGTAAGGAAGGCCCTGCACATGATCTCGTCTGCGACCCCTTGCAGGTGCATTAGGGTCTTGAAAGTTTCTAGATGGTCTAGGGGGTCTTTTAATCCGTCATAGCTGTCGATATGCGGCATGCGAAATTTGTGGGGTAGGGGGAAGGAGTTCACGGCCATAGTGAAGGGTGAGTCGGTGCGGTTAACTAAATCGTCAAGATCACTTGAAACTCGTCCCTTGAGTGCGTTCATCATAACCTCCATCTGTTCTCTCATCGCTTGCATCTCTGCCATAATGTGTGGAGGAGTTGCGTCCGTTAGGAACGGCATACTCAAATTCTGCCTCTCCGGCTTGTTTGGGGCGTGGCTACCTTCAGGCTTCTCTAGATTTTTCTTTGAGGCACTAGTTCCTTCCTGGTCTTCTGGTTGGTCATTCGGTGCTGCATCCTTCCAGCGCAGCTATTCTTCTAAGTCGTGGTTTTGCTTGGTGAGGCGTTCCACGGCGGCACTGAGGGTCCGAACTTGCCTCTCGAGTGCAGTCGTAGGCGGCTCCTCTTCTTGAACGTTGTTAGTGGTTGCCATCGAGCGGGTGAGTACCATGCAACCTTTTAGTCCGGGAAGAGATAGTATGGCTTTCAACTAGTCGATTCCCACAGACGGCGCCAACTGATGATGCCGAGAATCTCACCAGTGAGTTGCACAATGCTTGTACGCTCGAGAATAAACCTACACAACAAAAATATGAGAAAACCTTGCGAAGAGCACCGGTGTGTTGCCGGCCGAATACCCTCCGAAGGTCAAGTCAGAAAGATTTTCACAACTCTAGAGTGCTAGAGAGGGATTAATTATGCGTACCTTTATTTGTGAGGGTATCGAGGCTTTTATAGTAGTAGAGGGTTGAACTCTCTTTCTTGGAGTAGAAGTCTTTTCCATATAGGAATCCTTATACGCGTAAATTGCGGAATCGTTTCCTTATAGGACTCTTCCTTATAGAATCCTAGACTTGATGGACAAGGTTTTTCCTTGATAGAATCTTAGTGGCGTTAGGGTTCCAGCCGTGGGCCTTACGACCCAACTAGCCCACATAAATTTGGCCCATCAAGGTTCTGGCCCGTCATGAAGGTAGCCCGTCATAAATGCACGCAGATTTTTCCATCTTCAGGTACAATATTAATTGGCCCTAAAAAAAAGGACCCAAAGGACAAGTATTAAGTAAAATTTTAGTTGGTCTCTCAACTATTAATTGTGTTAATATAATCCCCCAACTTTCAAAATCAAGATTCTTAAAAAAAAAAAAAAAAAAAAAAAAAAAAAAAAAAAAACTTTCAAAATCAAGTTCTACTAAAAAAAAAAAATTCAAAATCAAGTTGTGGGTGAGAAAGCCCAACGCCATATGTTGGGCCTGTGGCCCAGTTCAGATACGACTCCCTGTCCGAAGAGGTTAAAAGTATCAATGCTTTGCCATCTTGGTGGAAGTGCAATCCATAAGGGACAAATGCTCCGTCCGAAGACAACCTGGTCGGGCCGAAGGGACCCTACCCAACGGAGCAGCCCAGAACTTGATCGAGTAGATATGCTAAAGATCTCCCTGCCAGGGCAGAACTTCGGGCATGTCTAACTGCGTAGCTATCACGAAATATCTTGCCAATAAAGCTGCCACCGCCACATTTAATGCACTGCAGCAACTTTCCTGGCCGCATTTATGTGGAGAAGACACCTGAACAGTGCATCTTCACCCACCACCACTCACTGCAGATTAAAGCAAACGGCTGATGTGACTAGTACTCAAGTGGGTGCCTAGATGGAGGACAAGTGTGCGGTGAAGATGGGAAAAGGGTGTATATATAAGGGAAGCAAGTCTCGCAGAAGAGAGGGGGGGAAACATTTTGTATTCACTAAGCCTTTAAATAGAAAACCTCTTCGGACTAAAGGGATTTATCTTGTCGAATGCCTGACTCAATCCTTTTTTCTTTCATTATTGGTTTTGTTCATCTGGACCGTCGCTAAATCCACCACTAGCCTAGTTGTTTAAACCCATTCTCTACAAATTTATTGTTGGAAATTTGGTGGGCTCACCATACAGAGAGTTGGTGCCTGGCCCAACAAATTTAGACCTTACACAACTTAATTTCAACATCGGGTTTACTCTCTATTTAAATTTTAATAGAATTAATAGGTAAAAATAATTTGATTTTCAAATTTTTATACCTTCTATAATAACTTTTTAACTTATGCTCTATTTTCTACATTAACTAATTTTGTAAAAATTTAAATAGAGAGGAGATCTAAGAATTAATTGCCTTGATTTTTAAAATTGATCTAAAATTTACTGCAAGATCTCACCTGAAAACAAATTTGTATTTCTTTTTATATGTTCAGATATGCTGTATATATATATATATATATCCTCCAATCTAAAACTTCAAGGATTGTCAATGATATAATTTGAGTTCTTTGTATTGTCTCTTTATTTTGGTAAAATGTATTGTCAAGTATATGTAGCACTCTCCATTTAGTTTTAATTTACAGTATACTCACTCAAATTTTAGTCTTGGTATTTTTTTTGGGGGGGGGGGGGGGGGGAGAAAGTAGTCTTTTTTTTTTTTTTTTTTTTTTTTTTTTTTTTTTTTTTTTAAGGAAGAAAGTAACCTATTATTATTAAGTAAAACCGGCTATGTCAGCCAAAACAACAGGAAATAAAAGTGGTGAAACATCCTTCATCCACACTACAACATCCGAAACACAAATAGCATGACGAGCTAACTTGTGAGCAACAATATTACCCTCTCTCTTTACATGAGAGTAGTGTAATTCATTAAACAAATTAACCATAATTTTAATTTCATCCAACACGAAACCCACAGCTGATAAGAACTCTGTATCATCACTCAAAGCCTTCACTAACACAAGCGAGTCGGTCTCAAGGATAGCATGTTGAAAACCCAAGTCCAACGCGAACTGCATTGCTATTGCGACAGCCATCGCCTCAATTTCTAGAGGGTTGTAAGCCTGAGATATTTGTTTAGATAGTGAGCCCAAAACCATACCTTCACTATCACGAATAACTACCCCAATCCCTTCTCTGTTTTCTGTTGAGAACCTGGCCCCATCACAATATATTTTAACCAACCAGTGTTGAGGTGGTTTCCACTTCTGCGCCAGGGGAGGACCAGTCCGGTGCGATGAATGAGGCAGGTTTAGTGCAAGGAATTCTTGAAGCCATTCCTTAGCCAGAAAGGTGATTAAGTGCGGACTACAGCTGGGTTTATTCATTCAGACCTAGTTCCATTGAGTCCATACTGACCAAGATGTGACCGAGAAGAGCTCTAGGCTGTGACCAAGCTGATTAAGTAGTCTTGGTAATTATAGTATGGTTAGTTTATTTTAAACCACAGTTCTCAATAACTACTGGACTTACAGGCTTTCAGCTTACCAATTCATTGCAAAGGTCATAAAGTTAGGTTTCATCAAATATTTTAATCAGAAAAGTAAAGATGTTCATTGATAAGTAAAAAATAAATACAGTTCACAAAATTCATTACTTACTAAACTCAATGTTTCCCTTGAAAGAAGAGGTGCATTTAGCACATAGAGTCATATTGTATTGACATCATTAAAGTGGAAGAACCTATTGGTGATCTTGGTGGAGATGACAAGAAAGGTTTAGGGGGCATTTGCAAGGAGTCGAGACTCCCTTCTAACATATCCATAACTCTATTCATTGACAGTCGGTTTGAGGGGTCAGTTTATATGCACCATAAACTCACTATTATTATCTTCCTTGCACTATCTTCATCTCCTTCCTTTAAAAGGCCAACTAGTCCTAATTCTTCATTTAGTGCTTTAAATCCAATGTGGAAAATATATCTCACTAGTAAAATCAACACTAACCTTAACATTCTTTCGGCGTCTCACCATTTCTAAGACCATTATTCCATAGTTATAGACATTTGACTTGTGAGAGATCCTTCTAATATTTCTACAAAATACTTCGAAAGCTATATATCCAGTAATCCCTCTTGCACCCACCATTGATATAATACACTTTTCTCTAGGGTATATCTATGCAAGACCAAAATCATAAATTTTCGAGCAAAAGTTCTCTTCCAAGAGAATGTTGTGAGGCTTTATGTCAAAAAGCAAACTTCGTGTGTTGCAACCTCTATGCAAGTACTCTAAGCCTCGGGCAATGCCAATTGCAATGTTGTATAATGTTTCCCACCCCAATTGTTGATTAGACTTTAAAGGATTTCCTTTATATATGAACTTCTCAAGAGATCCATTAGGCATAGCTCATAGATAAGAGCTATTTTAGAACCCTCAAAGCAAAAGCCCTTAAGAGTGACAATGTTAACATGGGAGGTCCTACTAATGCTTGCAACCTCATTAATGAATTCCTCTCCATTACCTTTCGAATTATTAAAAACCTTCACTGCCACAAAACAGCCGTCTTGTAACTTACCCTTATAAACACTACCATAGCCCCCTTGGCCTAATTTATCATTAAAGGACTTGGTCATTGTCTTTTGTTAGGTTTTAAGGTCTTAGGATTTTATGTATTTAGAACCTAATTTGTAATGTTGGCAAACCATGATCAAAACAATGTATTTAGTCTTGTTTAGGCTTGCTCAAAGTTGGTTTAATTTTGTAAAGTTGGAATCGAGAGACTGTAGAAGCATTGGAGCTTCTCGGCCTGGCTCGATCGATCGAATGTAATTCTCGATCGATCGAAAATCGGCCCAGATGCGTTTTTCTGCAGAATTCCAACTCAGCCCTAACTCTTTAAACGTTTAGGGTTTTATGTTTTTGCCCTAGGTATATAAGGCAAACCCTAGCCACGTTTTTCAGAGTTGCACAAGTTGTGTTGTTGCTCATACATTGCGGTTTTGTGTAAATCTCTTGTGAGATCTAGAGGAGCTTTCCTTTACACATAACTTAGGGTTTTCAAGATTGAGATTCTTCTACATCTTGATGATCAACTTGGTTGCTGCCTTTGAAGCTTAAAGATTAACAAGCGAGGAGCTTGTACCTGATTGAAGGAATACAAAGAAAGAAGTAGTCCGTGGATTCGGAGCCTGCGCGTGGTCGTGTCAGGAAGTTACTACTGGTGGGTAGCATTAGGAAGTCAAGCGGGGAGCTTGTAAGTCCTTTTGTAAGAATTTCAATTCTTTCTTAGTGGATTCCGTTTTGCCTTGAGGATCGGTGGGTAAAATCCTCCCCAGGTTTTTTACCGATTTGGTTTTCCTGGGTGATCATATCATTGTGTTATTTATTTTCCGCTGCTTTATATGTTTTACATGCATGATATGATTTTGTGATTGTTTTAACCTAGAATTACTTAATTTGACTAAGTAACAACTTGGCTAATTAATCTAGGCTACGCAATCTGGTTATAGTTTAAGGGGTCTAAACCCTGTCAAGTGGTATCAGAGCAGGTTGCTCTTTTGTTTGAGATTTTCATCTCTGAGCTGATCCTTGACCCCTGTTGTCATGGAGCATGGACACTCTTTGTTTGTTCCTCCTCACTTTGATGGGAACAATTATGCCTACTGGAAAGTAAGGATGAAAGCATTCCTGAAATCCATTGATGAGAGAGTTTGGAACTCTGTTGAATATGGTTGGGAGAAGCCCACTACTCCTGTGAGTGAGTGGCAAACTTCTCAGAAAGAAGCAGCTGCATTTAATAGCAAAGCTATGAATGCCATTTTTAATGCTGTTTCAATGGAGGAATTTAAGAGGATCTCTAATGTTGAGGTTGCTCATACTACTTGGAAAATCCTCCAAACTGTGCATGAGGGTACAAAGGCTGTTAAAATAAACAAATTGCAGCAATTAACTTCTAGGTTTGAAAGCATTAGAATGTCTGATGATGAAACCTTTGATGAGTTTTATGCTAAACTCAATGATATTGTTAATTCTGCTTATAATTTGGGTGAAGTCTATGATCAACCTAAAGTTGTTAGGAAAATTCTTAGATCCTTAACTGAAGACTTTAGACCCAAAGTGACAGCCATTTCTGAGAGTAAGGATGTTGACTCCATCCCTGTGGATGAGCTTGTAGGATCTCTTCAGTCCTATGAGTCTAACCTTCCCAAGACTGCCAAATCCAAATCAATGGCTCTTAAGTCTGTTGATGATGTTGAAGCTGGTGGATTTGATGATGAGCTCTCTCCCACGGAGATAGCTTACCTTGCCAAGAACTTTAGAAATTTTCTTAGAAACACAAATAGGAAGGCAAGGAATACCAACACTGCTGAACCTAGAAACTTTAGGAAGAATGATCCCACTAAGGTTAATAATTTCGAAAAACCTAGAGAACAAGTAGGTCAATCTTCTAATAACTCTTTGGGTCCTCAGTGTTATGGTTGTCAAGGGTATGGTCATGTCAAATCTGAATGTCCTACTTTCTTGAAGAATAAGGGTAAAGCTATGGCTGTAACCCTTAGTGATAATGAGGTTTCTGATGATGAGTCCGGTTGTGACGAGGATGGAAACTTCATTGCTTTCACTGCTACTGCTGAAGTTGATGAAAGCATATCTGCTGAGGAGAACCCTGCTGATGGGGAACTCTCTGAAGATGCAGATCTTCAAGAGGCCTATAACAAACTTTGCAAAATTGCTGCAAAGGATGCTATGAAAGTTGATCTAGGCCTGAAGAAAATTGATGCTCTTGAGCTTGAAAAGAAAAATCTGCTTGTAAAACTTTTTGATGCTAATGATCTTTTGAATAATGTTAAATCTGAAAATATGCTTTTACTTGATAAAGTTAGAACTTTGGAACATGATTTATCGGTTGCTAGATCTGCTAGTTCTAAACTTGATCATATGCTGAATATTCAAAAGTATCCTTCTGATAAAGCTGGGTTAGGATATGTTGAAAGCATCTTTGATTCTGGACCTCATTCCACTGTCTTTGTTCCTTCTTCTTCTTCTTCTGGACCTCTTGTGAGTGAGGTTGTGAGTGAAACCATTAAACCCCCTGTGAGTGAGGTTGTTAAACCTGTAGAAGTTTCACCTCCAAAGAAGATTAGGGTAGACTTAAGAGAATCCAAACCTAAGCAGCCTACCAAACCTAAGGACAAGATGAATGGTAAACCTGCTTGGGTTTGTCATTATTGTGGTAAGTCTGGACATATCCGTCCTAACTGTTACAAGCTTCAAGCTGATAAGAGAGCAAAAAGACCAAAAGTGCCTGTGCCTCAAGCACAAGATCCTATGGCACTAATTGATGAATTGGTAAAGGCGTTAAACCTTTATTCCAATTCTGGAGTTGGGAATCACTCTAATGTGAATAAGAACTCCAATGCTCGGGGTGCATCTAAAAAGTCTTGGATGCAAAAAACTCGAACTAACTGAGTCTTTCTGACATGGTCCTTGTGCTTCATTGCTCTATTCTGTTGTGACCATTGTTATTTGGTTTTTGTGTTTTCTTTTGTTTCTAGGACTTGCATTGCATTATATACATGCATTTCATTCTAGGATTTATTTGTTTTCTCTTTTAATAATTAAAAAAAAAAAAAAAAAAAAAAAAGGGAAAGCAAAATCTTTGTTGAACACTATGTTTCTTGTTTTTTTTTGAAAACAAGGTTGGTCATTCTTTTTACACATGTCATGTCTAGTGTACCTTGTTTAACTTAGATAAGCTTATTTACTGCACTTAACTAGTTGAAACTTTGTAGTGCATGTTGTGTGGGAAAGATGTGTGTGGTTTTTAATCACTTTGTCTTGATCTTGAAGTCATATGTTATTTGACTGTCGGACTTGATCCTTTTGAGAAAGGCATAAATAACCGTCTCACCACTGTTCACTAGCCAATCATGAACACCTTAGTGCATATCATAAGATTTTGTACTCGAGAAAGTGTAGCACATGCACAAAAAGAACATAAGGTGTAGCCTCAAATTAAATTAAAAACTGGTGTGTACTATTAGGCTTAATGTCAATTCACTTAATTCAAACCGGTGTGTACTATTAGGCTGAATGCCAACTCATATATAAATAAGAGGCAATAATGCAAGAAACTTACATGATTGCAAGCTTTTGTTCTAGGAGATGTGGGAGTTATAGGATGTAACTCTTTAGGTGATAGTCTCTTTTAAATTCTATGTGATGAATTGTGTAGACTTTGTGCTTGATTACTATTCACATATCTCCTCACATGTATCTCAAGTATTTGCTAGTTTCACACACTTCACAAGTTACTCTTTGTTAAACACTATACATGTTAGTGTGTGTGTCCTTGGTCTGACCAACCAAGTTTAAAAATATCTTGAGATTTGTGCACAACATACTTGTTGCTTGAGAAAATTAATTTGGAAGATGATTGAAAATTGTGTTTGAGAAAATTGGGTTTAAAAATTTTGTGTTTTTGAAGATCCATTCCATCTCATACTCATGCATTTTGTATTCATTGTTTAAATGCTTTGAGGAGTTGTTTCAAAATTGGGTTTGCAATTTTCCAAAACTGTGTTTTTCCCCAAAATTCAATGTGCCTCTGCCCATTTCGATCGATCCAACCTGATTTTCGATCGATCGAAAAAGTGCCTCAAAATGTGCTAAAATGACTGTCACATTCGATCGATCGAATGTAATTTTCGATCGATCGAATATCGTGGAAAGGCTTTTTAAAAAGAGGAATTCTGACTTTTTCAAAGAACTATTCAAAACTTTTTCAAATCCTTTTCTCTCTCCGACAAGGCAAAGACCAAAAGATTCAATTTTTGTCGTTTTCCTCCGGATTTTTTGCACAATCTCTCTCTTCTCAAGCCGGTATGTCCTTTTTACCCTTCCTTTTCAATTTATTTTCATGATTTCATGCATTTTTCATGCATTTTAGAGGAGATTTTCGAAACTTTTCATATTGGGATTTTTGTTGATTCGGACCAAATTGTTTGCAATTGATCAATGGGTTTTGTTGGGGACACCATATAGACATGTTCTTGAGTGATTAATTTGATCAATTTTGTGTTTTGTGGAAAACTTAAATTTCTAGGGTTTATAATTGATCCGAATTGGGGCTTTTTGTGAAATTGGGTTTAATTGATGAAATGGGCTTGTGTAATTGATGCAATTGGTTATTATAAATTGTTTTCAATAGTTTGTAATGATTGGTTCATCAATTTGGTACAAAAATTTTCATGTGGTTCTCAAATTTTTAGGGTTTTTGTTAAGAAACTCTATGTTCAATCCAATTTTGTGAATTTGAACTTAATCTGATCTTAGTTACTGCATTAGTTCATGCATCATAACATTTTTAATGTTCATGCATCATATAGAATTTTATTCTATATTTGTTTGTGTCTAACTTGCAGTCTGCCCTTGGTTTTTGTGTTTGTTCTTTTTGGTTTTCTCTTTGTGTCTCTGTCCTTTTCCTTAGCACCATGCCTAGGAAGACTAGAGCACGTAGGACTCTTCCCACTCCTACTCCTTCCCCTCCCTCCTTTGATAGTGAGCGGTTCCCGAGTGAGAAAAACCAAGAGCTGTATGAGACTTTAAATCTTAAGAGGAAGATTTGGGCTGAGCGGTCTGTCTTTTTAGATGAGCTTGATCCTGCCATTAGGGCAAATTTTGAGCGTAGGGGTTGACTTCCCTTGTTTGCTGTGTCTGACCCTCCTCCTCCGGCTACCTTGATTCGAGAGTTCTACTCGAACATCTCGATCCGCGTCTATGATTCCAACACTCTTGTTAGGAGTTGGATACGAGGCGTAGAGTACTCCATTACTCCTCAGGTAGTGGCTGATGCTTTTGAGGTACCTTTGGTTAGGGATCCTGTCTATCCCTATGATGAGTCACCCGAGTTGAGTGATATCATATCTTACATCACTGGGTCATCTATCCAGTGGGGTTCTGATCCTCGGATCACTTCTGCTGAGCTTCCTGAGACTACCTATCTTTTCTCTAGGATAGCCTGTCACTCACTCTGGCCCATTTCTCATCTACACACCATTCCTCTTGAGAGGTGTGTTTTTCTGTACGCTCTTGTTACAGATGCTCCTATTAGTTTTCCTCATCTTTTCCTTCGTTCTTTGAACGAAGTTTATAGGAGTTCATATACTACTCATGCTCTCGTCCATCCTATTTTCATTCATAGGATTTTATTGTATCTAGGTTTAGAGGATTTCCCTGCTTCTGAGCCTGTTCATGTCATCGGTCCTATAGGTGCGTCTTTTCTTAGACAGAGGGCCGCTCATCTTCGAGCTGGTTCTAAACACCCTAGGTCTGATCCCTCTTCTAGCGCTCATCCTCCTCCTTCATCTTCTACAGGTCTTGCTGGTGAGGATATTCCTGATCCAGTTGGTGATGATGCGGATGCTGCTGCTGCTGCTGTTCCTCCACCTCCTGCGGCTGACTTCGATGTTCGTCGTACTTTGGAGACTGTCATGACCGTTCAGGCGGCTCATGGTCAGATTTTGGTGGACCTGCTGGACGAGATGCGTGCTCTGCGAGCTGATCTTGCACGTCTTCATTCACCTTCACCACCACCTTTTGATGGCGACTTTTGATTGCCCTTTGGCATTCCGTCACAAAATGGGGGAGTGGATATTTTTGACTTGTAGAGGAGTTTTGACCTTTTGAGGAGATATTTTGTAGTTAGGGGGAGACATATTTTTTTAGCATGGGATATATTTTTTTGTGGAGTTTATTAGATTGTATCTAGGTGCTTCACTTTGTATATCATTTTTTGGGGATATTCATGTTAGGGGGAGTAACATTGATATATTGATATACATGATTTTGTTTGATTCTTGTTGTCTTATGATTCACTGCTTATTGATTTATATTTATGAGTTGCTTCATTGATATATATCTTTATTTTGTGTTATGTGAATCTTACAAGAATATTATATCTGTTTATATACTATTTTCTGCCACACATGCGTTTATGTGTTTGTTGAGTATTTCAGGAATATACAGGTTGATTCAACAAAGCTGCTGTCTACACTTGCAACCGATGGATAGTAGTTAGGTTGAACTTTTGTTTATGAGCATTATTTTTGTAAAGGGCTTTTTACTTGTAAACTTTGAGCTTTTGATTTGTGTTTTGTCATGGATTGCCAAAGGGGGAGTTTGTTAGGTTTTAAGGTCTTAGGATTTTATGTATTTAGAACCTAATTTGTAATGTTGGCAAACCATGATCAAAACAATGTATTTAGTCTTGTTTAGGCTTGCTCAAAGTTGGTTTAATTTTGTAAAGTTGGAATCGAAAGACTGCAGAAGCATTGGAGCTTCTCGGCCTGGCTCGATCGATCGAATGTAATTCTCGATCGATCGAAAATAGGCCCAGATGCGTTTTTCTGCAGAATTCCAACTCAGCCCTAACTCTTTAAACGTTTAGGGTTTTATGTTTTTGCCCTAGATATATAAGGCAAACCCTAGCCACGTTTTTCAGAGTTGCACAAGTTGTGTTGTTGCTTATACATTGCGGTTTTGTGTAAATCTCTTGTGAGATCTAGAGGAGCTTTCCTTTACACATAACTTAGGGTTTTCAAGATTGAGATTCTTCTACATCTTGATGATCAACTTGGTTGCTGCCTTTGAAGCTTAAAGATTAACAAGCGAGGAGCTTGTACCTGATTGAAGGAATACAAAGAAAGAAGTAGTCCGTGGATTCGGAGCCTGCGCGTGGTCGTGTCAGGAAGTTACTACTGGTGGGTAGCATTAGGAAGTCAAGCGGGGAGCTTGTAAGTCCTTTTGTAAGAACTTCAATTCTTTCTTAGTGGATTCCGTTTTGCCTTGAGGATCGGTGGGTAAAATCCTCCCCAGGTTTTTTATCGGTTTGGTTTTTCTGGGTGATCATATCATTGTGTTATTTATTTTCCGCTGCTTTATATGTTTTACATGCATGATATGATTTTGTGATTGTTTTAACCTAGAATTGCTTAATTTGACTAAGTAACAACTTGGCTAATTAATCTAGGCTACGCAATCTGGTTATAGTTTAAGGGGTCTAAACCCTGTCATCTTTATATCTTAATAATTGTACCTTCTAATAACAAGAGGTCCATGATTCCTTAGAAAGGTCTCAACAGTCTGATGAGTTAAGAGTTTCCTTCTTCCAAAAATAAATTCCTATAATTGACGAGAACTTTCTCGAGAAGCAGCAGATAATTATAACCATCATAACTCCTGATGATGCCGAAAATCTCACCAATGAGCTGCACAATTCCTACGCACTCAAATGTAAACCTGCACAATAAAAAGAAGAGAAAAACCTTGCGAAGAGCACCGGTGTGGTGCCGGCCGAGTACCCTCCGAAGGTCAAGTCAGAAATCTTCTCACAACTCTAGAGTGCTAGAGAGGGTAAATTATGCGTACCTTGATTTGTGAAGGTGTTGGGGTTTTTATAGTAGTAGAGGGTTGAACTCTCTTTCTTGGAGTAGAAGTCTTTTCCATATAAGAATCCTCATACACATAAATTGCGGAGTCGTTTCCTTATAGGGTTCTTCTTTATAGAATCCTAGTCTTGATGGACAAAGTTTTTTCTTGTGGAGAGAAATTGTTACTGCGTATATCATATAAAATTTTAGTGGCGTTATGGTTCCAGTCATGGGCCTCACGACTCAACTGGCCCACATAAATTTGGCCCATCAACGCCCTGGCCCGTCATGATTTTCAGCCCGTCATAAATGTGCAGAATTTTCCATCTTCAGTTGCCCCCTCACACCGTGAATCCGTCAGGATTCATAGGATTCACGGGGTGAAAAAGGAAGGATACTGTATGACGGCAGGAAATTATGACGGGTGACCTACGCTCGGTCCGTCGGTTTCTGCGCACAAAATCGCTTCGATTCAAGTACCATGACACGCGTCACGGCGCCATTGGGGGTTGTAATAAATCGAAACGTCGCTTCGTCTTCCGTGCAGCCAGCTTATAAATATTAAGACTTTGCCTCTCATTCACCACTTTTGCTTAGGAACATTTTGTCAGAGCTCAATCCGTCGTAATTGTCAGGCTAGTAATCTGCATTCGTCTCCGTCAAATTTCTTCCGTTCATACTCTACTGATTGGTAAGTACTTTTTACCATTTAGTTCCTCCGTCAGATTTTTATTCCTCATCATATATCCGTCATCATCTCTATAGTTGTCAATATCTAGAAATGTCTAGTGCGTCGAGTAACCAATCATTCGTCCGTGACGGGGCGGATTATGAGGATGTACACCAGTCAGGTCATAGGGATTTAGAGAGTCTTAGCGATGATAGGAGTCCGTCTTCATCTTCTCCGTCCTCAACAAGTGAGGACGTAGACCTTGTTGAAAATGTAGAGCTTGATGAAAACCAAGTAGGACCCGTCGTAGGGGCTGTCGGACCAAAGGAGTTCGTCATGCTACCAGAGTGGACGGTGAATGATTTCGTATCAAAAATTAAGGAAAACCACTTCAAAACTCTTAGGGATAACTACCAAATTCCAGATAGTGTCTCCATCCGTCTACCTTACAAATCGGAGAAATGTTACTATGAAGGGGTGGACGGTGTCGGTATATATGAGCAGATGTTGAAGGCTGGACTCAGATTCCCACTGAGCTCCCTTCATCGTGAGCTGCTTAAATATTTGGGTTTGTCCGTCAACCAAATATCTCCAAACGCCTGGAGGATCTTCATTGCGATGGAGGTTCTGTACGGGGCTATGTCGGACGGAGCTAGGAGATTGACGGTACGAGAATTTTTACATTGCTACCGTCCAGACGAGATCGACAAGTCTAGGGGTATATACAGTTTTGTACCTAGGAGTACGCTACTAAAGGTTATATATGAAATCCCAGACTCCAACAGAGACTGGAAGAGTAGATACTTTTTTTTAGAAGGTGACGGATGGATGTGCCGTCCGGGAGAGACGGACCATATGCCTGTCGATACTACTTGGGGCATTTTATCTGAGAATGGTATGTATCCGTCCTAGTTAGGATACCTCTTAAACTGTTCAATTCATTAAAAAGTTTTTCTAACCGTCCTCTTTGTTTGCAGTCCGTCGGCGCCCCCAAGTAAGTATTGAGGAGTTTAGTTTTCTTGAAAGGATTTTCAAAAAGACTACGCCGGAGGAGAGGACTTGGCCGAAATTAGTAAACCCTGACACAATCTGCTGGTACTGTGACGGGCCCGTACCTTCACCACAAGCCATTAAGTACGAAGAAAGGATCCGTCAACGTACGTCCGTCACATCTCTTTTTGCTTTACGACGAGATTTTCTTGACGGAGCTAACTCTTTCCTTTATTCTTTCAGAAATGGATGCTGCCAAGAGAAGGGCACTCATACGGGACAATGCAGCAAAAAACAGGACGGCTAAAGGCGCTGAACAGAAAGATGCGACGGTCTCCAAGCGCAAGCAGCCGTCCAAAGGTGACCGTCCGCCAAAGAAGCCCAAGGTTCCGCTGGAGCCCGTCGTGGGACTCATGGCTGAAGGTACCAAGACGGTCACCCCAGCAAAGCATGGGGCTGGCAAAGGGCTGATGAAGGGTCCGTCCTCTGAAGCAAAGAAGCCACCTCCCCTTCTTCAGGACGACCCTAGTTATGCTTTGGAGAAGCTGTCTACCCTTCTCACCTCCGAGGATTACGAAGACCTGGGTAATCACTCGACGGAGGCCATGGGTGAAACAAGCCTATTTAGCATTGCTCAAGTAAGCCCGTCCACCTTATATATGTTCACTCATCACCGTCTTACTATTCCTGATTTTCGTATGTTTAATATGTTTCAGACCATGGTCATGGTGAAGGGACTCATGGGACGGTGTCTTACCCATGAGACGACCCTAGGCCGTCTGCGGGATAAGGCCAAGAAGACGGAGAAGGAGCTTCTGGAGCTGAAGGCATACAAGGTAGCTCAGGAGAAGAAGTTCAAACTGCTCGAGACGGATAGGAACGAGTTGTTCAAGTTGACGGAGGAACTGAGGATAGTCCTTCATGACAAAGAGAAAGAAAACCGTTTGGCCAAGGAAACAGCTATCCAAGAATACCGTGATTCAGACGCCCTGCTATCCGAGCTCGGAGATTCTTTCAATGAAGGTTTTGACGAGGCTATCCGCCAAGTTAAGGCATTATATCCGGAATTTGACGTTTCGTCCGTCAACGTAAACGCTCAAGAACTCACTTCTACCCGTCCTGCCAACTCTGAGAATACGGACGACCTCTTCGAAGAGGACCCGCCCGTCAGTGCCCCAGGAGATCCGCAGATCCTTCAAACTGATCCCAAGGACGGTGAACGTGGTCGTGCTGATCAACCATCCGTCGAGACTGGGTCTAAAAATATCAGCCGCGAAGAACAGAAGGATATGTCCGTCGTAGTTTAGTTTAGTTTTTTTTTTTTTTTTTTTTTTTTATGTAAAAATATTGGAGAACAGTTTATGACTCCGTCCTTTTTCTAGTGTTTAAACATTTAAGGACATTTTGTCCGTCAATGCTTATTATTCACTCGTCTTATATTTTGACGCTCTGTTTATCTTTGTGTGATTGCACTTGTTATCCGTCATAAAAAAGAAACACCGTCTTGCTTGACATTAGGTGTTCAAAAGGAGCTCGTCTAGACATGTTTTATCTTGATTTCTGGTTAGGAGACCCGTCCATATTATGGATCGTAGTTTTTACCTGGCCTCAATGGCACTTTGTGTTTTCATCTTCTTGGGCTGACCGGCCCGTCATAATATTTTTGATTTTCCTCTGCGTTTGGGCAAATTTTTGACCCGTCGTATTCTAGTTCGTGTATTCAAGATTCTGAGAATATCCGTCCAATCTATGGACTTGATAGAATTTAGTTTCCTTTTCGGCTTAATCCGTCTAATTTATAGCTTTAAGATTCGTTCGTCCACATTGTGGACATTATCCGTCCACTTCATGGACTTTTGTTCGTCCATTTTGTGGACTTAAAAAATTTTAACCCTCTTGGGAGGTCCGTCTTTGTTGCGGACACAATCATGTCCCTCCTTTGGAGGTCCGTCCACTTTGCGGACTTAGGATTTTATCCCCCTTGGGGAGATCCGTCCACTTTGTGGACTTTTGCCCGTCCACTTTATGGACTCGGCAAAGATTAACCCTCTTGGGGTTGTCCGTCTATATTGCGGACTTAGGATCTCATCCCTCTTGGGGAGATCCGTCCACTTTGTGGACTTTTGCCCGTCCACTTTATGGACTTGGTAAAGATTAACCCTCTTGGGGTTGTCCGTCTATATTGCGGACTTAGGATTTCATCCCTCTTGGGGAGATCCGTCCACTTTGTGGACTTTTGCCCGTCCACTTTATGGACTTGGTAAAGATTAACCCTCTTGGGGTTGTCCGTCTATATTGCGGACTTAGGATTTCATCCCTCTTGGGGAGATCCGTCCACTTTGTGGACTTTTGCCCGTCCACTTTATGGACTTGGTAAAGATTAACCTTCTTGGGGTTGTCCGTCTATATTGCGGACTTAGGATTTCATCCCTCTTGGGGAGATCCGTCCACTTTGTGGACTTTTGCCCGTCCGCTTTATGGACTTGGTAAAGATTAACCTTCTTGGGGTTGTCCGTCTATATTGCGGACTTTAGACCTTTTATCCTGTAGGGAAAACATAGTTGAATCTGAATAAAACATCATGCATTCGTAGAGAGTATGTGCCCCCTTAGGCTTAAAAAACATACTGTAGCAAAACCAAAGTAACAAACATGCCCGTTGGGCTTATTGTAGTCGCTATTTTAAAAATGAGTAGTAAAAATCTAAGAATAAAAAGATAGGTGTTGTTCTTCAAAACATCGCCTTTACTGGTAGTACTTTCGCAGGTGCTCAGCATTCCAAGGATGCGGTAGCTTCCGTCCGTCCAATGTTTCCAGATGGTAGGTACCCTTCCTCTTCCATGCGGTGACTCGGTAAGGTCCTTCCCAATTTGGGCCGAGTTTTCCTTGGGTGGGGTCTCGTGCTGCTCCCATGACTTTCCTTAGGACGAGGTCTCCAACCTGAAAGTCTCTGTGCCTTACCCGAGAGTTGTAGTGCTTGGCCATGCGATCCTGGTACCGTGCGAGCCTTTGTTCTGCCGCCGACCTAACTTCGTCCACTAGATCAAGCTGTAGACGTATAGCTTCGTCATTTTTCTCTTCGTCATGGTTGTGCACTCTGTAACTGGTGAGGCCGACTTTGGCTGGGATGACAGCCTCGCATCCGTATGTTAGACGGAATGGAGTCTCCCGTGTTGGTGTTCTAACCGTTGTCCTGTAGGCCCAGAGTATGCTCGGCAATTCTTCCGCCCATATGCCCTTTGCCCCCTCGAGCCGAGTCTTGATAATCTTTAGCAAGGATCGGTTCGTGACTTCGACCTGTCCGTTGGCTTGTGGGTGGGCGGGTGAGGAGTAGTGGTTCCGTATCCCTAATTGCGAGCAGAAGTCCCTGAAGGCATCGTTGTCGAATTGTCTCCCATTGTCAGAGATCAAGATCCTAGGGATGCCAAATCTGCATATGATGCATCTCCAAACGAAATTGCGTACATTCTTCTCTGTAATGGTGGCCAAGGCTTCAGCTTCTACCCACTTTGTAAAATAGTCGATGCCTACTATTAGATACTTCAGTTGTCGTATTGCCGTTGGAAACGGTCCCATGATGTCCAGGCCCCATTGGGCAAACGGCCAGGGCGCCGTCATCGGAGTAAGTTCTTCAGGTGGTTGTCTAACGATGTTGCTGAACCTTTGGCACTTGTCACATTTCTTTACATAGGCCTCGGCATCCTTCCGCATAGTTGGCCAAAAGTACCCCGTTCGTACCAACTTGTGTGTTAATGATCTAGACCCTGAGTGGTTTCCGCAAATTCCTTCGTGCACTTCCCTCATGATGTAGTCTGCTTCTTCCGGACCTAAGCATCGTAGGTAGGGGAGGGAGAAGCCTCTCTTGTACAAGACGTCTCTTATCAGGACGAACCTTGCTGCTTGGACCTTCAGTTTTCGTGCAGCCTCCTTTCCATCCGGTAGTACGCCGTTCTTCAGGTAGGCAACTATTGGCGTAGTCCAATTACTCTCGGACCTAAGCTCCTGTATATTGACAGAATTTATAAGCGGAGAGAACTGAATGAAAGAGAGTACGTTACCAAGGGTGGCCATGTGCTCAGCTGAAGCTGCTTTGGCTAGGCGGTCAGCCTGTTCATTTTCCCCTCGCGGGACCTGTGTGATTTCGGCCTTCAGCTCGTCTACCCTCCGTCTGGCCTGGTCCAGATATTTCTTCATCCTTTCGCCTTTGCATTCATAATCCCCGTTTATCTGGTTGACCACAACTTGAGAGTCGCAGTGAACAATTACTCTTTCGGCTCCTGCTGCCTTGGCGAGGTCAAGTCCTGCTATGAGAGCTTCGTATTCCGCCTCGTTGTTGGTAGTAGGGAATTCAAAGCGGATCATACATTCGACCATGTCTCCCTCGGGTGAGTATAGCACAACGCCTGCCCCCCCAGCCTGCTTGTTCGAAGACCCATCGACATGTATGCTCCATGAGGGAGACTCTGTTGCCCCCCCCGTCGTCTCCATTTGTGAACTCAGCTATGAAATCGGCAACGACCTGTCCTTTAATGGCGGTTCGAGGTCGGTATTGGATGTCGAACTCGCTTAGCTCTATTGCCCAGAGGGCCAACCTCCCAGCCGCTTCAGGGTTGATCATTGCCCTCCGCAAAGGCTTGTCGGTGAGGACGATGATCGTGTGGGCTTGAAAGTACGGTTTTAGCTTCCGTGCTGCTGTAACTAGTGCAAACGCAAGCTTCTCCATTGGCGGATATCTCTCTTCTGCCCCTCGTAGTGCCCGACTGGTGTAATATACAGGTTTCTGCACTCTTTCTTCTTCTCTGATTAAGGCAGCACTGACGGCAGCTGGTGAGACGGCAAGATAAAGAAAAAGTTGTTCACCTGGTTGCGAGGGACTTAGCAATGGGGGGGAAGAGAGATAATTTTTCAGTTCTTCGAATGCTCGTTGGCACTCGTCAGTCCACTCGAAAGACTTTTTTAACGTGCGAAAGAAGGGTAAGCACCTGTCCGTCGCCCTCGAGACGAACCTGTTTAATGCTGCTATCTTGCCGTTAAGGCATTGTACCTCCTTCACATTTTTCGGTGGCGTCATCTCCATTATAGCCCGAATCTTATCCGGATTGGCTTCAATTCCCCTTTGGGAAACCATGAACCCTAGGAATTTTCCAGCCGTCACCCCGAATGCGCACTTTCCTGGATTCAGCTTCATGTTGTATGAGCGGAGGGTGTCGAATGTTTCCCTGAGGTCGTCCAAGTGATCTTCTTCCCTCCGGCTCTTTACTAGCATGTCGTCTACATAGACTTGGACATTCCTCCCGATTTGCGGTGCAAACATCTTGTTCATGAGCCTCTGGTATGTTGCCCCCGCATTTTTCAAACCAAAAGGCATTACTTTGTAGCAAAATAGGCCCTGGCTGGTTACGAACGATGTCTTTTCTTGATCGTCTTCGTGCATCTTGATTTGGTTGTAACCGGAGAAAGCGTCCATAAAACTTAAAAGTTGATGTTGAGCGGTAGAGTCAACTAAAGTGTCGACCCTCGGGAGGGGGTAGCTGTCCTTCGGGCACGCTTTGTTCAGATCGGTGAAGTCTACACATATCCTCCACTTCCCGCTGGCTTTCTTGACCATCACTACGTTGGCTAGCCAGTCGGGGTAATACACCTCCCTAATGAAATTTGCCTCCCGCAGCTTGCGGATTTCTTCAGCTATGGCTTGATCCCGTTCAGGGGCGAATACACGCTTCTTCTGTCTGACGGGTAGGAAGGAAGGTGATACATTCAGCTTATGCACCATTACTGAAGGGTCTATCCCTGGCATGTCTTCGTGACTCCAGGCGAATACGTCCCGATTTTGTCTGAGGAAGGCTTCAAGTGCTTGTCGGGTCACGGGGCTTGCAAGAGTACCGATCCTTGTCGTTTGGTCCGGTCTGGAGTCGTCAAGTGATATTTCTTCAAGCTTTTCGACGGCTTCTGTCGTACTTCGATGTTCTTCTACATTCATGGCTTGGAGTTGATCATCCATTTCCATCATAGCCACGTAGCACTCGCGCGCGGCTATCTGGTTTCCGCGTAGTTCGCCTACCCCGTATTCCGTAGGGAACTTGACCATCAAATGGTAGGTCGAGGTCGCCGCCTTCCACGAATTGAGGGTTGGTCGCCCCAGGATGGCATTGTAGGCTGACGAATAGTCGACTACGAGGAACGTCACGTCCCTTATAATCTGCTGAGGATAGTCGCCCGCCGTTACAGGCAACGTGACCGCGCCGAGGGGAAATACCCTTGTTCCTCCAAAACCGACGAGTGGGGAATTCGTCGGAGTCAAACGTTCCTTGCTGATTCCCATTTGCTGGAACGCCGGGTAATACAGGATGTCCGCTGAGCTCCCATTGTCGACCAACACCCGGTGCAAGTTGTAGTCACCCACTGGCAAACTGATAACGAGTGCATCGTCGTGTGGGTGGTGAAGCCGTCGTGCATCTTCTTCAGAAAACCCGATGACGGGGCTTTCCCTTCGTGCCACTTTTGGTACCGAGCCTGTCAGCTGGACGTTCTGGACCATCCTGAGGTATGTCTTTCGAGCTTTTTTGGATGATCCGGCGGGCGTCCCTCCTAGGATCATTCTGATGTCGCCAATGGGCGGTCTAGGGCGGTCATTATCCCGTCGGGGGGGCTGTTCCTGATGTGGTGGATCCGTCCTTTCTTTCCTGACGAACTTCTGCAATTTCCCTTGTCTGATAAGGGCTTCAATCTACTGTTTCAAGTCGTAGCAATCGGCCGTGTCGTGACCGTGGTCTCGATGGAAACGGCAGTACCTGTCTCTGGATCGCTTGTTGGGGTCGCTCTTGAGCTTCCCCGGGTAGGTCAGAACCTCTTCGTCCTTAATTTGCATTAGGACTTGGTCTACCGGGGAATTCAGCGGGGTGAAGCTTGAGAACTTTCTTCCTTGGGGTCCTGATCGTCGGTCGTCCCGTCGGTCCCCGGTCTTGAGTCTTTTCCTCTCTTGGTCCTGCCGGGTGTTTTCCTGCAGTTCTCTTTTCTTCGGCTTATCCTCCCTTGCCAGTAATGCGTCTTCCGCATTCATGTACTTCGTTGCCCTGTAGAGGACTTCCGTCATGGTTTTCGGGTCATTCTTGTATATAGAGAACAAAAATTTACCCTTTCGCAACCCGTTTGTGAAGGCTGCCACTAGTATCTTATCGTCGGCTTCGTCGATCGAGAGTGCCTCCTTGTTGAAACGAGTTATATAGGATCTGAGCGTCTCGTCCTCCCGCTGTCTGATGCTCATTAGGCACGCCGTCGATTTCTTGTACCTATGTCCCCCGATGAAGTGGGATGTGAATTGGGCGCTCAATTCCTTGAATGTGCTGATGGAGTTCGGTGTCAACCGACTGAACCAGATCCTAGCAGCTCCTTTCAGCGTGGTGGGGAAAGCCCTGCACATTATCTCATCCGCGACCCCTTGAAGGTGCATCAATGTTTTGAATGTCTCTAGATGATCCAGAGGGTCCTTTAGTCCGTCATAATTGTCGATATTTGGCATCCGAAATTTGTGCGGCAGGGGGAAGGAGTTCACGGCTGCGGTGAAGGGGGAGTCAGTGCGGTTGACTAGATCGTCAAGGTCACTAGAGACTCGCCCTTTGAGCGCGTTCATCATAACCTCCATCTGTTCTCTCATTGCTTGCATCTCTGCAACTATGTGCGGAGGAGTTGCATCCGTGAGGGATGGCATGTCTACGTTCTGTCTCTCCGTCCCTGTTGGGGCGCGGCTGGCTTCAACTCTCTCCTGGTTTTTTATTGCAGCGCTGGTCCCTTCCTGGTCTCCCTGTAAGTCGTTTGGTGCTGCGTTCTTCTGACGCAACTGTTCTTCTAGGTCGTTGTTTTGCTTAGTGAGGCGCTCCACAGCTGCAGCAAGTGTCCGAACTTGTCTCTCGAGGGCAGTTGTGGGGTGTTCTACTCCTTGAACGTCGTTGGTGGTCGCCATTGAACGCGTGAGTACCATGCAACTCTTTTGTCCGAGAAGCGATATGGCTTATGAATCGCGTATAAGCACAAAGATAGTTCCCCACAGACGGCGCCAACTGATGATGCCGAAAATCTCACCAGTGAGCTGCACAATTCCTACGCACTCAAATGTAAACCTGCACAATAAAAAGAAGAGAAAAACCTTGCGAAGAGCACCGGTGTGGTGCCGGCCGAGTACCCTCCGAAGGTCAAGTCAGAAATCTTCTCACAACTCTAGAGTGCTAGAGAGGGTAAATTATGCGTACCTTGATTTGTGAAGGTGTTGGGGTTTTTATAGTAGTAGAGGGTTGAACTCTCTTTCTTGGAGTAGAAGTCTTTTCCATATAAGAATCCTCATACACATAAATTGCGGAGTCGTTTCCTTATAGGGTTCTTCTTTATAGAATCCTAGTCTTGATGGACAAAGTTTTTTCTTGTGGAGAGAAATTGTTACTGCGTATATCATATAAAATTTTAGTGGCGTTATGGTTCCAGTCATGGGCCTCACGACTCAACTGGCCCACATAAATTTGGCCCATCAACGCCCTGGCCCGTCATGATTTTCAGCCCGTCATAAATGTGCAGAATTTTCCATCTTCAACTCCAATTCTAGTAGATAAGGTGGCTGTAACTGTAATCAAAGAATATTGATTATTAAGTTATGTGGTGACACGAGAGTTACTCAAACTACCTATTGATAGTGTCTTGAGCCTCAATAAAATTGCATATTCTTGTGGTGACACGACACTAATAATGAAGAAGCACATGCTGAGGATGACTAGGCATCTACCTTAGGTAGAATAAAGGGAGCCTCCCTTGGAGTAAAATCGTTGAACTGTGAAAATTTTAGCTTTTGTATCATGGATATCCGTACATACAAGTAGATGATATAGAATGATAAAAAAATATGGGGCCAATGGAGGCATTACCAAAATCTGATAGCAGAACCTCATATCATTGCATGAATTATACTCTAAAGATCGGATGATTAGATACACGGTGAGAAGGGGCAAAAAAATGGGGATCACAGGTTTTGTGTTGAAGACACACTAAATCACTTCCATAGGATAGCTTGTGCAAGAAAATATGTGAATATTAGTATCAACAAAAAATGTTATGTATCGCCATCACATTTAATCTCTTATTCCCTGTATCAAAAGCTGCAAAATTGGTATTCTTTGAAATCTCAACAGTATTTAAAAAAGAACAATGAACATTGGATTACATTTATCTAATATAGATTTTATAAAAAGAAAATTCAATCTATTTCTATTTTCCTAAAATTGCCAATCTGAATCTACTAAATCCAGTGCTGCAGAAGAGAGGTATGTGGATTGTGGAATTGAACAGAATAGCAGCAAGTCATATAGATGTATTAGAAATAATAATTAATACATAGAAACCAACGAAATTTATAAGTAGTTTTGCTAATATGAAAATCCCATTTCAATACATTTCCCCAAATTTGCACAATGCAAATTCCTCTGCTATAACAATTTTAAGTATCATCAAATGCACGAATTTCATTATGGAACTCTCCGGTTTGTTGTTTCATAGTGTTATGATATCAAAGTGAGAGATCATTACAAAATTGTATTGTCTTCCTCTCCTCTCTAGTTGTATCTTTGGAGACATGTTGAAAGTTCTCTTTCTATAATTATGCAAAATGCATAAACTTTTGGAAGCTTAACGGTGTCATTTGTATTTATCATAACCTAATTTAAAAACTAATACGATATGGCACTTTTTTTAGAATTTACCATAAGAATGTAAAGAAATCTATATGGAAAGAACTCCATAAGCATTTTCAGTACATGTATGTAACTGTAGGACCAAATATTTTTGCGTTATTCCGAAGTTCATACCTTTCTCTGTAATGGCACAATGAAATTTTCGCTTCTTGTCAAGTTCACATAGACCTCCTCTACTATAACAACTACTACAAGCATCATATACATATACTTCGAGGTTGTCCTCAGCAGTCAAATTAACTTCTTCTGTTTCTGTATGCACTTTTACCGGGAGCTGAATGATTGAACATTGAGAAGCTAAACGAGGAGAACTATAGTAGATATTATAGTTGCCACAGCTCATATATATATATATATATATATAATTTCTAGGGGAAGTAATATTAGGAGTGTGATTGCATTTAAATAGGGTCAGATTGGGTGTGGTGAGTTTAAAAGAGAGAAATGGAGTATTGGGAAGAGTAAAATTGGTTAGGTATTGGCATTTGTTGGTTTTCAAGTATTCCACAAGTGAAAAGTCCTTGATACGTATGGGTTGTATGGAGTTAGTTTTTGAGATGTTTAAAACTTCTTTAGATTTCCCACTCCACAGCTCCAGTGGCAGTCAGATCGTCGGAGGTGTTTCATCACAATTTACTGGCACTAAACCGCACAATCGGTGTGAGATATTAGTGAATGGAAAGCCGATAACACCGAATTTTCCACACTGAAAGGGCGAACAATCTGGGTATGTTCTCTCTACCCCTTCAGCTGAGTGAAGCAGCAAGAGGTGTGTGAGAAGAAAGAAAACAAACAGAGAGACACAAGCCATCCCAAAAATTCCCCCGATTCACTAGCAAAAACAAGTTTCACAATTCACAGACAAGAATCTGTCATTCTCTCTTCTTCCTTCGCTATATAATATGTAGTTTCTTTTATTAATAGGGTACCCATTTGAAACATAGTCTGTGCATAGGTAAATCCCTTTGGTTCCACAGCCAGAGACCCCACTATGGGGAATTTCCCACTCATCTTCTCCATTGACGCACAATGGAAAGACACACTATACTCCTTGACTCACAGTAAAAATTAAAGTTCACTCAAAAATTTGTTGTGGAAATCTCGGGGATTTTTGGCATTTAGCCTGATTTTACTAACAATTTCATTAGTTGACAAGAAAACTAAACATATTTGGTAAATAGCATCATGAGTCTCACAGACTCAAGATTAATGAGGGAACTTGAGTCCTAAAGACTCAAGTTCCACAGAAATCATACGGCTTGCACAAAAGCACAGAAGAAAAAAAAGAAAGAGAGAAGCAGCTTCGTCCTCCACAAAAACCACAAGGTCAGATCTGCAAATCTAGATTTGGGTTTGATCTAAAGAGAGGAAGAAGTATCAGATCTAGAAAGAATAAGTTGTATCGGTCGTAAGCTTTGTTTCTCGAGTCTCAAATACTTGAGATGCTACTTATCTAATATGTTTGCAAAACCTGTCAACTAACAAAATTGTTTGCAAAATTAAGCTAAATACCAAAAATCCCCTGTAAATCTTTGTGGCTTAGGCCGCGTTTGGCAATATGTAAAATATTTTTCAAGTGTAAAATATTTTCAGGTGAAAATATTTTTGGGAAATGAAAATATATTCAAGTGTTTGGCTGCATTATGAAAATTGTTTTAGAAAATGTTTTTAGGTATTTGGTTGCATTATGAAAATGCTATTTTTCTACTAGTTTCTCACATTTTCTCAGCCATTTTCTCAGCTTCCAAACAAATTTATAAACTTAAAAGAAACAAAAATCAAAACAAAACATTCGTTAAACTCAAAAATTTGGTCAAACTGAGAGAGGGACGAAGAGAGAGTGATCGACAATTGAGGGAAAGGGAGAGGTAGATCGAGAAAGAAAGAGATCAGGCATGGGTGGGTCATGGGTGCGATCTCGCCGGTGCTAGGGTGCAACGAGACCGGTGCAATCTGGGGTTGGGGGCGGTGGTGCGATTTGGGGTTGTGTGTGCTTTTAGCTCACTCGCTCTACTCTCTCTTCTTGCTCTTTCTCTCTCTCTTCGGGTGTTTGAGTCTGGAAATGATTTGAAGGTAAAACGCATGTGTAATTCATTTTCCAGTTGTGGGGGCCGAATTTTACGGTCAATGAAATGGTTTTCAATTTGACTAAATTTTCCATGCGCAACCAAACACATGGCAAGATGTAAATTGTTTTCCCAAATCCATTTTAAGCCGAAACAAATGCAGCCTTATTTAAGAAACACGAAGATGTGTGAAGTCATGCGGAATGGGTACATTTAATAATTAATTGCCCAAGAAAAATGACAACTTTTGCCACAACTCGCCATATGGCAAATTGTGGCAAATTGTGGCAAAAGTTGTGGCATTTTATGTGTCTCTAACATTACTCATAAAAAAAAGCCTGATTCAAATTGAGGCAACCCAGACCTAATTTCAAAATCAAGTTATAATTTCATCATCAGATTTACCCTTTATTCAAATTTTAACAGAATTAATAGTTAAAATTAATTTAATTTTCAAACTTTTACAGCTTCTATAATAACTTTTTAACTTTGTATTTGTTGCATTAACTTCTTTTATATATATATATATATATATAGATGTTGCATTAACTAACTTTGTTAAAATTTAAATAGGATTTTTAGAGTTGATTTAAAGATGGAGTCTCGAACGAGGTAAGAGAAACAAAGAAATGAGGTAGATGGAAACACAAGGAGGATGGAGAAAGGATGTAACCACCACTAGTGGCAGTGCCAGTGAGCGATGTCAATGGCAATAGTGCTAAGCCTAGGTGAGAGTCAATCATGGTTTCTAGAGAGAGAGAGAGATTCAAAAATTTTGGTAAAAAGGAGCACAAAATGGGCCTAAAGATATCTAGACTCGTAAGTTTCTCTCCAAACTAGTTTGAAAAGAAACCTTTCAAACTCCTTATATATCTTTATATTGAGTGTAAATTTAAAAAATTGAACCGTTAGATTACATGTTCTTATTATATCTTTAATGCTTGTAAAATTTCAAGAAAATCAAGGATTAATTACTATGTCTTCAAACAAATGTAAAAACTTCAAATTTTTATGATCTAAACTTGTGTATAAAAAATAAGTTTATTGATTGAAAAGTAAATAACATCCGACTTAAACGAAATTTGATATACATATTTAGAACATAAGGAACATGAAATTAAACAATTAGATTTTCAAAATTCACTCCTAAAAATTAAATATATAAGAAGTTTGGGCTGAGTTCCAAGTTGGTCAAACTTTTAAAAAACACCACATCAACCACAGCCACATCAGCATACATGGCATCAAACTTGACTCAAGCATTCACAACGAAGTTGCTAAAAAATATAGCTTTTAGCAACTCAAAATACTACTTTATCTATTTTGACACCCCATTTTATAATACATCCAACATCAAATGTATTATTTTAGCATTCAACACATTAAGCATTCAATACATTAAAATAATATAAACAATAAAATAAAATAATATATCCAACACAATAAACAATAACCACAACCATCAACACATTAAAATTGTTTTTTTTTTTTTTTTTTAATAACTTTGGACCTACAGTAAGAGCATCAACACCAGTTGTGTTAAAATGCTAAAAAAATATTTTTAGCACCACAAATAACAAAAATTGTGCTCCAATGGTAGTGTCAAAGCTTAAAAAAATTTAACAAGTTGCTGCTGTAAATTGGTACTAGTACCAGCTCATTGTAGCAATTGGTATTGTGATTTTTATTGGATTATACTTTTTCTCTCTTCACTCTTTCTCTCACTCTCTCTCTTCTCTTTCTCTTGCTTGTCTCTCTTCCTCCCTCTGATGAATCTCCCTCTCTTGCTCCTCCCTTTTTCTCATTCGCGCTCTTTGGTTGGTGGTCTGATCACTGTGGCAATAAATGGTGGTCATCGGCTTTAGAGATGAGAGTGTGTCACGATGGTGATGGGATTGTGGGTTACAGGGTTTTTAATTGTGGGTATGGGTTGAGATCAAATCGTGATTTCCGATCTGTTGTGGGTTTGTGATTTCTGGTCTATTGTGGTGTTGGTGTGGTGGTGGTGGTGGTGCTATGAGTGGGGAAGCTCGTATGGTGGTGGTGGTGCCATAAGTGGGGAAGCTTGTGTAGTGTTGGTGGTGCCGTGAGTGGGGAAGCTCGTGTGGTGGTGGTGGTGCCGTGAGTGGCTTTGGGTTGAAGAGAGGGAGAAGATAGAGAGATAGAGATGAAGAGAGAGAAATAATAATAAATAAATTAATAATGTTTAACTTTGATGTGAAAATAAGAGCATTGATGTGGAGTGTGTTGTGAATTGATAAGTTAAAATAGATAATGTGACTTTTTTAGGTGCTAAAAGCTAAAAAAATTTACATCCACCAATGTCGATGCTCTAAAGCGTCAAAGATGACAATATACTATAGCTTGGTTGCTAAATTTTTTAGATTTGGCACCATTGATGTAGCTTGGTTTGGTACAATTAAGGGCCCTTGAAAAGGGGCCTGAATTAAAATGGAGTTGATCCAAATCTATATTTGATCGGCCCAATGCCATCCTCCTCCACTAACAAGGCTATTTGTCTACGGTGCCATTCCTCCATAATCCATGTTGTATGATCCCAATATTATTGAAAGATAAATCTAAATGGACCATATACCATTGAGAAAATTACATAATATGGTTACAAACTTTGAAGTGTCCTTTAAAAATGGGGATTAATATGGGACAATGGGAAGCCCATACCTACATCGATCCCCATTCTATGGTTATTCCTTTTTGGTTCATACATTAAGGGTTCGTTTGGTTAGGGGATGAAAAAGTAGAAGAACATAAAAAATTAAGTTTTCTCTCATGGTGTTTGGTTGAGAAGAAAAATGAGAGGATAGAAAATGTGGTTTGTATAAATTTACTCTAAAAAACAAATAGAAAAAGAAATATTAAAGAAAGGGGGTGAACAAACCCAAAAACAAAACAAAAAACAAACGAGAATGAGAAGTACCAGAAAAAAGACAAAAAGCAAAAAAGAAAAAAGAAAAAAAAACAAAACCAAAAACATATGGTAACTGAAAAAGAAAAATCCAAAAGAAAAGAAAAGACCAAAAAAAAAAAAAAAAAAAAAAGCCAAAGAAGAAAATGAAAGAAATCACGTGAAAGTTGCAACAAGGTTATTATGGTCCACAAGCGGGAATTTTTTGTTCCCAATTTTCTTCTTTTTAGTTTTCTTTTTAATTTGAAGAGAAAACATTTTGATGGGTTTGGAGAGAAAACACCTAGACCTCACCAATTTTATCTCCTAAAATCACTACAACCAAACACCCACAAAAACTATTTTCTCTTTACTTTCTCTCCCTCTTAAAATCACCCCACCCAAACAAACCCTAAGTCTTCTCTTTACTTTTCTCTCCCTCTTAAAATCACCCCACCCAAATAGACCCTACGTCTCTATTTGGTTTAGGGATGAAAAATGATGAGGATGGAAAAAAAATTAATTTTCCATCGTGTGTTTGGTTGGGTGAATGAAAAAGTGGACGAATTTTTTTTTTTTTTTTGTTTGGTTGAGGAGAAAAGCGAGAGAATGGAAAAAATAGTTTATATAAATTTACTCATAAGTCCTTATTAAAAAAAATTCATATAATAAAAAAAAAAAAAAAAAAAAAAAAACACAACCAACCAACCAAAAAATAAAAAAGCAATCACCATTCATGCCAAGTTTAAAAAAGAAAAAAAAAATGAAAAGAAAGCAAACCGACAAAAAATAAAAAGAAAAGAAAAGAAAAGGCAAACAATCAACAAAAACAAGTCATCATTCCCAGTTCAAAAATAAATAAATAAATAAATAATCAACCAACCCAAAGAAAAAATAGAGGTAAACAATCAAGGGTAGTTAAATCATTTGACTGCAATTACCTTTCTTTTACTCATTTCTCCTTAAATTGAAGGATTTATTTTTGATGAGTCCAAAGAGAAAACACTTAAATCCTACCAAAATCTCTTACTTTCCTCTCTCAACCAACAAAAAACCATTTTTCTTACTTATTTTTCTATGCTTCTTTTCCATCCTCTCCTAAATCACTCCAATCAAATAGCCAATAAGCTCCCAAAACCTCAAGGTCCATATAAATTTCTCATAACTGCTTGTTCTCTAGTGAACTGGTTCAGTAATCTCGACATATCTTTTACATTTCTAATTAAGAGGGTTTAATACTTTAATCTAGTCCACTTTTTATGGGGGTAAGAGAGTGTGCCGTTTCTTTCTATGAACATGAATAGTTTTTGAGGGTTTGTTTTTGCTGAATAATCATTTTTTATTTCATAAAAAACACCAGAAGGACCAAGCTCATATCTCTATGCTAAGTCCAAAATAGTTGAGGGGTGAGATGAGAGGGCAACTAGCCCATCAGTAAATAGGACATAGCCCAAGAAAGCCACACTATGGGCAAAAATATTAACATCTCTGCCAACATGGACAATGACCCAAGCAACAAAATTAGAGAGGAGTTTTGATATCATCTACGATACTCGAGAGAGACCACGGTACACCCTCAGGGCTTTCACAAAGCTTTAACAACAATAGCCAAATCACCTTCAATAATAGCAAAGCTAGAACCATGGAGAAACTTTAATTGCTAGAAAAGCTGCCCTCGCTACTAATGAATAGTTTCTGTTGAGCTTTGGAAAACATATATCTTAAATACATATTGTCGGGCAAAATTTTGGTTTTTCCTAAATCAATGGCGGAGCTAAGGTTGGAATAGCTAGGGATTTTGTAACAAAATTCTCTTAGGTTCTAACCATTTCGGTCTACCAAGTGTCCCGCAAGATCATTGCCTTAACTTCTTTTCAAACTCTCTCACAGGCCCTTTTAGCCGAACAGCAAATCATATTTTCTTGATCAAAATTCCTTTTTGTCCAACTTTAGTTTCAGCTCTTGAAATCCCAACCCAATTACAAATTGATCCACAATATACAAATTAATCAAATGTTTAATACAAGAAAACTTTGGCATAGAATATGCCAACACAAAAGAAACCTAACACCAATCATGATCTTGAGAATGGATTTAATTAAGCGAGTCTAGATTTGGAAGTAACCGTAGAAGAGCCATAACTTTTGATGATCCAGTAGAGAAAATGCAAGGATCTTATAAGGAATCAAGGTTCATGCACAAAGTGCTTGGAGTTTATGGGGGAAAGGTTTCAAACTGCGGAGTTAAAAGTATATTGTAATTATCTCTAAAAAAAAAAGGTTTGTGCATTAGGGAGCAATATTGTTACTACAAGATCTCAACCAAAAACAAAATTTGGCTTTTTTTATAAAAAAAAATTATTTTATATGTTCAACTAAGCTTTAAATACGTTGACATTGCATCCACTAATTGGATATTTGTTAAAATTTTTAGTTTTAATAAAATTATTGATGATGCATAAAAATCGTCAGTGAGCTGATTGACCTCGAGCGTTCCAATGGGGCACCTGAGAAACAAGAAAACCAAGAACCAACAAAGAGCATTGGTGGGGTGCTGGCCAAAGACTCTCCGAAAGTTAAGTCAGTGAAAGAAAGATCTGCAAGAACTTAATAGTGTGAGATCTAAGGATTTTTTGCGTACCTTGAAGAAGAGGAGGCTTGGTGCTTATATAGTGGTGTGGAGCCTGACCAAGATCCCTAGAGTGAAGGATCTTGCCTTATAGGGAAGATCTTGGAGTTAAGGCTCTAAGATTTTAGGGTGTTTCTTCTCATATTAAGAAGATATGAACGCTTATCAAAAAAAAAAAAAAAAAAAAGAAAAAAAAAAAAAGAAGAAAGATATGAACGTATAGTGGGGTCTTTGGGCGTGGTGTACAAGTTATTTTCATGTAAAGATTTGTCAGTGAAGAACAAGCAAGGACTGGTGGGACCTATCATGCTTAACAGTCAGTATGGTCACTCATCTGTCAGTATGGTGATCCGTCCGTCGGCATGTTCATTCCATTCACTGGTCTGTGTGGATATTTTCGTGGGGCCCAACATGTCCCACCGTCGGCATGTGTAGCCCTTCATCAGGCAGTCTTCATGTGCAAGCCAACCCTTGGTTTAACCGGGTGATGCTTGATGGGTCTCTCACAAGGCAGACGGTTGCCGAATGGGGCATTCTCAGACAGGTCATCAGTTGAGGTACTTCCACCCATCAGTTTGAAGAGTTAGATACTTGTTTAAAAACCATCCCTTTCAATTACCGATGCGTTCTATTGAGGAATTTTTTTTTTTTTTTTTTGACAATTTTATTGAGGAATTTAAACTATACGGGATAAAATATTTTATGACAAGGTCCACAACTTTTCACATTTTATGCAGTTTGAGGAATAAAAGTTTGAAATAGCTAACGCTCAAGAGAAATAAGGTCCACAATTTCCACAATGAAAAGGGAAAAAAGGATATAAAATGTATCATCCAATCTAAAACTTAATAGTTTGCCTATGATACTATTTTCGTTGATTGTATTGTTAAGTATACCGTAGTTCTCAATTAGTACTAGACTGTCAGCATTATTGATTTCATTGCGAATGCCATAAAGGTTTCATCAAATATTTTAAGCAATAATGAAAAGATGTTCATTGACAAGCTAAAAAGAAATACACTTCACAAAGTTCAATACCTCTTAGATTCAATGTTTCCCTAAAAGAAAAGATGTATTCTATCTAGGACAAAGAGTCCTATTGTATTGACACCACCACGGTTGAAGACTCCATCGGCGATCTTCTTGGTGGAGAAAACAAGAAAGGTTTGGGGGGGATTTGCAAGAAGTTGAGACTCCCTTCCAACATTTCCAACACTTTACTCATTGATGGTCGGTTTGAGGGGTTAGTTTGTATGCACCACAAACTCACTATTATCATCTTCCTTGCATTGTCTTCATCTCCTTCCTTTAAAAGTCCTAGCAGTCCTAACTCTTCATTTAGTTCAAGATGCTTGTAAATCCAATGTGGAAAATATATTTCACTTGAAAAATCAACACTAACATCAACATTCCTTTGGCCTCCCACCATTTCTAAGACCATCATTCCATAGCTATAGACATCTGACTTGTGAGAGATCTTTCCAAAGGTTCTACTAAACACTTCCGGAGCTATATATCCTGTGGTCCCCCTTGCACCAACCATTGATATAATACTCTTTTCTCTAGGACAGATTTTTGCTAGGCCAAAATCAGAAATTTTTGGGCAAAAGTTCTCATCTAATAAAATGTTATGAGGCTTTATGTCAAAATGCAAAATTCTTGTGTTGCAACCTCTATGCAAGTACTCTAAGCCTCGGCCAATGCCAATTGCAATGTTGTATAATGTTTCCCACCCTAGTTGATAATTAGAATTTGAAGGATTTCCTTTATATATGAACTTCTCAAGAGATCCATTAGGCATAAACTCATAGATAAGAGCTCTTTTAGATCCCTCAAAGCAAAAGCCCTTAAGAGTGACAATGTTAACATGTGAAGTCCTACTAATACTTGCAACCTCGTTAATGAATTCCTCTCCATTAGTTTTCGATTCTTCCAAAACCTTCACTGCCACAAAACAACCATCTTGTAACTTCCCCTTATAGACACAACCATAGCCCCCTTGGCCTAATTTATTATTAAAGGACTTGGTCATTGACTTTATATCTGAATAATTGTATCTTCTAATAACAAGAGGTTCATGATTCCTTAGAAAGGCCTCGACGCTCTTATAAGATAGAGTTTTCTTCCTCCAAAAATTAATACTTTTAATTGATGAGAACTTTCTCCAGAAGTAGCAGACTATAACCATCAGAGCTCCAATTCCAGTAGATAAAGTGATTGTAACTGTAATAAAAAAATAAATAAATAAATAAATAAAAAGAAAGAGATTATGAAGTTATGTGGTGACATGAGAGTAACTCGAACTACTTATTGATAATGTCTTGAGCCTCAATAAAATTGCATTTTACAATGCCTTGATCCCCTCAATAAAAATGCATTTTCTTTGTGGTGACAAAAGACTAACAATGAAGAAGCAAATGCTAAGGATGATTTGGCATCTAGGACCTTAAGTATAATAAAGGAGTTAGGTTTTCATTGACAGGAGATAGGGAGCCTTGATGGAAAATCATGAACTATGAAAAATGTAGCTATTGTACTAATGGATTCCATCCATATAACTGATACAAGTACATCGTATTGAACGATAAAAAACTGATAGCAGAACCTTATATCATTGCATGGATATACAATTCTCTAAAGATTTGATAATTATACTATTATTAGACATACTATGTGAAGGGACTAAAAAGGGGTCACAGTTTATGTGTTGAAGACAAATTAGATCACTTCCATACGGAATCATTTGAGTTCTATATATATAGAATAGGCGATCCAAGCAAACATGCGTATATTAGTATACAATTTGATTAAAGAAGTATGTTACGTACCTATCACCATAGCTTTCAATCTCCGACGCCTTGTATCTAAAGCACCAAAGAACATCACTGTTAGTTGAATAATAAAATAAATTTAGTGGGTGTTTGAATTCACGTTTTTCCCTTACGTTTGAGTTTTTTTTTTTTTTTTTTTAGCTCGTATGAATAGTAACTGCACTGTTCATGCACTGTTCACGGATCCCACGGTACTATTTACACATTTAAAAATTATTTTGCTACAGTGTTTTCAGTTTTTGACAAAATAAACTGTATCCAAACGGACTCTTAATGTTAAATTAACAGAGCTTAATCGTTTTTTATTATTATTATTATTATTATTATTATTATTATTATTATTATTACTACTATCCCAATAGTATTTAAAAAAGAACAAGGAAGATTCGTCTGCAATCAGGGATGGAACCACCTTTTGTCCCCCCTGAATTTGTTTTAAAAAAATATTGTTATATATATGTGTACTAATTTTAGCAATTTTATTCTATAAAATTTCATTTTGTTTCCCTTAAATAATGTCATTGATTCTTTTAAGAGTAATGCTATATTCACAAACTTTTTTATAGCATTTTTATAAATTGTTTTGGTAGCAAATTCTTATTGGTTAACATATGAGCACACCACTCAAATCATTTTTTTACTTACTAATAATCACTTATCATATCAGTAATTTATAATAATAAAAACTTGTAGCTCTAGTATTTTTGTCATTTTAGTGATCATAAAAAAATTTATAGATCTAAAATCTAAAAAAAAAATACAAGCCAAAAAAAAAAAAAAACTCAACAAAAATTACCTGTAAAACTTAAATAAAAAAAAATTAAGCTCAATTAACTAATTTTATCCAAAATAAATAACTCTGGCCTTTAAAAAATTCTAATAAAAAATAATTTTGTTCTTACACACACACACACAAAAAAAAAATCTCAGTAGCTAAGTAGTAAAATCAGAGGTTGAAATTGCCGCACACAGCCAATAATAAAATCGTCCCCCTAACTCAAAGTTTTGGGTCTGTCCCTATCTATAATTATTTGATATAGATTTTTTAACAAGAAAATTCATTCTTTTTTACTTTTCTATTAATCTAAAAGGAGTTTTTTTTTTTTTTTTTTTTTTTTTTTTGAGAAACAATCTAAAAGGAGTTAGTTTGAATATATTGGGAGATGCGACCTTGAATGCCATAGAGACTTGAGTTTATTTTTCTTATCACTAATTGATTTTGAAATGAAGTGACATAACTCATGGTCTGACAAGTGGTATCAAAGCCAAAGTCATGAGTTTGAGTCGTGAAAATGTTATTGTGTGAGGGGGATTATTGAGTAGACCACAATTAAAACTCATTATAACTACTATAAAAGCAAACCCATAGGACGCAATGTTGAATGCTATAAAAGACTTGAGTATGTCTTCTTCATCATTAATCAAGGTCTAGCACATGCCCAACCCAATCCAGACCGGCCATATGGGCGGGCAATGCTTGCGTGTGTGGTGCCCCTTAAGATGCATCATGTATGGTGCGTTCGGGTGATGCTAGAGTGTCTGGTGCCTCTTAGGATGCATCATGGCATGAAACAGAAATACTTGCAGCACTTGTATTAAGATTTACCATAACATAAGAATGTAAATAAATTTATATATAAAGAACTCTACATGCATTTTCAATATATGTGTGTAGGCCCAAAATTTTTGGAGTTATTCGATGTCTATACCTTTCTCTGCAATGACGCACTGGAATTTTCCATTCTTGTCAAGTACACATAGACCTGCTCCACCATAACATCTGCTACAAGCATCAGATACATGCACTTCAAGGTCGAACTCAGCACTTAAGAGTGAAAACAGTGTATCATTATCTGAATTCTCTTTTTTTGGGAGCTGAATAATAGAACATTCAGAAAGAAAACTAGGAGTGTTATCGCTTAAATGGCTATAGTAGAGATTATAGTCTCCGCACCTCGTATTTGTAAAATTTCTAGGGGAAGTAATACCAAGAGTGCGATTGCATTTAAACAAGGTTAGATTGGGTGTGGTGAGTTTGAAAGAGATAAATGGAGAGTTGGGAATGGTAAAATTGGTCAAGGATTCGCAATTTTGGTTAATCAAGTCATTAGAAAGTAAAAGGTCCTTGATACGTGTAGATTGTTTGGTGTTAGTGTAAGAGATATTTATAACTTCATATTGTCCTCTACTCAACCCCAGTTGGATTGTTGGAGGTATTTCGTCACATTTTATAGGCAATAAAAAGGAAAATGGTTGAGAGCTGTTGGTGAATGGAAAGCCAATGGTGCCGAATTTTCCACATTGAAAGGGTGAACAATTTGGGAGTGTTTTGTTTACTCCTTCAGCTGAGTGAAGCAGAAAGAGGTGTGAGAGGAGAAAAAAAACAAACAGAGAGACACAAGCCATCTCAAAAAACCTAAAACAAAGTGTTTGTATAATTTCTTGTGTTCTTGGTTAACGACTCCGTATTTGTTTATATAAATATATATATATATATATATATACACACACATATATAACATGTGGGTTTTCTGTTTAACACGGTAGTGGACGTGAAAATTGGATAAAGAAGACTTGTCAAAAACGGGGGTATTTATCGGAAAAGTCACCGAAAATTTCGGACTCCCTTTCTTATTTTGGTGTTATTAATTGTTGAGTTGTTGAAACATGGTCTCTAGGCATTGCATGGGATATGATATGATAGGATATCCCATCATAAATAGTTCATACCATTTTCCACAACATGTTGTGGAAACTTAAAAGATTCTCTTTACTTTCTTCTTTTAGTGTTATTAATTGTCAATGTCTCTCGACTTGCTGAAACATGGGCAAATGAATTTAGTATCAAATTATATCATGTCAGTCGAATCGGTAATCGAAAGATATGGATGTAAAACAACCATATTAACATGTCACAACTATTTTCAAGAGTGTTTCACAAACAAACAAACAAACAAAAAAAAAAAAAAAAAAAATTTCAGGAGTGTTAATAGGTAGTTATTTTTTGTGCACGTATCTATTATTTATTAAATTTTTATGCAAATAATATGGTATCATTTGACACCAAAAATCTTCTTCTCATCAGTCATCACCCTATGCATTAGGTGCAGTGGGAACCTGAAAGATTCACTCAATTAATTTACTTTATTTTTTTCCCATTTGCATTAGGTGCGGTGGGAACCCGAAAGATTCACTCAATTTGGTGCTCTTCAAAATCTCAGAGCAGTCAAAAAAAGAATATTGTGGAATTCTGTGTGGCTTGTTTGAACCGTGAAGAAGAGTGGGGTCATGTCGTGTGAATTTGACATAAACGAATTAATTTCCCACGGAAAAGGTAGCCTGAACCAAAATGGAGCTAACAACCAGAAACTAAATTTGACCAGCCTCATCCATGGACACGCCTATGCCTGTTGTTGTACGATCCCAATATTATTGACAGATAAATCTAATCTAAAGGGCTATATACCACTGAGAAAATTACATAATATGGTTATTTAACAAAAAATAAATTACATAATATGGTTAGCTTAGGGACCCTGCAAGGCTGCAAATGTAATGTCCTTTAACAATGGCGGTTCATATATATATATATATATATATATATGTGGGATAATGGGAAGCCCATTAATTCTCACATCCCTTTTTTTTTTTTTGAGAACCTACATCCCAATTCCTATGTTCGTACATTATGCTCACAATTATTATTTTTTTGGAATTGGATTGTACTGCTTTTAATCTAGTGAAATCTTATTTTCAATATAAAAAAAAAAAATTGGCTAACTTTTCAAGGTAAATAAATATGAAGGTGACTTTTCTTGCAATCTCCATTTTGATTGTTTATTTGTCAGAGCATGATGATATATTAGAATGTAATTCTATGAAATGCGTGATGACTATACATATATAAACATACATGCACATATTATACATAAGAGATTAAATTCTATATGGATGTGGTATAAAACCTATGTTTTACCCCTCCAATCCCAACATGTCATATCATCTTATTACATATTTAAGAATAAACACAATCACACTCAATCAATTCTAATACCCATATATAAATCCAATCAAATTGGGAATTTATTGAAATGTTATTAAGTGCCGTAAGATGTATTGAATTTTAAGTAAAATATTAACGTGATAATTATTTATTGGATGGGGTAAAACATGGATTTTACACCCCATCCTTATAGAATTTAATCTCTATACATAAAGTATGTTGATAACATAATTCAATATGTGTTATTTTATTATATATAATAAAAATATTTATATCAAACTAATTAAGTTTTATATAATTCAAAATGTTTTTTTCTCATCTAGTTAATTTTGTAAGCTATGAATTATCTTTTAAATCATATTGATCACAATTAACATTTTTTTAATGTTTAAACATTTTTTAGAACAAGATTTTTTGTTAAATGATTTAGATATTATATGGTTAAAGTATACTAATAGTTTTAAAAGATATGAAACATATACAAAAATTAATTTATTTTAAATAATTTCAATAATAAATCTCACTTTATAGGTCTGTTTGGAATCAAATTATTTTGCTGAAACTGAAAACTTTTTGCTGAAAGTACTGTAGATAAAGATAAAAGTTAGCTGAAATAGTACAGTGAGACCCATAAATAATACTAAAGAGTGCAGTGTGACCCATGAATAGTAGCAAAAATAAGCTAAATAGTAAAATAAGCTGACAAAATTAATCATGCCAAACGGACACTATATATCTCTAAACTTATTCAAGTCAATATAAGAAAGAAATATATATGTATATATATATATTCATAGATGACAAATACAATAAAGATCTCCAACTCTTATCCATAAAATTCACAATTGTTTACTCTCTCTTTTTTTGGTTTATATGTGTAATTCTTCTAATGCAAGAAAAAAAAAAAAAAAAAAAAAAAAAAAAAAAAAAAAAAAAAAAAAAGGGATAGGTTTTGTTCTTAGAAAATAAAGAAGACTTTTTAAAAATAAATTTAATAATTTATTTATAGGAACATAAGAATAATCAAAGAAAAAAAAATGTTGCATAATGTGCTCATCTACGTATCATTTACGTCAACTTATCTACTTTTAGGAAAATATACCTTAAACACTTAGGTTAATGTGGTATGTATGGTATACAAGTAATGAGAAGAAAATGATTTAATGCATTTGTCAAAGCCTGGCCAGAGCACTTTTGTCTTGGGTGGACTAATATTGAATGTGAATCAATGAAAAGTGTAGCTGCACTTTCTGGCTGTTTGGTAGAGGAGTTTCAGTAATATTGTTTGTATTTTTTAAAAAATATGCGTGGGTGAAAAAGTGTGTAAAAATGCGTATAATATTGTTTAAAAACTGAAAATATGTGTTTAAAATACTCTACCAAACAGGGCTTAGATTCTTTTCCCATGTTTTTTGTAGTGCTAGGTATTTAGTCTTAACTAAAGACTTCTTTTTGTGTTCGTCTTGGGTGCCATGGTCTTTTCCTCCCTTGAGTGTGGCTCGCATCATCAAAAGACTTATGTGAATAGTCAAATCTCACTATTAATCTAGGGCTTCACGAGGTCATGAGGTATTGGTTTCTAGCTGCTGCCTTTTGGACGAAGTGTTGCCAAGAAGGAGAAGAAGAAAATTAGAGGTGGAGATGATCAGAAAAATATACTATCGGTTTTCTTTTTCTCTCTCTCTCTCGCAAATTTTTTATTTTATTTTTTATATTCAAATTCTTTATGGGTTAAGATCTGTTTTCTAGCCAAAATATAGTTTAAAAAAAAAATGGAACTGGGCGAATCGCTAACTGGCCATGATTCTCAAAACCGTATGGTCTGATTGCGGTTCGAGCAATTCCATGCTTTTTTCACATATAGAAGTTCTTAGAGTTAAAAGAACTAAAATGACGATAAGTACATGATTAACTGGATCAAACCGTACGATTTGGTCTGGGTTTGAGAACCATGATTTTAATAGTATAACTTTCTTCTCACTCATTTTCATAACAAAGAAAATATATATTAACAGGTACGTAGTTGACTTGGATATTGGATAAGAAAGAATTGCGAAAACAGGCTAAATTATTAGAGCGAGGTGGGTAGGGTACCCATATGAAACATGTTATATTAGTTATGTGCATTGGAAAATCCCTTCGTTCCACGGCCAGAGATCACGAAGGGGAATTTGCCACTTATCTTCTCCAATGACGCGCAGTGGAAAGACTCACTTGACTCCTTGACTTTTGAGTTTTGAGTCAAAACCTCAGAACACTCAAAACTTTGTTATGGAAATTTGCTGCTGATTTAAATCTTGACCAAGTCGTTTTCATTTGGTACAATTAATTGTCCCTGCCGCACCTGAAGCAAAATAGAGCTAACTAACCTGAACCCAATTTTAACCAACCCAAATACCATGTCATCCTTGTCCACGAACACGCCAATCATCATATCATACTGCAGAAAAAATTATCAAATTTTATTTTAAAATGTTTACTTATTAATAATTTTGTAGGAAAACTTCTAATTTTTTAAACTCAAATGAGTATAAAAAGTTGTATTTTAAAATAATATTAGATATACAAAAAATATATATCATTAAAAAAATATTTTTTAAAAAAACTTTAGGATCCTATCAATTTATGCTCAATGGTTAATCTTTCATAATAAGAAATTCATATTTTAGTCATTAAAAAACTGCATATTTTACCATCTCCGTAATGACATCTTGAAAATTTTCACTTTCAATATAAATTACTAAAGTTTTTTCCAAAGTGAATAAAAAGATTTTCAATGGAAATGAAACGTTTAAAGACATAAATGACAAAAAAAACTTAAGTAGATACAAGAGCAAAACTTTAAAATAAAAATTGAAATTGAGACAGAACGATATCTTGTTTATATTACTAGGCCAATTAGCTTCTTTTCTTTTCTTTTTTTTTTCTTTTTTTTTTTTTTGTGGGGGGGGGGGGGGGGGGGTGGTAAATTTCATTTTAAGCATGTAACAAATTAAACTCTCAATCTATATTAAACTTCAAACACAAGCATGTCTACCAGATGTTGATTTAGGTAAGTTTTGGAAAGGTTTTAAATATTTTTGTTGGATTGTTTGGCTTCAGCAAAAATACAAGACTCATGTCCCATTATAATACTCTCCCATGTTAGAATTATGTGGTTAAAAAATTAAATATATCATATCTTAAATAGCTTAAATTTTTAGGAGAGTCGTTAAAATAAGTTTTTGAGAGAATCGATAATTTAATATGGTATTAGAGCAATCCTTTTCTTCTCCATTCAACCGCTCATTTTTTAAATCTCATTTGTTGGACTCTCCTATTAAAAAGTAGTTTAACCCCACATGTAAAGGAGAGTGTTCGAATTAAATAATTAAATAATTAAATTTACCATATTTCAATAGTTTAAGTTTTTTAGAGAATTGGTAATTTATTACCTGTTCTCAAAAAACAAATCTTATACTTATAGCTCTAAGATGACAATATAACTTTGGGATTCTTAAATATCATTTAGAAAATACAATGTTTTTCTTATCTTTTTCAGCATTATCTGTTTTACTTCGTAATTGAAAGTTTGCAAAATCAATCATGCAAAAAGATGTTGCATGAAAATTTGTTACATACTATTATCAAATACAAATGTTCACAAATGTTGATAAAGATGAGCATATGATAACTTTTGATGGATATAATCCTCCATTTATTTTGAGGGAAAACGTTTTTAGAAAACAATCCATTTTTCACAAAACTCTTAAAAAAAATTACCCATTTTGTTATATTTAAATGATTTTTTTATGCATATATATGTTGAAGATGAAGCTTTTTAAAATTTTTTAAAAAAAAATTAATGAATAGATAGACTGGAGCAGTAGTATTTTTAATTATAGTATCCAACAAAAAGAGAAAGACTTAATTAAAATAGTATGGAATTTGTCGAGTATAATAGTATTATTGTTAAACCTTCTTTCGTTTTATCATTGATGGTTAGTTTAAGGAGTCAGTCTATATACACTATTATGGTTTTTAGATCCAGACCATTCAATAAACTAAAAAATAGAAAGGTTTAAAATTTTTGAGGTTGGACCGAGGTTAAACCAAGACAGAACTATGATGATGACATATTTAATTTAATAATTATTTAAAATATAAATAAATATATTAAATTAGTAAAAATTTAAAAATTGCATAAAAATCCAAATAAATATAGAGATCTTATAGACATTTCACATTAAATTAATTTATGAAACCCAAAAAAAAATTTAGTAGACATTTTCCCATGAAATTAATTATATATATATATATATATAAGCAACAACTTGAACAATGGGGGACATTAACGTGTATAATGTTATATACCAAAAACCGATTGATATCTTAGTTTGATGATAAACAGTTATCATTAGAAGCGGATATCATATGTTGAAACTCTATATTAAAAAAATATTTAGAAAAAAATTTATTTATAAAAGTTCTTTCTATTTTATAATTATTTTAGTATAAGATATGAAAATTTACATAAAAATAATTTTAAAATATTAAGCTCCCAATTTATATAGTTCCAAAACCTCAAGGTCCATACAAATCTCTCATAACCACTGATTCTGGTGAGTTGGCTCAGTAATCTCGTCCACCTTCTGTAAGGGCAAGTGCCGTTTCTATGAATAGTTTATGTTGAGGTTTGGAGATTTCATATATTGTTGGCATACATCTGGTTGTTTATTATACTTGAGCTCACTGCATTTTTGCTTTTCTTTTTTTGGAAATTGCTTTGTACTATTTTTAATCAAATAAAATCTTATTCTCAAATTATTTATTATTATTATTATTATTTTTTTGGGTTCTTTTTCAAGGTAAATATGAAGATGACTTTCCCTGAAATCTCCATTTTGATTGTTTATTTTTCAAAACATGATATATTGAAACCCAGTTTTATGATATGGGTGATGACAGATAAGAGGGTTGGTGTCAAATTAGGTCACATATAATAAGTGGTGTAGTAGTTTTAATAATAATAATAATAATAATAATAATAATAATAATAATAATAATAATTATTATTATTATTATTATTATTATTATTATTATTATAAGAGGGCCAAACTAAATACATTAAGATAATTTAAATTCATATATATATATATATATAAACACTCACAAACAGATTATACATAAAGATGCTGATCACATAATTTAACATATGTTATTTTATCATATGTAATAAAATATATACATCAAGTTAATTGGGTTTTATATAATATTTAGCCAGCGTTGTAAGCTGTGAACTATCTTTCAAATCATATTGATCACAATTAACATTCTTTAAAGTTTAAACATTTTAGAACAAGAGTTTTTGTAAAATAATTTAAATGTTATGAAACTTATAAAAAAATTAATTAAATTTAAATGATAATAAATGTCACTTTATATGTTTAAACATATATATACAAGTCAATATTAGAAAAATATTTAAAATATATATTATTTTTCAAAAATGAAAAATACAATAAGAATATCTGACTGGTAGCCATAAAATCCACAATTGCTCATTCGTCTTTAAAAAAAATGGTGTGTGTGTATGTATGTATGTGCATATATATATATATATATATATGTGCGTGTGTGTGTGTGTAATTCTCCTAATGCAAAATAATAATAATAATAAAAAAATCTTAAAAAATAAAGAAGGCTTTTTTTTTTTTTTTTTTTGAGAAACAAAGAAGGCTTTTATTAAAAAAATTGACAAAATTTAGCTACAAAATTGTTTGTAGCATAAGGTTACAACTTTACTTAATAATTTTTTACTGAAGATGAATTTTAACAAATCTACCATTGGATTATATCTTCTTCTTATATCCTCCATGCTTGCGAAATTTCTAAAAATTTAAATATTAATAGCTATGTTATCAATAAATTTTTTAAATTGCAAGTTTTTGTAATTTAAAATTATGCATAAAATATAAGCTTATAGATCATATAGTAAATTATATCCAATTGACACAAAATTTGACATGTATATTAAGAGCATAAAAAACATGCAATTCAATGATTAGATTTTCAAAATATGCAATAATGTTTATTTTATTAAATAAGGTTATAACTTAAGGTTACAATCAATTTTGTAACTAAATTTTGTCCTTAAAAAATAATTATTAATCTATTTATAATAAAATTAAGAATAATCAAAGAAAAAATTGTTGCATTATTTATTTATGTAAATATATCCACTTTTAGGAAAATATACCTATAAGCGACCAAGAATGGACTTAACCCTCTTAGAATGGAGATTTTAGGTATGACAGTCCAATACAATTAATTTTTTAGAGAATGGGTTTCCAATGTCAACCTTGGTGTGCTTGTATGGTTTAGCGTTTAAGTTAATGGAAAAAACTTCAAATGATCCATAAGAGAGAAGCAGATTTTGGGATTAACACTTCCTTGGGTGAGACTAAGGAGCAATAGTTCATATAATATTCAGGTCTCAATTACAAGGTAGTGTTGCACATAGTATGTTTTTCTTTTCAGTTTTTCGTCACACCCAGTTGGAGGGGTTTTCTTTCTTTATATAGCTAATTAAATTGCACCTTAGTCCTCTACTTGTATAATCACAGATCTTCCTTTGGATAATTGTCCTATCAGGGTTTTGTTGGAGGTGGCAGAATGTACTGCAGGCTGTGAGAACTATTCAAGGCTCATTCCTCCATTAATGCTGTTAGTTGAGTTATTGCAGTGTATTGAATGTGGAGGTGATGATTACTTTTATCTGGATATTTCCCTTCTTCTTTGCTTACATGTCTTTACCATGTTCTTCAATATTTTGTCTTCTGGTGCAAGTGGCCTACTCTACGCCTCCTGAGGAATGCTTACTCTTCGAGCTCCTCGGGCAGTTAGCCTCTTCGTCCTTTATTCTTGAGTTCTCATCTATGTGTTGGGTTAGGACTAATGTGAGGATGGGCCCTTCCACCTCCTTGGACTGGGCCCATGGGCTCTACTCTGTACTTGGATCTTGCCCCTCCCACAATACCTTAACCACTTTGATTAATAAAATCTATGAATGGTATAAAAGTAATAAGAAAAATATTTCATGCATCTATCATTTATACAAAGTGGAAAGCATTGACACAGTAGGAGTAACAGCATTGCAAGAGCACTTTTGTGTGGACTAATATTGAATGTGAATCAATATAAGTGCTTGTGAGGTGTGTGACATGGGTCGGAGTTCAAGTCTCTAGGAGGGAGCTTCACACACATATACACTCAGATTAGGTTAGAGTAAAAATTCTATTTTGTATAAATAAAAATAAAATAAAATAAAATAAAAAAAGTCTTTCCTAGGAAACTAAGTCTACTATTGAGGCTGGTTAGTCTTAACTAAAGACTTTTTTTGGTGTTCTTTTTGGGTGCATGGGTTAAAAGAGTCTATTTGCTTCCCATAATCTCTGGAAATGTGGTTAAATCCTTATATTTCAGATTTTTTGTGCCAGTCTTTTCCTCCTTTAGAGTGGCTCACACCGGCAAAAGACAGTATATAATAATAATAATAATAATAATAATAATAATAATAATAATATATATATTTTTGATTGAGAAAAAAAGAGAGAGGAAAGAGTAACATAAGCTCAAGAAAACTTTGTCTCTATTCAGCTCACAAGTTTTCAAAGGATACTCGTTCTTTAGAGGATCGTTCTTAATTAAATAAATGAAAGGTTAATTGATGTCCCAGGACAATGTTTATGAAATATTTTTAAAAATTTTTTATGAAAAAGAGGAAAAAGCAACTGATTTTTTTTTTTTTTACAACTTTTTATATTTTCCATGAAAATTGTATCAAATCTTTTCTAAAATTGTTCATTAATAAATGTTCTAAGGGTACTCGTTAACATGACTCATTCAATAATACTACATACTTTATAGAGTAATGGATTTTTGTGTTGCACACCAGATTGTCATCATATCCCAGGATCCTAATGGTTGACAAATTGTCATCACGTCCATATTTTTAGCACGGCATGTTAAGTTTGACTCTTGATTACCAAAAGGTTACAATTGACCCAAAAATTAGTGTAATTTTGATATTATTATTGTTGGAGCATTTTAATATAATTAAAATGGATTAATATGACAATATAAATATAAAGATATGTGAGTTAATATATAAGATAAAAAGTTAGTGAAATGTTTAATTCTACATTGAAAAAAAAAGACTTTTTTATTTTTTTTAATTGTGGTAATTAATAGACTGATATGTATTGGTTACAAAGATTAGCTAACTAAAGGTTTGGATATCTTTAAAGAGAGCAAGTGTCATGTCTCAGTCCATATAGTGTTGTATTATTTTCATTATTATTGTGTTTGCACAAACATTAACAGTATTAAGCACCAGTACTTATGCCATCCATCAGCAAAAAGGTTATAAAATTATAGAATGGTAATTAATGATTTGAAAAGAAAAAAATATAGGTGAATTTTAATTCTTTCCTCCACCCCCAATAATGCCCCTAAAATATTGAGCTAATAGAAATCCAATCCAATTAAATATCATATACAGACAATGATCATCCATAAGAAAATCACCTGAACCTTTAACCTCCTGACTCGATAGGAAATTTTAAGTCATGCCATCTAACTACACTCCCTTTAACCTCCTGGCTAGATAGGAATTTTAAGCCATGCCATCTAACTACACTCTCATTTTGAGTAATCAAATTTTAAGTCATGCCATCTAACTACACTCCCTTTAACCTCCTGGCTAGATAGGAATTTTAAGCCATCCCATCTAACTACACTCTCATTTTGAGTAATCATCTCCTACCACCCAAATGAAACACAAGAATTTTGCCAATACCCATGGATCTTAACGATTAAATTAGCATGGTTGAGAGATACTCAAGTATTACATAGGAATGATGATCTTGAGTAATTTACTGTTGATAATGGGTTCCAAATAAAATAACTCCTGTAAATATAAGGCCCGAGGTAGATAACTAGAAGAGTAGCATCAATGAAGGCAACAAATTTAGACTGAAATTTTAGGTAAGAAATTGATGTGGGACTCATCCTAACAAGTTTGAATCACAATCTGAAAAATTATATATAAGCAAAAGAGAAATAACTTTTTTCCATGTGGTTTTGTAATTACTGCAGCAGGGTTCCTCCCACCACCACCAACAACAACAACAACAACAAACCCTAGAGTTATATATCAATTCATTCTAGCATCCCAGATCAATTTCAGAGCAAGTGGCTAAATTTATATCAACCATGGAACAGTAGTCCACTTATACAAAGTTTTACTCCTGATAGTCAGAGTAAAGAAAGGAAATGTTTGTGCAAGTGCATGGCAACCCTTTTAATTCCAGAGAGGAAATGTTTCACATTTTGTGGGTGGGAAATTAAAACAATTTGCATTTCATTTAAATAACAGTGACAATGTGCAATATGCTGATAAATATAGCACATGGTTAATTTATATCATTAAACTCATTCCAAGTTCAGAGTGTTCATAATCGTGAACACGATGTACCTTTCTCAATAAAGTTTCCATAAACTATCAATAAAATAAATCATAAAACTCACCTGTCCACCAGAACTTCCTTCTCTTTTACCTTAGTGGGGACAGAAATTTGAAGGAGGCTCATCCAACCATGGTCCGCTTTCGTCCTCTTTGTCGCACTACAATAAATAGCAGAAGAAGTTTGCAACCATCAAATGCAATAAGGAAAAATTATTAATTCCTAACTGGGCAGAAAAAAAAAGGGCCACACCTTGAGCAAGCTTGTTCAGTGTAGATGACCACTGCTTTGAGGGCAGAAGAAGTTTGCAACCATCAAATGCAATAAGAAAAAATTATTAATTCCTAACTGGGCAGAAAAAAAAAAAAAAAAAAAAGGAGGGGAGGGCCACACCTTGAGCAAGCTTGTTCGGTGTAGATGACCACTGCTTTGAGGACTTCCGATATGCAGCAAGTATCCAATCCATCTATTCAAGGTACAACAATGAAGAAGTCAATGTCCAGTCAGAAAGCATGAATATAATAACATTAGGCGGCCAGGGGTAGAAGGAAGGGGGGTGGGGGAGAAACCAAAAGCATTTACAGAAAAACTGCGTGATTCTATTTCTGTGTTCTGTGGTCAGGAGTAATTTTTCAAAAAAGAAAATGATGCATTAAACACAAATAAAGTAACTTTCTAAAAACTGAACTTGTTTCTCCCATAAAAATCCATTTCCTGGTAATAAGGCATACCATGAAGTATCCACTGTTTAAATCTTGTCCCTAAGAAATGATAGTATGTAAAAATAAAAAAATAAAAAAATCAAGAAAAAAAATAGATTGATATGTAATGGTCATAGAATTTCTCTGCTGTTTTCATTCTCAAAAATATTGCAGATTCTCATCATCTTCAAAAGTGAGGTATTTAAATAAAAAAGAAAAAGTTTATATATATATATATATATTATAGAGAGTTCATATACTGTAAGATACACAACATTATACGCACAAATAAAAAATTTGACTCAAAATATGATTTGCTTTTTGACAAATATGAGCTTACTTGTTCAGTCATGAAATAAAGCCCAGCCCACACCCCCACCACACCCACCCCCCCCCCCCAAAAAAAAAAAAAAACCCCATTCCAGATGTAGGTATCTAGTTGCTGATTCTCTCCCTATCTCTATCCTTGTTGAATCAACAATGCTGATGGTACACCTTCAACTCACAATGAGAACGTGCACATGGAAAAGCTGTACAAGGATGGTGGAGTTCATGAGCCAATGACAATGGAGGAGTGGAAGTTACTCTCTGTGGCCTACAAGCACATGATCAAGGCACAATTGATCACGCCGAGCCTCCTTTAAACACGCCCCCAACACCCCCCCCCCCCCCTCCCCCCAGAAATAATAATAATAATAATAATAAAACCTGCAATCCAAAAGAGCTGCTCAACCTCAAAATGTTTGTAGGTCAGATGATACCACTTGTCAGAATGGTATCACCAAGTTTATGGATAGTCCTGGTTATCTACCCTTGGAAAACCAACTTGTGGGTGGGTCACAGTCAAACTAGTCAAACCACCTAGTCGAATTTGGCTTTTAAAATAACATTAAATCTTGCACCAAGCTTCCCAATGCCAAACACTCATAAGAGTCTCTGAGTTTCAATTCTTTTTCTCATTTTCTCTTTACAATCTAAAAGCACGAGAATAACTAGAAGTAAGAGAAGGAAAACTATGTCGCTTACCACATTCCCACATGAAGAGTGCATGGAGAGCAGAGCTCGTTCAAGTACATATAAATCAACAGCTTTATCTTCTGGAAGGGTTGAAGTAAAGCTCAAACCAAAGTCAATAAGGACCTACAAAGAGATATTAATGGACTGTAAATGCAGGTTTAGAGCAACTTTAATCATAGAAAGTAAGATAAAGGTGACGGGAAATGTCCAATACCACCCACCAAAAGAAAAAAGAAGAAAAGGGAACTCACCAGCTGGTTGGTACCACTCTTAAGTAACATGTTTGATGTGGTCAAGTCACCATGGATGAGACCACCATCATGCAATTTTCCAATTGCTTCGCCAATTTGTAAAGCAATATCATCCAATCGCTCTTCAATAATACCATGTGACCCAAATTCAAGGAGTATGTCTTTGACAAGGGACCCTCCACATACTCAAATGTTAAAGTCTGCAGCACAGGGTCCATAGAATACAACACTGGAGTAGAAACTCCAAGTCGTCTTGCTTTTGTCATGCACCTGGCTTCCTGTTTCAACAATAAATTTGCACAAGACATAGACAATAAGCAACACATTGATTCATTGATACTATGGAAGAAAGAGTGGAAGGTGGTCTCAAAGCAAAAAAAAAAAAAAACTTACCGCATTTAAGCGCTTAAGAGTTATTTTAGAATCCAAAGTAGGATGCCCATACTTCTTTGAGAAACGTTCCTTAATAACAGACCGCCTTCCCACAAAATTTGACTCAAAAACTCTCTGAAAAGGAATGTCAAGATCAGCATAAAAATTATAAACTGCACATAGTCAAAGTTTCACTTCTAGTGGCTCATGCAAAACTGAAAAACCAGGTGAGTTAATTATTACTAGTGAGCGAGCTTTATTCTATCGAAAATAGCAGAAATGCAAGGAACATTGAAGGAGGGGGGTGAACCCATATTTTTCCACACAAAATAGGGAAAAAAAATTTAAGACGTATGTCTTCTTCTGTACTGGTTGTAACTTGTAAGTATGTAAAACCGACCAAAAGGCCTTGAGAAGTTTAAATTGTAACTGCACTCACAGCCTCAGCTCATTGCTTCAGCAGAATGAGAGAGCTTTCTTTTACATCTGTCTTAATCTCCATAATAAAAAACACCACAGCACCAAAATTCTGCACCAACAACTATCAGTTAGAAGAAAGAGGGGCAAAAAACCATAAAATAAAATCAGTTTCTTCTTTTAGTCTTTTTTAACATGATGCATAGAACATAACAAATCACAGGATGCGCTCAAAACACAATGAAACAATAAAATCCACTTGTGCATCAATTGAGCGACCAAAGTAGTTCTAGTCATGTACAAAAGAAATGGTATGGAAACTGAAAACAAAGTTATTTAAGTAATTTACAGAAGACATGAAATGGAAATTGACAAAAAAATGTAAAGCATGGAAGAAAAAGTTTGATATCTAACTTCCAGTCAAAATAAGACCAGTTTGACAGCACAAAGTTAATAGATGAGACCAAGGTAAACTCATTGCATATAAACACCATAAGGTTTCAAACACCAACTAAAAATGAATGAGAATATAATGAACAGTTTAACTAGTTTAAGTGTCCAGATACAAACCAATTACAATTTCTTGCATTCCAAACAAGATGCACAAAAGTCGAAGCCAACATAGAAAACACAAAAAGAAACTGAATATTTAGAATTCAAATGAGGAAAGTCGAAGATTTGAAATGAATGAGAGCCAGAACTTCCTTTGCTACCCTGGTGGTTTTTCTCTTTGTAAGGAACCCCTATATTTTTATTTTTTATAACTCATAACAAATTTCATTTAGAAGGTGCAAAAATGGGAGCAACCTAACACACGGGATGTATACTAAAGGTAACACGCACAAAATTAACATCTAATATGCAAAGAATCTAAAAATTACAAATAGGCCAGGAACAAAAGGCTTCAATCTTCTTATGAATAACTCTCTTCCATTAAAAGTAAGTCCACTCCTTTCTCTCTAGATATATCACATTAAACCTAAAGGATTCACCTTCCACACTTCAATACCATCTCATTTTACCAAATTATCTCTTCCAACACACCAATAAGGCAACAACCCAGCTCTTGTCATCAAACAAGCAAAACCACACAATTCCAATTCCAAACTACAAATAACAGTGTACTAATAAACAATCCATCCAACTCCCCCCCCCCCCCCCCCCCCTCTCTGAGCATGCACATACACCACAAATCCTTTATCATCAAACCCCAACAACAATAACAACAAAGCCGTAGTTCCAAAATTTTCGCAGTTCTATCCTATCCAAAATCACTCTCTCACTGTATCACAAAAGCTCATATGGTATTAACTCATTTCCAGTGATTTATTTGGATAAACAAAATTAAATTGGGTAAAAATACATTAGAAAAAGTAAAGCTTTAAAAACATGTACATTAGCTGAATAAGCAGGAAAAAAAATTAAAAATATCTGAACCCCACTTTCTCAAATATATATATATTTGCTAAAAAACGATTATTTGCAATAGTGCTCTAACTGGAACAGTTAAAGCTCTCAACTTTCTCTACCGTTTTCAAAGCTAAAACGGTAACTCGGGGCAGATAGTGTTTTTTTTTTTTTTTTTCCTTCATGTAATACAAACACTATCAAATATATTTCATAATCCAAAATGGAAAAATCACGAAAAAAAAAAAAAAAAAAATCTCTTGGCCACGACCACGGGCAAACGGCGGCTCCGGCGTCCTTTTCCAAACTCCGGCGGTTTCTCTGCTTGGCGAGTTGGAGCAGACACGGCGGTTTTTTTTTTTTTTTTTTTTTTTTCTGAAAGATTGTAGATAATTAACGAGGAATTTGTCAAATGCTGACGTGGATTAAAATTCTTTGTTTGCCCTTTATTTTTGGTTGTTTTTATTTCTGGCTAGTGATGTTTTAAACTTTTCATTTAATCCTTTATACTTTGTGTTTTCATAATTGTCCTAACCGTTAGGTGATTTTTTTATTTTTTTTTACAAGATAGAAATTTTACTTTAAAGTAATCTAAATGTATGTGTGTGTGAGGCTCCCTTTTGGAGATTTGAACTCCGGCCCTTATCCTTTACACCCCACAAACACTTACAATTGTAGAGTGATCATCGAAGTGATCATCACACTAAAGATATGTGATGGTGTTAGGTGCTTTTAATGTTTAAGTATTTCATAAAGAATTTATTTGTTGTAGGAAGATACATACAAGTTATATTATTGACAAAAATGGACAATAGGACAAATAATGATGTCCCTGTCATCCATTTTCATTACTCATATGACCTTTAATTGTATATTTAACAATTTCATGAAAAATACTAACTCTAAAATACCTTGAATGTAAGAATTTCATTATTGTAGATGCCAGTCTCATCACACGCGCTCCGCACATGTGATGAGGCTCTTTCTTTATTTTGGGTTTGTGGTGGGCCTTTTGTGTTTTTGGGCTTGATTTCTCCTGCTGTACCATGGCTCGTGATCCCGAGGTAGAAGAGTTGAGACTGGCCTAAGTGAAACACACCTTATACCAGCTTGTGCACAAGTTGAGTCATTCCCATGTAGACGCGCCTTGGCGGGAGCCTTAAATGTACAGCGTGCTCACAGCAGGAACAATTGTTACAAATATTACAGTAGGAAACACAATCCGACAAGATAACTAAAACATCTTTAAAAATAATAATAACGCGTAAATAACACAACAAAGGAGAATAACAAGGTCGTGGCAGAATAATACAATCACGAGTAACAAAATTGCAGCAAACAGTTCAGTAATAAGGTAACAAGTTAGCCATTCGTCAACCAAAAGCAAGATTTGTCTACCAAAGAAAAGGGCTTAGCCTTTCAGCAAACACAAGTCCAAAAAGGGAGCCAATCTTCAATGTGGGTAACCTCAAAGAAGGCTCTTGCCATAAAGATTACACACTTTGGAAAAATGACCTAAATGGCTTAAACCTGAATTCTTAGCTTATCAGAGAATGGGTAGCCTATTGATGGATGCCTCTATTCCTATCACTCCTATTTTTTCTTGGATTTCTGTGTCTTTCCTTTTTTTTTTTTACTTTTTTTCTTCCCTGTTCTACTTCTATTTCTTGTCGTGGTTCCTCCTTTAACTGTTTACAACTATGGCCTTTTATACTACCTGCCATTATAGGATTTACCATTTTTACCCCTCAACCGCTTTTGGCTCGTTGTGGGCGTCCTTCCAAGATTGCCCATTGGCTTGCCGGCTACCCAACTGCTACCATTACATTGGGTTGGCAGCACCACGCCTTATTCCCAGACAAAAGTGGTTTGTCTTGTCTCTTACCTCTCTTTGTTTTCATTACTCTCATCTGGATAAGGATTAAACATCTCCCTCACCTACCTCTATGACATACATCTAGTGGTTCCAGCTCATATTCACTTATTTTGGGTGAGATGTCATCCCAACAGGACATTTCTCCCCAAAGAAGTTTGAGCGGGAACCCTAAAATAGGCTCCACCTTCTCCCCACCACCAAACCACACCCTCTCATACCCTTGACCCATGGCCCACCTCCCATGTATTGGCTGGGTACAAATAGATGGTGCCTAGACCCTGTGTGTATGCTCTACTTCTGTCTAAATCCATTACTTTTCTAGCCTTCACGCATTTTCCATTGCCTCCACGTTTGTCTGATTCTGCTATACATTTTGGTAGCTGTTTAACTCTTGTGGCGTGAAAGATACTTGGGCCTTTGGGTTTATGTTCTCTACTTTCCATCTCTTCTTTGGACTAGTCATTGCTTGGGTGTAGGCCCTCTCCTTTCTGCCTAGCTCATGTCCTCTTCTTTCCTGTGTCTATGGGCTTGTTAGGTACAAGACATCACAGCTGTGATAATTGTGTGCAGTAGGTACTTGTACAAAATTAGTTAGAGCAAACATCAAAGTGTTGTACATTGTTAGTTGGAGTGTGAGCTATAATAGGTGTACCAACAGTAAGACAATAACTAGTATAAGATTGAGATGATTGTAACAGAGGAAGAATACATTTACTTAGCTCTCATTGAGACTAACTTGGAGGTTGATTCCCTCGAAGAATCAGTGGAGGACTAGTTCCCTCGATGAACTACCATATTGAGTGAGTAAGAGAATTAGAGAGTTGAATTACTAAGGACTCTAACATCTGGTATCAGATCTGGTTCAACCATGGTGCAAGAAACCAAATATTCTTTGTTGAGTGACTCTGTTTTGCTGGTACAACAAAGACTGGATGATCATGCTTCTACCATGGAAATTATTTCAAGAAGATTGGAACAACTAGAGAGCAATTTCAGAGGAATGCAAGCTATGATGGAAGAGAGGTTACCAGCAGTACAGCAACCAGTTAATCAAGGGGAAAGAATAGCTCATCATCAAGAAAATCATTTTCCTGAAGTAGAGGTGCTGCAACAGCCCATACGCCATCCACAACCTGAGGTAGGTGCTCTAATTCCTAGGTCTATCAGGTTAGAATTTCCCAGATTTAGTGGTGGTGATCCTTCTGCTTGGATCTTTAGGGCTGTGCAATTTTTTCGTTACTATGAAATACCTGAGGAAGAAAAGATCTTGAATGCTTCTTATCATCTTGATGATGAGGCATTGATATGGTTCCAAGATTGTGAGAGATCTTTGGATTCTTGGGAGACCTTTGTCAGGGCCATTCAAGTTAGATTTAGACCTTCATCATATGATGATCCCATGGAAGCCTTAACCAAGTTAAAACAAATTACCATTGTGGTTGCTTATAAGAGCCAATTTGAGATGTTAAGTAACAGAATTAGAAACTTAGCTGAATCTCACAAGCTTAGTTGTTTTTTGAGTGGTTTAAGAGATGAAGTTAGATTGGCAGTGAGGATGCAAAATCCAAGAACTCTGAGTGCTGCCTTTGGGTTAGCAAAAATTCAAGAAGAGTATTTGTCCACTTGCAAGAAGGTCTATAGGCCATTTTATGAGTTTAGCAGAAGCAATTGGCAAGAACAACCAATAGAAAAAAATCTGAAAATAAGAATGAGTCTAAGGCAAGAGTTCATATACAAAAGATTACTTCAACTCAAATGGAAGAAAGAAGAAAAAAGGGTCTTTGTTACTATTGTGATGAGACATGGCAGCCCAGACACAAGTGTAAAGGTCTTAAGTTGTTCATGATAGAAGAAGTGCAAGAGGTTAATGAAGTTAAAGTTGTAGAAGTGGGGGATAATGCAGAGTTTCAGTTAGATCAAGCTGATATTACTTTATATGCTCTGTTGGGCAGCCCTTCACCATGAACTATGAGGGTTTTGAGTCAGATTAAAGGGCATTGGGTTGTGATACTTTTGGATATTGGAAGTTCTCATAATTTTCTTGATTTTGTGTTGGTTAAAACCTTGCAATTGGCTATGGACACTACAAGGATTTTGGAGGTTAGGGTGGCTAATGGAGATTTAATCAGAACTAAGGGTGAATGTAAAGATTTGTTGATCAAAATGCAAGGCACAAATTTCTTGGTGGATCTGCATGTTTTACCATTGGGGGGTTGTGATGTGGTTTTGGGCACCCAATGGCTAAGTAAAATTGGTCTGATCAGTTGGGATTTTAAACAATTGGAGATGGAGTTCATGTATCAAGGTACGAAGGTGTGGCTGCAAGGCATCAGGTCCACAGGTTCAGTAATACAAGATGGAGACCACTTTCTTAAACAATCAACTCAAAAGGGGCTGCTTCTGCAAATTGTGTCACAACAGCCACTGGTGCCATCTGCACAGCACCTTCTTCCACCAGAGGTGCAGTCCTTACTGGAGGACTTTGCTGTGGTTTTTGAGGAACCAAAAGGCTTACCACCATGTAGAGGACATGAACACCAGATTGTTCTCAAGCCAGGAACTCAACCAATATGTCAGAGACCATACAGGTACCCTTTTTATCAGAAATCAGAAATTGAGAATATTGTTACAGACTTGCTTAAATATGGTTCTATTAGAAATAGCCAAAGTCCATTTGCATCTCCTGTTTTATTAGTAAGGAAAGCATATGGTAGTTGGAGAATGTGTGTGAATTATAGAGCTCTCAATAAAGATACAGTGAAGGATAAGTTTCCTATTCCTGTGGTGGATGAGCTATTGGATGAACTAAGTGGTGCTTGGGTATTTTCTAAGTTATATTTGAGATCTGGCTATCATCAAATTCGAATGAAAGAGGAGGATATTGAGAAAATAGCATTTAGAACCCATGAAGGCCATTATGAGTTTTTAGTTATGCCCTTTGGGTTGACTAATGCTCCTTCAACATTTCAATCTCTCATGAATGATGTATTCAAACCATTTCTTAGGAAGTTTATGCTGGTGGTTTTTGATGATATACTAGTGTATAGTCCTGATTTGAGTTCTCATGTATTGCATCTCAAAAATGTTTTACAAGCTTTACTAAGCAATAAGCTTTTTGCCAAAATAAGCAAATGTGCTTTTGCATGTTCTAAAGTTGAGTACTTAGGGCATATTATTTCTGGAGAAGGGGTGCAAATAGATTCTAAGAAGACAGCAGCCATGTTAGATTGGCCAATTCCTAAGATTGTGAAGTCCTTGAGGGGTTTCCTTGGTCTAACTGGATATTATAGGAAGTTTATTAGAAATTATGGTCTTATTGTTGGCCCACTTACTGCTTTACTCAAGAAGGATGCATTTGAGTGGAATGAAAGGGATGATTTGGCATTCCAAAATCTTAAAGAGGCTGTTTCTCATCCTCCAGTCCTTGCTTTACCAGATTTTTCTCAGCCTTTCTTGGTAGAATGTGATGCTTCAAGTTATGGTATTGGAGCTGTGTTAATGCAAGCCAGTCAACCAATTGCTTTTCATAGTCAAGCTTTGAAAGGTAGGAGCATTCATTTATCCACTTATGAGAAGGAGTTACTTGCTTTGGCTACAGCAGTGAAAAAGTGGAGACCATACTTATTGGGTAAACCATTTGTGATTAAAATAGACCATCAAAGCTTGAAACATTTGTTGGAGCAAAGAATTGGAACTCCTATGCAACAGAAATGGATCACTAAGTTGCTGGGATACTCTTTTGTTATTGACTATAAGAAAGGGAAGGAAAATGTTGTAGCTGATGCCTTATCTAGGAAACCTGGGAGTGAGGATCTTGATGAACAACAGGAACTTTCAGAGGCAGTTAGTAGTTTGTTTTGTATTGACTTCCAAGTTGATTCCAATAGCAGTTTGTTTCTCATTTCCTTTCCTACTCCTACTTGGATTGAAGAGCTTAAGGCTAGTTATCATGGAGATGCAGAGGTCCAACAGATTTTGCAGTCCATTGCTGGCAGTTCTGAAGCTATTGGCAAGTTCAGTTTGTAGAATGGCTTGTTGCTTTACAAGGGCAAAATTTTTTTGGGCAGAAACTGCAGTTTGAAGTCTAAAGTGTTGAGCTTGGTGCATGACAGTCCTTTAGGTGGGCACTCAGGCTATTTGAAAACGTTTCATAGAGCCAAAAGGGATTGGTTTTGGTGGGGAATGAAACAGGATTTAAAGGACTATATTAAATGCTGTGATATATGCCAGAGAATCAAGCATGAAACTAGTAGGCCTGCTGGTTTTTTACAACCCTTGGCTATTCCTCATACTCCTTTGACCTCTGTCAGTATGGATTTTGTTGAGGGATTACCCAAATCTCAAAAACAGGATGTTGTGCTTGTAGTGGTGGATAGACTTACTAAGTTTGTTCATTTCATCCCTTTATCTCATCCCTATACAGTAGCTAAGGTTGCTTCTTTGTTCATGCAACACACATTCAAGTTACATAGGATGCCTACCTCTATAGTTAGTGACAGGGACCCTATCTTTACTTCAAAGTTTTGGGAGGAATTATTTAGATTGCAAGGGGTTGAGTTGGCTATGTCATCTGCCTATCACCCTCAATCTGATGGCCAGACAAAGGTGGTCAACAAAAGTCTTGAGCAATATCTCAGAGCCTTTGTAGGAAACAAACCTAAGCAATGGGTGGAGTGGTTGCCTCTAGCTGAGTTTTGGTTTAATACCAACTATCATACAGCTACTAAACTAACTCCCTTTGAAGCTCTTTATGGGTTTCAACCACCCACACTTTTGGATTATATTCCTGGACTTACTAAGGCATCTGTTGTTGAGGAGTATTTGCAGAATAGACAGCAGATTTTGAGTCTTCTCAAGACTAATTTGGTTGCTGCTCAGGATAGAATGAAACTTCAGGCTGACAAGTATAGAGTGGAGAGACACTGTGCAATGGGGGATTAGGTTTTCCTCAAGTTGCAGCCTTTTAAACAACAGTCCATTCGATTAAAGAAGGTTGTGAAATTGGCACCTAAGTTCTTTGGCCCTTTCCAAGTTCTACAGAAGATTGGCTCTGTTGCTTATAAGTTGGACTTACCTCCAACTTCTTGCATTCACCCAGTTTTTCACGTTTCATGCTTGAAGGCTAAGCTTGGTCAGCACATCAATCCTATTCCTACACTACCACCAGTGGATTCCCAAGGTCATTTATCTCCTGAACTAGTTGCAATTTTGCAGCAGCGATTAGTACAGTTAAGGAGGCAGAGGCAGAGGCAGGTTACTGAGGTTCTCGTGCAGTGGGATGGCTCTTCACCAGATGATGCTACTTGGGAGCTTCTTCACAAGCTGCAACACCAATTCCTTCACCTTGTGGGCAAGGTTCTTTCAAAGGGGAGGGTAATGTTAGGTACAAGACATCACAGCTGTGATAATTGTGTGCAGTAGGTACTTGTACAAAATTAGTTAGAGCAAGCATCAAAGTGTTGTACATTGTTAGTTGGAGTTAGTGGGAGTGTGAGCTGTAATAGGTGTACCAACAGTAAGACAATAACTAGTATAAGACTGAGATGATTGTAACAGAGGAACATAATAAGAATACATTTACTTAGCTCTCATTGAGACTAACTTGGAGGTTGATTCCCTCGAAGAATTAGTGGAGGACTAGTTCCCTCGACGAACTACCATATTGAGTGAGTAAGAGAATTAGAGAGTTGAATTACTAAGGACTCTAACAGGGCTTCTTGGCTGGTGATCCTACCATGCCACTGCACTGCTCGTGCTATATCATTACTTCTCTTTTATTTCTTTGTTGCCCATGGGCTTACGGGCTGAGGCTCCTACCAGTCCATTTTCTACATCCTTTCCTCTTTTGGGCTTCACTGGCCAATAGTCCTGCTGTGCCAGCCCATTTCATTTCTCGAGCTTCCTCAACCTATTTTATTCCTTAGGCTTCCTCAGCCCATTTACTTCTTCTTTACCTCTTTTACTCCCATGAGTTTTTACTAAATCCTTTAGGCTTCCTCGGCCCAATTACCATATCCTTACCTCTTATTACCTTTCGGGCTTATTGACCTTTATGTCAACCCTATGAATTTACTAACTGATTTCTTGGGCTTCTCCAGCCCATTTACTTCTTCTTTACCTCTTATTATTCCCATAGGTTTACTACTTCATTCCTTGGGCTTCCTCGGCTTTCCTCGATCCATTTGCTTCTTCTTTGCCCCTTATCATTTTCGTGGGCTTGTTGACCATTATTCCGGCCATTCTAGCTTGCTGGTCTTTACTTTACTATTTTCTCTTCCCATTTTCTTCATATTCCTGGGCTTCTTCTACCATTGGGCCTTTTGTCAAAAGTGGGCATCAACAAGGTTTAATATAATTTTTAAATCTGAATTTATCTATTGTTAATGAGATTACACATGAAAAGATTTTTAAGAAGTTAAGATTTTGGATTTTGAAAAGCAGTAAACTGTTGTACTAATTTTTGGAAAAAAAATGTATCAAACATGATGTGTGCTAATTTTTAGGAAAAATGTTTTTCTAGTTATTTATTTATTTATTTAAGAAACATAGAACTTTCCTTTTAGTTTTGAATTATATTTATACTCAAGTCTTAGTATGGGTAATTTTGTATGTTTGGGACTAATTTATTAGCTAACATTTTGCTTTTTGACTTTTATATGTTTTTTAAAAGCTCTCTTTTTTTCTCACTTGTTTTAAGTATAATTATATTTTAGCGTACTTTCAACAAAAAGTTTTAATAAAAAATTAATTAAGTTGCTCCCAAATATACAAAACCATAATTCTCAAATACTGCTAGACTTTTGGCATTACCAATTCACTGTGAAGGCCATAAAGTCAGGTTGCATCAAATATTTTAATCAACAAAGAAAAGATGTTCATTGACAAGCTAGAAATAAATACATTTCACAAAGTTCATTACCTCCAGAATCAAAGTTTCCCTTGAAAGAATGGGAGTATTTTAGTACATAGAATCATATTGCATTGACACCATTACATTGGAAGAACCTATCGGTGATCTTGAGGGAGAAGAGAAGTAAGGTTTGGGGGGGATTTGCAAAGATTCGAGACTCCCTTCCAACATTTCCACCACTCTACTCATTGATGGTCTGTTTGATGGATTAGTTTGTATGCACCACAAACTCACTATGATCATCTTCCTTGCATTGTCTTCATCTCCTTCATTTAAAAGGCCTAGAAGTCCTAATTCTTCATTTAGTTCAAGATGCTTGTAAATCCAATGTGGAAAATATATCCCACTAGTTAAATCAACACTAACATCAATATTCTTTCGGCTTCCTGCCATTTCTAAAATCATCATTCCATAACTATAGACATCTGACTTGTGAGAAATCCCTCCAAAATTTCTACAAAATACCTCGGGAGCTATATACCCAACAGTCCCTCTTGCACCGACCATTGATATAATACTCTTTTCTCTAGGGCATATCTTTGCAAGGCCAAAATCAGAAATTTTTGGGCAAAAGTTCTCGTCCAAAAGAATGTTGTGAGGCTTTATGTCAAAATGCAAAATTTGTGTGTTGCACCCTCTATGCAAGTACTCTAAGCCTCGTGCAATGCCAATAGAAATCTTGTATAATGTTTCCCAACCCAATTGATGATTAGAACTTGAAGGATTTCCTTTATATATGAACTTCTCAAGAGATCCATTAGGCATAAGCTCATAGATAAGGGCTCTTTTAGATCCCTCAAAGCAAAAGCCCTTAAGAGTGACAATGTTAACATGGGAGGTCCTACTAATGCTTGCAACTTCGTTAATGAATTCCTCTCCATTACCTTTCAAATTATTCAAAACCTTCACTGCCACAAAACAACCATCTTCTAACTTCCCCTTATAAACACTACCATAGCCCCCTTGGCCTAATTTATCATTAAAGGACTTGGTCATTGTCTTTACATCTGAATAACTGTATCTTCTAATAACAAGAGGTCCACGATTCCTTAGAAAGGCCTCGACATTCTGATGAGCTAGATTTTCCCTCTGCCAAATATCTTTAATTGATGAGAGCTTTCTCCAGACGCAGTAGATTATAAACATCAAAACTCCAATTCCAGCAAACGAAGTGGCTATAATAAAAGAATAGAGGTTATGAAGTAATAAATGGTGACACGACAATAACTCAAACTACATATTTATAATGTCTTGAACCTCAATTGCATTTTCTTGTGGTGACAGAATAGTAACAATGAAGAAGGACATGCCAAGGATGACTTGGCATCCAATATTATAAGCAGAATAAAGGATATAGGTTTTGATGGACAGGAGAAAGGGAGCTTTGGAGGAAAATCATGATCTATGAAAAATTAGCTAATGTACCGATGGATTCCATACATACAAGTACATGGTATTGAATTATAAAAAAACGGAGCAAATGGAGCCATTCAAGACTGATAACGAAACCTTATATCATTGCATGAATAATACTCTGAAGATTTGATAATTAGACACACTGTGAGAAGGGGTTAAAAAGGGGTCACAGTTTAAGTGTTGAAGACACAATAGATCACTTCCATATGGAATCATTTCAGTTCTATAGGATAGGCCGCCCAAGCAAACGTGTAAATATTAGTATCAACAAAAAGATTTGATTAAAGAAGTATGTTACCTATAGCAATCACCTTCAAACTCTTAATCCCTGTATCAAAAGCAGCAAAGAACATTACTATTAGTTGAATAATCAAAAATAAAATAAAAATTAGTGCAACATATTGACAGAGCAAAATTGGTATCTTTGAAATCTCAACTATATTTAAAAAAGAGCAATGAACTTCAGTCTAGATTTATCTGATAGATTTTATAACAAGAAAGTTCAATCTGTTTCTATTTTCCTAAAAGAATGAGCCAATCTGAATCTACTAAATCTAGTGCCGCAGAAGAGCGATATGTGAATTGTAGCATAGGACAGAATAGCAGCAAGTCATATACATATATTAAGAATAATTAATACATAGAAACCAACGATATTTATAAGAATTTTTGCTAATTTGAAAATTCCCATGTCAATACCTTCCTCCAAATTGGCGCAATGAAAATTCTTCTACTATAACAGTTGGAACATTCATCAAACACAAACTTCACTATAAAACTCTGTTGTTTCATAGAAACATGATATCAGGGTGAAAGTTCTCTCTCTCTCTTTCTCTGTATCTATGAAGATGCAAAAACTACTCTCTTATTGAGAGCTATTTGAGAATGGAAAGCCTCCCGGTAACAAAGTTATTTCTATTTCACATAAACTAATTTTGAAACTAATACGAACTAGCTAAAACCATGGCTGTGGAGGAGTGGATCATGGCATGGAACAGAAAAGTATCAGCACTTGTATTAGGATTTATTATAACATCAGAATGTAAAGAATCTTGTATGCAATGAAATCTTTAAGCATTTTCAATATGTGTGTGTGTAGGAACTGAAACTTTTGTGTTATTCCGATGTCTATAGTACCTTTCTGAAAGGCTTCCTCTGTAACGGTACAATTAAATTCTCCTTTCTTGTCAAGCTCGCATAGACCTCCTCTACTATAACATCTGCTACAAGCATCAGATACATGGACTTCAAGGTCAAACTCAGCAGTTATATTCAGTTCAGCTTTACGTGAATAATTCTCTTGTACTGGGAGCTGAATATTTGAACATCCAGAAGGAAAACTCTGAGCAGCCTCGTTTGAATGAGTATAGTAGATATTATAGTCTCCGCAGCTCATATTTTCTAAATTTGTAGGTGAAGTAATATCAAGAGTGCGACTGCATTTAATTAGGGTCTGATTGGGTGTGGTGAGTTTAAAAGAGATTAATGGAGAATTTGGAAGAGTAAAATTGATTAAGTATTCGCATTTACTGGTATTCAAGTATTCCCAAAGCGAAAGGTCCCTGATACGTATGGTTTGTGTGGTGTAATTAGTGTAAGAGATGTTCATAACTTCATATGGTCTTCCACCCCACGGTCCCTGTGGCAGTTGGATGGTTGGAGCTGTTTGGTCACAAATTACTGGCAGTAAACCGCAAAAGGGGGGTGGGATGTTGGTGACTGGAAATCCGATGTTACCGAATTTCCCACATTGAAATGGCGAACAATTTTGGAGTTTTCTCTGTACTTCTTCAGCTGAGTGATGCAGAACGAAGTGTGAGAGAAGAAAGAAAACAAACAGGAAGACAGAAGCCATCCCAAAATTCCTGATTCACTAGCAAAAACAAAAATCACCATTCATAAAACTAGAATCTATTAATGATTACTCTAGACTTAAACAAAGTGTTTGTTAAACTTCTTTTCTTCCTCCTTCACTATATAGTATTTAGTTTCTCTGACAGGTCTGTCTGTTTGTACTTGACTTGGAAATTGAAAAAAGGAAGACTTGTGAAACCAGAAAGACCCCACAGGAGAATTTCCCACTCATCTTCTCCATTAACACGCAGTGAAAAAGACTCACGGTACTCTTTTTTTTCCCTCTTTTTCAAAAGCTCAGAGCAGTCAAAATTTTTTTGTGGAAAGCAGTGCGGCATTGTTTGAATCGTGAAGACGTGTGGAGAGAGTCGTGCGGATTTACTTCCCATGAAAAACGGGGGCCTGATTGCCTGAATCCAAATGGAGCCCATGCGAACTTAGATATGACCTGCTCAAATGCCTCCACCTCTGCCTAGGGACCCCCAACCCTGCAACGTCCTTTAACAATGGCGGTTCATATCATATGGGATAACGGGAAGCCCATATTCACATCCCCTGTTCTTTTGTTATTAACTTATTCCTCTTCTGTTCGAACATTAAGCTTCCAATTTTAATTTAGTGCCTGAACCTCAAGATCCATATATTCTCTCATAACAGCTGGTTCTGGTGAGCTTCCTCCGCAGCAGCTTATTTAGTTTTTTACTAAAAACTTTTTACTTAAAAGGTGTGCTAATGTATTCTTATATTTTAAAAAAAGTGAAAAAAAAAAAAAAAAAAAAAAGAGGAAAAATTTGATGTACTAAAAAGCTATACCTAAAACCTAATTCTGGTGAGCTGCCTCCGTTTAGCAACAACTTATTAACTTTTACTAAAAGTATGATAAAATATATAATATTTTGAAAAAAAATGAAAAAGTGAGAAAAGTGACGTATTAAAAAGTTGTACATAACAAATAAAAGGTAAAAGCTGAAACTAATGTCAAACACACTCTCGTATAGAAAGTTTTCATCCACCTCTTGTGGGGGTAGGTGCCCCTTCTATGAAAGTTTATACTTGAACTCAGGGTACATTTTGTTGGCTTACATATTATACTTGGGCTGTGATTTTTTTTTTTTTTTTTTAATTTAAGGAATTGGTTTATATTTCTTTTAATCAAGTGAATTCTTATTTTTTAAAAAAATTGGTATATTTTTCAAGGCAAATAAATATGAATATTTATGAATGTGACTTTCCCTGCAATCTCCATTTTTATTGAATAAATCTAGTCAGAGACGCAATGTGAGAGTGATAGAGTCAGAGAGATAAAGTGAGAGAGAGGAAAAAAAATTGAATAAAATATGATATTTTAGTTTACAAACTCATGAATTGTAAGTTCTAAATATAAGTACTTACTATTCATAGGTTGTAAAAAATGTTAAGTTTACATCCGCAGTTGTAGCTTTTTTTTTGCATTGTCAGTTGCTATTTTAGCAACTAGGGGGGTTTTACACCCTCAATGCTAATGCTCTTAGGAATAATTGATACATAGAAACCAACAAAAATTTTTTAAGGCAATTTTTAAATGCACGTGTGTGTGTTTGTGCGTGTTCCGTTGTCAATACCTCTTTACATATTTGGCACAATGAAAATTCATCTATCGACTATCATGACAATTGTAACAACTAGTCACTAATTGTTTGAAAGTCTAGTTTATATATAAAGGCATTCTAATTTTACATGAACAATCATAATTGTAATAATAACACCATGTTTGTTTCAATGGAAAAATTTTGTAAAGATAGTTGTACGGCCCATGGTACAGCCCATGTGTTGCAGGCCTGGGCGTGGTTTGGGCCTTAGGCCAACATAAGAGCCCAAGGGACTTACAACTACCTCCCCCCAATGGCCTCATCCAAGTTCGCCTAGCAACGGGCCCGGGTCGAACTCCATCCGAGGACCTAAACCTTTCGCCGAACATGAATACGACTGCGGGGGCGACTGCTCGGCCCGTCCCACCGAGCAGTGCTGTATTGACCCGAACGAGTGACCGGGTGACTACCTGGTGTTGCCTAGGGAGTAACGCTGCCGTACACACCTGCTATAGTGGGGATCATTTCCAAAGCCACTCCCACCTAAACACCCACTAACCCTTTTTGAGATTGGACCTCTCAATCCATTAACGTTGGGGATAATCATGATCACCCTACTAGCAATCTCCTATAAATAAGAGATTGGAAGAGGAAACAGGGGTTGGAGAGGGTGGAGAGGAAAAAGTGATAAAGAGAGGAGAATAACAGCAGAGTAACACAAAAGAATAATAAGGTGGTGTTCAAAAAGGGAGAAACAGTGATCTCGCGAAGTCTCCTAGCTGCGAAGGACCCATAGTAGGAATCACTATCCCACTATACAAATAAGTTGTAAGTCAAGGTGTGGTGAAGCCCATTGGGCCTCATTTTCGCCCAGCACAATTGGCGCTGTCTGTGGGAATCGCCTACGAAGCAATTGTTCGACCGAGACTTGCGTACGAGACGATGTCCGGGAGGCATTCGGGGAATGAAGATGAAAGTGGTTCGGCAGGATCCTCTCGGGGATCATCCTGGCGAGAAAGAAGGCAAAAAAGGCGTGAAGACAGGAACCGTGAACGAGAAGATTTGTCCAGTCTTGGGGAGGGGTCATATCAGATGCAGCGGACAGTAACGAATGCCTCGGGGCACAAGCAACTCGATGGAAGGGACTAGGAACTTGAACGGTTGAGGAGGCAGGTGAGAGATTTCGAGTTGGAAGCAGATGACAGGCGACAAAGGAAGGAGCGAGACGACTAGGAAATGAGGGCCAAAGCCTCAGGAGATCGCCGGGTAGTGGGGTCCAGCCAGTCAGGGTCCCATCGGCGAAGGGAGCGGTTGCGTTCGCACGGGTCCCACTATCGCCGAGGAAGATCGCATTCACGGGAGCCCCATCATCGCCAAGGCCGCTCGCGGTCGCAGGGTCATATGGATCGGGGGTCTGATTCTCCTGAGGAGCAAAGACCGTGTAATGCTGCCATGGATGCGTTGAGCCGCGCCTTACGCGGAGTCGCTCGGTCCCCCTTCTCCGACGACATTGAACGGGCCACAATGTCGAACAAATTCCCGCGACCCCCATTTAATATCTACGACGGGAAGACGGACCCGGTCGAGAACATCAGCCACTACATTCACATAATGTCCCTACATTCTCACAATGACGCGCAGATGTGCAAGATGTTTCCCTCCAGCCTTGGCCCAACAACTCTGAGATGGTTTAATGGACTACGGAAGAAATCCATACACTCCTTTGCTGAGCTGGTCCAAGAGTTCGAAGTCCGATTCGTAACCTGCAGCCGAGTGCCACAGCCAGTTGATGCCCTGCTATCAATGAAGATGGGGATGGGAGAGACCCTTTGTAACTATGCCAGCCGGTACTGGGAGCTGTATAACGAGATAGATAGGGGCAACGAGAAAATCGCGGCAAGTACATTCTGGATGGGGCTGCCAGAGGACTCCGAACTGCGAGAATCACTTACAAAGAAGCCGCTCGAGGACATGAGGCAACTTATGAGACGCATCGAAGAGTACAAGTGCCTGAAGGATGATCGGTTGCAAAGCAAAGGTAAGGCCCCGCTAGTAAACCGTCCACGACAGGGGGGTTTCCAGCCGAGACCCCGAAAGGATTTGAGAGCGCAGGAACCACTTTGGCAGACAAGGGAGGTGAATGCAATGTTCAAGGAACCGGTGCACCAGATAGTAGAACGAATCAAGAACGAGCCGTACTTCAGGTGGCCGAATAAGATGGGTGGTGATCCCTTCCGGCGAAACCAGAACTTGTACTGCACTTACCATAAGGACAAAAGGCATACCACCGAGCAGTGTCGGGTACTGAAAGATCATCTGGGGCAGCTAGTAAGGGCTAGGCATCTGAAGGAATTCGTCGTGAATCCCAGCGACCTAGGAATCAGCCAAGGAGGTCGGTAGAAGGGAATTCCCCCCCCCCCCACCACCGCTCGGGGTAATTGAGATGATCCTCTTACCCCCGGGGGGCAAGACAGCGACGAGAAGGGGGGTGTTAACGGTCGCGCCCATGAGAGAATCACAGGACGCGGAGCTAGTGGAGAAGAGAGCAAAGTGTTGCCGGGAGGCACTTGCCTTCGAAGAAGACGATCTAGATGGCACAATACAGCCATATGAAGATGCATTAGTAATCACTGCCCGAATAAGCGGTTTCGATGTAAAAAGGGTGATGATAGATCAAGGCAGTGGGGCTGATGTAATGTATCTGGACTTGTTCAATGGACTTGGGTTGAAAAACCAGGATTTGATAAAGTATAACATGCCGCTAGTCTCATTTGATGGAAGAGTAGTGATACCGGAGGGTTGGATTTCACTAACGGTAGCCGTAGAAGGAAAAGAGGTAAAGGTTGTCTTCATAGTGGTTAATTCCTTCTCGCCATACACGGCAATCCTGGGAAGGCCGTGGATTCACGCCATGAAAGCTGTGCCGTCCACCTTACATGTGAAGCTTAAGTTTCCTACCGAACAGGGTATCGTAGTGGTGCGTGGGTGCCAGCGGATGGCTAGACAATGCCTCGTTGCCGTAGCAAATTGGGAGGGCCAGCAAGCCGAACAGAGTAAAAAGGCCGGAGGAGCTCCATTATAGCAATTACGGCACCCCCGAGAAGATTCGGGGACTGCCTGTGCCGAGGAGTTAATAAAGGTCAGAATACTGCCGGACACTGGCAAACACTTCCAAATAGGGGCCAACTTGACAACCCAAGAGAGAGTTGAATTGCTGTTGTTTCTTGTTCGTAGCCTGGACGTGTTTGCATGGAATCCATATGAGGTGCCCGAGGTGGACCCCGAGTTTATCGTCCACAGGCTCAACGTGGATACATCGTTCCCTCCCAAGAAGTAGAAGCCGAGGAGGGCAGCCCGAGAGCACGATGAGGCTGTCAGGGCTGAGGTCCAACGGCTAAAGGAGGCAGGGGCAGTGAAGGAGATATTTTTCCCTGAATGGCTTGCCAACACCGTGGTGGTGAGAAAGAAAAGTGGCAAATGGAGAGTCTGCGTGGACTTCACGGATTTGAACCGAGCATGCCCAAAAGACCCATTCCCTGTGCCCAAGATTGATCAGTTGGTGGATGTCACTTACGGACACCCGAGGATGAGTTTCCTAGACGCCTTTCAAGGCTATCATCAGATTGCCCTGGCCGGCGAGGATCAAGAGAAGACTGCATTCATATCTCCTGACGCCAATTACTATTACACCGTGATGCCATTTGGCCTGAAAAACGCCGGGGCAACGTACCAGCGGATGATGACGAGGATGTTTCGCGACAGGATCGGATAGACAGTCGAAGTATATATTAACGACCTCGTAGTGAAGAGCAAGCAGCAGGCGCAGCATGTAGAGGATCTTCAAGGGGCGTTCTAGGTATTACGGCAACATAGGCTACGCCTTAACGCAAAAAAATGTGCCTTCGGAGTGGGGGCTGGGAAGTTCTTGGGGTATTTGATCTTCAGCCGAGACATAGAGGTTAATCCCGACCAGATTGTTGCCGTGCAGCGCCTCAAGTCTCTGAGCAACCCGAAGGAAGTACAGGTGTTGACCGGGATGTTGGCAGCCCTTAACTGGTTCATTTCTAGATTCTCGGATCGCTGTCGACCGTTCTATCAGCTCCTAAAAAAGTAGAAGGGGTTTCAGTGGGATGTCGAGTGTGAAAAAGCTTTTCAGGATTTGAAGGAGTACTTGACGCATGCACCAATATTGACCGCCCCGGAGACTGGAGAAGATCTGTTTATGTACCTTTCGGTGACTGACCACGGCGTGAGTGCCGTACTACTAAGCGACCATGGGATACAACAGCCTGTGTATTACGTTAGCAAAACTTTGGTTGACACAGAAACCAGATACTTGCCATTAGAGAAGTTGGTTCTGGCACTAGTGCATGCCACTAGGAAGCTGTCGTAGTACTTCCAAGCCCATACTATGTATATATTGACCGAGTATCCTTTGCAATCATTGCTGAGACGATCTGACTTCACGGGGCGGATAGCAAAATGGGGGACCAGGCTCGGAGCTTTCGATGTACGGTATAAGCCGAGGACTACCGTAAAAGGGCAGGTATTGGCTAATTTCGTGGCTGAGTTTTCACCCAGGGCCTCATACCAGATAGTCTGTCAGTTGAGCTGCCGCACATGGAAATTATACGTGGACGGTGCTTCCAGCTCCACGGGAGCAGGAGTGAGGATTGTTGCAATTGGACCCGAGGGGATTCGCCTGGAGTATTCTTTCAGATTCGGTTTTAAAGCATCCAATAACGAGGCAGAATATGAAGCCTTGTTAGCTGGGCTAGGCATAGCCTCAAGCTTGGGAGCCCGAGATGTTGAAGTATATTCGGATTCACGGCTGGTCGTCAGTTAGGTCTACGGTAGTTTCGAGGCCCGAGATCCTTGGATGAAAGCATATTTGGAACGAGTAAAGCAAACTATGGCCGGATTTGAAACGGCAAAGATTGTACAGATAGCCCGGACGCACAACAGTCACGCCGACTCCCTCGCCACACTAGCGTCATCCGTGGCCGAGACCATACCTCAGCTAATCAGAGTGGAGCAAATCCCGGAGCCGAGCATCAAGCCATCCGGTGACCCGGCGGTCGCGGCAATTGCTACGCAGGGGCCTAGCTGGATGGATCCCATCATTGAGTTTTTGGCCGAAGATCGGGTCCCCCCCGATGAGAGGGAAGGAAGTAAAATCCGCAGAATGGCCCTTCGGTTTTGGTTATCAGAAGATCGGAAGCTGTATCGAAGATCCTTCAGGGGACCGTATTTTTTATGCTTACATTCGGGCAAAGTGGGCGAGCTTCTGGCAGAGCTACACGACGGAGTATGTGGCAGCCACGTAGGAGGGTGTTCACTGGCTCACAGGGCAATGACTTAAGGATTTTGGTGGCCTCAAATGCAGAAGGATGCCGCCAAATATGTGCGTAAATGCGAGCAATGCCAGAAACATGTTCCCCTGATCCATCAGCCGGCCGGCCATCTTAACCCGGTCAGCAGCCCCTAGCCATTCGCCTAGTGGGGGCTGGATATACTTGGTCCATTTCCCCGGGCAACGGGCAACCGAAGGTTCGTACTCGTAGCCGTCGACTACTTTACCAAATGGGCGGAGGCTGAAGCCCTAGCAAATATTCGAGACGTGGATGTGAAGAAGTTTGTGTGAAAGAACATAGTTACCAGGTTCAGAGTACTGAATTCCCTGATATCAGACAATGGGTTGCAGTTCGATAGTCGAGCTTTCTGAGAGTTCTGTATGGACCTCGGCATTAAAAACAAGTATTCCACCCTGGCGTACCTGCATAGCAATGGCCAGGCTGAAGCTGTTAACAAGGTAATCGTAAACGGGCTGAAGAGAAGACTGGAGGATGCAAAAGGGAACTGGGCCGAGGAGCTCTTTAACGTCCTGTGGGCGTACCGCACAACACCTAGGAGATCCACGGGAAAAACCCCATTCTCTCTCACTTACGGTGCCGAAGCCGTTATACCAACCGAAGTAAGTATATGCAGCGCACGAGTCGCTAGGTTCGACCCCAGTTTGAACGACGAGATGTTGGTTTAGCGTATAGACAAGTTGGAGGAACGCCGTGAAGCTGCGACCATCCGGCTAGCCGAGTATCAACAGAAGCTGGCCAGAAGATATGACCGGGGCGTGAAAGCAAGGAAGTTTGACGCTGGGGATTTGGTCCTGAGAAGGGCCATGGGACATATGCGAGACACACACGCCGGCAAGTTGGCTTAGACATGGGAGGGACCATATAGAGTTACGGCAGTTGCCAGGGCAGGGGCGTATTACTTGGAAGAACTAGATGAAAGACCATTGCCTCGACCCTGGAATGTTCAGAACTTGAAGAAATTCTATCATTGATCAATCATGTGCCCAGTACAAATTGTATAGTTCCCCCATGTACGTTTACCAGTGTTAATGAAAGTAGCTGTTTGTGCAGATCACTTGCGTTGGAAACTTTATGCTTGGTTCGATTACCATCGCCGAGCAGGTGGAAACCTTAAAATCTATCTAAGGGTAGAAACCTGACCCTCGATTCGATTACCATCGCCGAGCAGGTTGAAACCTTGAAAACCTATCTAAGGACAGAAACCTGACCTTCGGTTCGATTCCTATCACCGAGCAGGTGGAAACCTTAAAATCTAAGGGCAGAAACCTGACCCTCGGTTCGATTCCCATCACAGAGCAGGTGGAAACCTTAAAATCTATCTAAGGGCAGAAACCTGACCCTCGGTTCGATTCCTATCACCGGGCAGGTAGAAACCTTAAAATCTAACTAAAGACAGAAACCTGACCTTCGGTTCGCTTCCCATCACCGGGCAGGTGGAAACCTTAAAATCTGACTAAGGACAGAAACCTGACCCTCGGTTCGATTCCCATCGCCGGGCAAGTAGAAACCTTAAAATCTAACTAAGGACAAAAACTTGACCCTCGGTTCGATTCCCATCGCCGAGCAGTTAGAAACCTTAAAAATCTATCTAAGGACGGAAACCTGACCTTCGGTTCAATTCCCATTGCCGAGCAGGTAAAAATCTTAAAAATCTAAATATGTAAACCTGATGCTCGGTTCAATTCCCATCGCCGAGCAGGTGGGAACCTAGAAAATCTTTTTAAAAACAGAAATTCCCTACCCAATTCTACCTCAACCACCAAGAAAAAATGCGTACATGCAACAGTAATAATGATAATAGTAAGCATGGCAATATATTACTTAAGTAAAACAAGAAACCCAGAATAAACCAATTGTTCGGCCACCAAAACCTGGTGACAGGCAGAGAAAAATAAAGGGAAAAGACAGAAATAAAAAGTTTGACCGCCACAGCCCGGCGGCATGAGCAAAATAGTCGTAGTAATAAAAAACCGAGGTATTATCTAGTTGGCCTTCATTCGGTGAGGTCCACGGGTAGCTCTCCTGTCCGCACTTCCAGTTGTTGGCCTTCATTCGGCAGTAGGGTTGCTGGTTGCCTTTGCACCAACCATCTCCACGTGGGCATCTATCTACTTCAACAGCTCCCTTAGGCTGTCTGTCTCCTCTTCATCACCAAGGCCTTCGAGACTCTGCATGGTCGGAGGAGCATCCGAGAAGGGAATCTTGCTGGGGTCCTTAAGAGGAGAATCGGCGGGTACCCCCAGAACCTGTAGGGCAGCCAACCAGCCATCGTGAAAAGATAACCGCCGAGCCTCGAAGACGACCGGCTCCACTCCCTTCTCAGCATCCACGAACCCTTCGTTATACCATTTGGTTCCGGCTTCCTCCAGTGCAGCACGTAGGTCGGCTGATTCCTTGGCAAGGGTAGCATTCCGGCTCACCTCCTCGACCAGCTTCAGCTCCGTCTCGTGCTGTTTCGCCTCCAACCCCGCCGACCTCTCCTCCGCCAGCGCTTTTTCTTTCTCAGCAGTGGCTGCCCTATTCTCGGCAGCATCCGCGGCTTTAGCCTTGTCCTTTGCAAACTTCACCGCTGCCTCCTTCCCAGTCTTCTCCTGGTCAGCATCCTGAGCGAGGTCCTTCACCCGTTCGTTTAGAATGTGGGCCAGCTGGGCAGCCTAAGATACAGGCGGTTAACATAGTATCATATGCACAGCAATAAAGATAACAAACAAAGAAAGAAGTGCAAGAAAGTTACCGCAATGGTGTGCCACTAGAGCCTCCTCCCCATGTAATCGTCGGGCGCCTCCGAGAAGGAGCTTACATCCTCGGGCAGAAGGAGACCGTGCGCCAAGCATTGGGCAACACGGCCCCCTTCCCCTTTTTCCCATGCTTGTATGTATGCATCCGCAGGAAGGGGCTTGCCGTCCAGTTCGTAAGTGGGCTGCCATACTGGGATGCGATGAGAGGAGGACGCCACGTTCGTTGCCCCTTGCCTTGGGGGCTCATGTGTGGTAACGCCCCTGGATGGCAGGGGGGAGTTTGGGCCTGAACGCCTCCTGGGCTCGTAGTGGACTGTTGCGTAACCCTCTGCCTTTTACGTGACCGAGCAGGGTGAGGAGGAGGAGGATGAGCCAGGAGAGTTTGGGCTCGCCCCTGTTCTGGCTGCTGCATAGTCTGCCGAGTGTCGGGGATGAAGTGGCTGACTGAGAGGGTCCTACGGGTAACCATCTCTCCAGTACCGGGATGGGTGTGGGATGAGCTGCTTGACTCGGCTGCCTATTCGACGGGGTGTACGGGCGGATCTGGGTCCGCTAGGTGGTCGGGTTCTGCCGGGGCTTCACGCTGAAGTGCTATGTGAGTAAGCTCTCGCAGACGTCGAGATGTTATTTCGGCAGACTCGTCTCTGATGGGGGCGAGCTCGTCCGAATAGGTATAACGCTGACCAAGGTCACGAGCTTTGCCTACCGTAAGGTCGAAGGGGAGAAAATTGGCGTGACAAACGTCTATGTAAGAAAGGAGAGGGCTATCTACGAGGAGGGCCTGACCGAAAGGTTGCCAGGTGGTATACACAGGCTCTACACCGAGGATGAGGAGAGACGCCCGGAGTTGACCGTCGCGGTGAACGAAGATCTCGGATCGCAGAACGAAGTTCAAGTCTCGTACATGAACTGTTTGGATATCTTGCGTGAACACCGAGCCGTCTGAAACAAAAATAGAACGAGTTAGTATGTAAGACAATGGCAAAGGGAAAACAAGAAATGAGGTCTAGCAGAAGCACCGACCCACTTCACGCCTCGACAGAGGAGGAGGGATATCCCCGGCAAACCAGTTGCCGCGTACTCGGACAAACTCTGATGCAGAATTCCTGTTAGAGTCTGGTAGACAGGAGATTAACCGTATTCTCATGTCTCTGACTTTTAAGTAGTAATTAGTTTTCTTCTTCCCACACAAGTTGTACGTATGGTTTATATCATGATAGTCCAATTGTAGACCAAAAGTATGGTTTAGTTTGCTTATGCAACTCACAACCCGGTAAAAATTCGGGGGGAGTTGATCGGGGCATAGCCTGTAGTACCTAAGGGCGCTAAGTAAAAGGGGATCGATGGGGAACCTAACCCCCCCTCCAGTATAGACATCAACGGGAAAAAAACAGTGTTTGACCCTCTATGGAGAGCGATGTCGCTTTCATGGCAATACATCACCTCCACGTCATCGAGAATTTGATAATCTCACCTAAAAGTAACCAAGGAGGACCTAGAGTTTAGAAGGTAAGAAAAACCCATCCCCAAATCCTAAAGAACTAAAAGGAACTGGAAAGGAATAAATTGAAGCAGAGAAAGGGGGAGGGAACTTACTTTCAACACTAAGAAAGAGGATGATTTTGAGGATTGGTGGGCAACTAGCGCAATGGGTGCTCGGCAGAGAGAAATTTCAGAAACTAGGAAATGAAAAGTAAGAATGTGGGTTGAAGCAAGCCTTTTATAGGCACGATCTGGAGATGCGTGACGGTTGGTGGTGAATTAATGAAGGGCGGTACGCAATGATGAGGAGTAATAAGGACGAAACTCTTTAGATACCAAGGGCGTGAAACGCATTTGGCGCCTCGGTACACGAACCGACAGGCGGATGTGACTGCTGAAGTCAGAAGGCCTAACCCAGCGCGCCGTTCGAAAAGCGCATCTAACGGACGATTGGACTCATCCAGAAGTCACACTCGTTCGCTTGCTCAGGCAGCTTATTCTTCCATTTTCCTCCCTACTCACCTTGATCCACACCCGGCTAACCAGGCACGAATCAAGGGGGGGCTAATGTACGGCCCATGGTATAGCCCATGTGTTGCGGGCCTGGGCATGGTTTGGGCCTTAGGCCAACATAAGAGCCCAAGGGACTTACAACTACCTCCCCTCAATGGCCTCATCCAAGTTCGCCTAGCAACGGGCCCGGGCCGAACTCCATCCAAGGACCTAAACCTTTCGCCGAACATGAATATGACTGCGGGGGCGACTGCTCGGCCCGTCCCACCGAGCAGTGCTGCATTGACCCGAACGAGTGACCGGGTGACTACCTGGTGTTGCCTAGGGAGTAATGCTGCCGTACACACTTGCTATAGTGGGGATCATTTTCAAAGCCACTCCCACCTAAACATCCACTAACCCTTTCTGAGATTGGACCTCTCAATCCATTAACGTTGGGGATAATCATGATCACCCCACTAGCAATCTCCTATAAATAAGAGATTGGAAGAGGAAATAGGGGTTGGAGAGGGTGGAGAGGAAAAAGTGATAGAGAGAGGAGAATAACAGCAGAGTAACACAAAGGAATAATAAGGTGGTGTTCAAAAAGGGAGAAACGGTGATCTCGCGAAGTCTCCTAGCTGCGAACGACCCATAGTAGGAATCACTATCCCACAATACAAATAAGTTGTGAGTCAAGGTGTGGTGAAGCCCATTGGGCCTCATTTTCGCCCAACACAATAGTTTTTCGTATTTTCTAGTATTTGGCAATATCAGAAAAAATGAATCAAAGGAAAATTATATTTAGTCAACATAAAAAGTATGACTTATTTTTAGAGATTGTTTTCCACTAATTTTTTTTTTTTTTTTTGAAACTACTCTGTCTAACAAAAAGTTAAATAAAGGAAGTTAGGAGATTATTTTTCATCACATTTAAGGTCGCTACCAAACATAAGAAAATGAGTTTTTTTTTTTTTTTAATAGAAAATGCTTTTTGGAAAACGACTCATTTTTTTAGAAAACATCATCACTAAAACAAACAAAGAGTTTCTAGGTAGCATTTGTGGATAACCTTTCAAGAAAAAAGTTTCTAGGTAATATATTGTGGATCACCCAAAAACCTTTGTTTTCCTATACTAGAACCTTCCTTAACAGATCCCTCTTGATAGGCCAAAAACATATTGACCCCTTGTGATAAATTAACCAATTAATTTAGTCAAGTGAATTAATTAAGTTAATTAACATGCAAAGCGCGTGGTAGCACAAACAAATCACCAATTAAACTAAGTGCAGTGGAAAATAAATTTGACACGGTAATTTGTTTACGAATGAAGAAAACCTACACCGCAAAAACCCCACTAGGTGATTTTCAAGTCATCACTCCCGAAATTCCACTATTATCACAACAAGCGGCTACAAGTAAAGGAATCCCAGTACCTTATACCAACCTACAGTTGAACCCTTACCCCAATACCCATTTGGACTTGTTCTGTAGTAACAATTTCTCATTTTGATGCGTGGCTCCCAAGTACATGACTAATCAATTGCGCAGATCCCAGTACGTGACTTTAATCACCAACTAGAGAAGGTTGTTGGCTGCAAAGTTCTTCAGTTCATCCACACGATGAAGATCAAGAAGATGCTTGGTCACAAAACCCTATGGTGCACATACACAGCAACTTCTTCAGAAGAGATGAATTAGGGCAAAACTTTGTCTCCGGTCACAATTTGCTTGAACAGACTTTGCTCAATGCTTGTGCAACTTGTGAACTCTTTGACGGCCCTTAAAATAATCCTTTTATATGTCTAGGGTTAGGAGAAAAGAAGACCCAAAGACACATTCACGGATTCCAAGAAAATCATATTAAAATTCTGAAATTCTTAATCCTCGACAGTTAGGAGCTGTCAAGCAGCTATCAAGCACACGGGCTGAAACAGCTTTCTTAAGCTCGATAGATGCAGCTATCAAGCCAGCTGTCAAGCTTTAATGAATTTGCATTATTCAGCTTGTTTCTTGAATAGACTTGAATGACTTCAACACTTGATCTTGAAGCCTTATTTCTTGAAGTATTAAAAACACATAGATCTACCCAATTACAAGTAAAGTGCGTTTTGTCAAAGGATTAGCCAATTACATAAAAGAATGACATATGTTCTTAACAGGTGAAACACATATGTCCTAACCTCCAATAACTTTCCATAAGTTTCTAGGTAGCATTTGTGCTCCCATCAAACAATCTAGAAAATATTGGCATTCAAGGCCCTCTAGACCAAAAAAGGTAGGATTTTTGAGAAGTCAATAGAGACTAAAGACTTTCTAGGTAATATATCGTGGATCACCCAAAAACCTTTGTTTTCCCATACTAGAACCTTCCTTAACTGATCCCTCCAATAACTATCCATGAGTTTCTAGGTAGCATTTGTGCTCCCATCAAACAATCTAGAAAATATTGGCATTCAAGGCCCTCTGGACCAAAAAAGGAAGGATTTTTTAGAAGTCAATAGAGACTCACGTAAATAGCAAATTCCATACAATTACAAAACAGATGATTTTTTTTTTTTTTTTTTTAAAAGAGAATTCACATTGGTTCTTCCATTGACATTATTTAGAAACACCCCACGCCATGGTCAAGTTTGAGACTTCCCCTAAAGTATTTCAAATTATTACCATTCTTCTACATCTTAGTAGAATTTATATAGATTAGTGCTTTTTTTAAACAAATAATTTTATTAGAAAATGAAAAGAGAGGCAACATAAAAAGTATGGCTTATTTTTAGAGATTGTTTTCTACTTTTTTTTTTTTTTTTTTGGAAAACAACTCTATCTCATAGCAAGTTAAATAAGGGAAGTTGGAAGATTATTTTTCAACTCATTTAAGGTTTCAAGCAAACATAGGAAAATGAGATTTTTTTAATAGAAAATGTTTTTTGGAAAACGACTTATTTTCTAGAAAATATCATCGCTGAAACAAACAATGAGTTTCTAGGTAGCATTTGTGGATCACCTTTCAAGCAAAGAGTTTCTAGGTAATATATTGTGTGGATCACCCAAAAACCTTTGTTTTCCCATACTGGAACCTTCCTTAACAAATCCCTCCAATAACTTTCCATGAGTTTCTAGGTAGCATTTGTGCTCCCATAAAACAATCTAGAAAATATTGGCATTCAAGGCCCCCGTGGACCAAAACAGTAGGATTTTGGAAAAGTCAATAGAGACTCACCTAATAGCAAGTTCCATAGAATTACAGACCAGATTATTATTTTTTTTTTAAAGAAAATTCACTTTGGTTCTTCCATTGACATTATTTAGAAACACCCTACGCCATAGTCAAGTTTGAGACTTCCTCTAAAGTATTTCAAATTATTAACATTTTTCTGCATCTTAGTAGAATTTATATATGTTAGTGTTTTTTTTAAAAAATAATTTTATTAGAAAAGGAAAAGAGAGGCAACATAAAAAGATGTACACACTCCCTTTTCAAAGAATACAAATTAAAGGGAAAGAGAGTTGGAAAACTCAATAAAAGACATCAAAGGGACGCCGCCCAACACACACATCCAATCATACAAAAACCATTAAGTGTATCTTTCATATCACATGTTCCACATAACACATAATGGCATGGCTCGCCACACCATGGCTACTCTACCGTGATGAAAACATCATAAAATTATATACCTAGAGTTTGAGCTCTGACATTAAAAAACTTGAGCATTCTAGCATGTCCATATCTCTTTGAATTGGGAAATTTGATGACCTGGCCAAGTAAAAAAGGTTTTTCAATGAATTATAAAACTTTTTAAGTCTACGAAGAATGTTTTTAATTTGAGAAAGATATTTCTCTATTTTCAATTGACCAAACCATGTACAACATTGTTTATCCGCTCTTTCTAACAATTCAAGCACATCAATACACCCAAGAAAACAATGTTATTCAAGTTAAATTAAAAATATGAAAACATAGTAAACTGTAATATTTAAAGCAAGAGAAGAATTGAAGAAAACCTCTACTCTCACGTGCAAGGTACATAAGCATTAAAGATGATGCATGGGACACTTAAATTCCTAACAAATCAACCAAAAAAAAAAAAAAAAACATAGCAAAAATTTTACTGTTAGAGATATATTAGCCCATTAGCATAGGCTCAAGCCTAATTTTACTTTGTGTGCAAGCTAAGTCTCCTACTTGTACTAGAAGTCTATTAGTCTAGGGTTTAGTCTACTATATATACACATGTTATGATTCATTGTAACACAGGATTTGTACTACACTATAATATATTATTGATGTAGCCCTTTAGGGTTTCCTCCATGGATGTAGGCCATTAGGTTGAACCATGTAACCCTCGTGTATTATTGTGTTTTATGCTTTATGCTTTTGCTTCTGCATCCATACTAGCATATTCAACATGGTGTATCAATGCTAATATTTAACATGGTATCAGAGCCACCTTCCTGTGGCCATGGTTTTCTGTCATTGCGGTATATTTAAGAGCAATCTTTGTCTCCCTCGGTGTTTTTTTTGCTGCGTTCATCTTCTTTGGCTTCCTATTGCTGCCGTCAAAACTCTTCAGTATAGTCAAGCCACCGTTAGAAGTCGCATCAACACTGCAAGACCATTGCCTTCCTCAAACTACTGTCACAAAGCCAAACTTTATTCAAGGGATCTTCTCAACCTTATCAAATCTCAAGATTTCATCAAGTTTCCATCTTGAATTTGAGAGGGGGTGTTAGAGATATATTAGCCCATTAGCATAGGCCCAAGCCTAATTTTACTTTGTGTGCAAGCCAAGTCTCCTACTTGTACTAGAAGTCTATTAGTCTAGGGTTTAGTCTACTATATATACACATGTTATGATTCATTGTAACACAGGATTTGTACTACACTATAATATATTATTGATGTAGCCCTTTAGGGTTTCCTCCATGGATGTAGGCCGTTAGGCTGAACCATGTAACCCTCGTGTGTTATTGTGTTTTATGCTTTATGCTTTCGCTTCTGCATCCATACTAGCATATTCAACATGGTGTATCAATTATTCAGTATTTCTAACATGGTATCAGAGCCACTGCTCTGACCTTTCTTTTAGCAGTCTTGTCTCTTTTGGTGCTACTCCACCCTTATCGCTTCCGTCATCACAACAGTCACTGCAGCCACTCATCGTTAAACCTACGACGTCTCTCAGCCATTGTCCTCAGGTTCCGGAACTGCAGCCGCCGTTGTTGAGAAGTCCTGCACCACACAGACCACTGCAATCACCATCTCCGCTGTGCATCTTCCTTCGATAACGTTTTTGCACATACCACCGTGATCGTCTCGCCTCGATCTATGCATTCATGGAAGTCTCGCAAGCATCGGAGTCTACACGCGCTCTCACGCGCTACCTGAAGAAGCCTCGTCTCGGTCACGCGCCTCACGCACCCTCACGCGCCGTCACAGCCTCAGTTACGTGCCTCACGCGCCTGCCACGCTCCTCACGCGCCTGCCACGGTTTTGCTAACATCATCATCTTGCCACGTCAACCCTAGTGACGTCATCATTGCTTATGTCAGCAACACGTCAGCTTGCTTACATCAGCATCAGACCGTTGATCGCGTTGACTTTGACCGTTGACTTTGACTGGCAGTTGACTTTGACCGTTGACTTTTTGCTTGGGTTGACTTTTTCAATCCAGGTTCTCCTTACCTAGTTTTTCGCGTAGATTTCATTTTTGCTGTCTATTTTTGCATATTGTGTCTCTAAATGGATAAAAAGGATATTTTTCTTCCTCGCCCCATCAATACTATATTGGAGGGGAATAAGAATTACTTATCTTGGTCTCAAGTTATGCGCAGTTTTCTTAAAGGTCGCATGCTCTGGCATTATTGTACTGGTGCAATCACTATTCCTATCAAGGAGGCAAGTGAAGAAGATGCTGCCTTCCTTAATTGCATGATTGAATGGGATAGTCATAACCACATGATCCTCACATGGATTCGGAACACTTCCATTCCTTCTATCTCCAATCTGTTGGGCAGCTTTGATAATGCAAAATCAGAATAGGATATGTTGGCTAAAAGGTACTCCACTACTCACGGATCTATGAAATATCAGTTAGTGGTTGAATTGCATCAACTTCGACAAGAACCAGGGCAATCCATCAAGGACTACTATGATCAGCTTCGCTTCATTTGGGACCAAATTGACCTTTCTGATCCAATTTGGGCATGCTCAAAGGATGCTCAACAATATGCTACAGTTAGAGATGAATTTCGTCTCTATGAATTCCTGATGTCCCTTCACAAGGACTTTGAGCCCATCCGATGTCAGCTTCTTAATCGCAGTCTTCCTCCCTCTCTTGATACTGCTGTAAATGAGTTGGTTAGAGAAGAAGCTCGTCTTGCAACCCTTCAAGCCCAGAATAAGTTCAATGTTTTGGCTATTACTCCTTCTGCTCCTCCCATTGAGCAACCTCAGCAATCAGGTGATTCCTCTGGCTCTAGCAATCGTCGCAAGCAGACCAACAAAAAGTTCTGCAATTATTGCAAGCGTCTTGGCCACACCATTGAGACTTGCTACCGTCGTAACAAATCTACTGCTGCTGTTGCTAATACTGAGCCTACTCCGCCGATGCCTTCCATTTCAGCTGAGTCCCAGTCTTCTGGATCCACTATCAACCTCTCCCCCACTGAACTACAGGAGATCATAGCTCAGGCTGTTCGTATGGCTGGTAATGCATCTCTTTCTACTGCTCTCTCAGTTCTACCCGATAAGTCTCAAACTTGGCTTTTTGATTCTGCCTGTTGCAATCACATGACACCTCACTCGTCCTTATTCTCCAAACTTGACCCTGCACCACATCCTCTTAATATATCTCTAACATATACAATAGAGCCAATAATACTGAATAGAAAACAGTACCTCCATGAGTTATAACAATCCACGGTCATATTTATAATTTAGGGTTAGCGTGATTGGAATCGTGATGGGCTGGGTTAGGCAGTACCAAGTACCAACATTGTGGCTTTGGTTGATTTTGAAATTCAATAGATGGTGAGAAAAACTTACTGGTATTTTTTTATTACAACTGGAAAAAGTCAATCACAACTCAACGGGCAGAGAGAGAGAATAAAATTGTAGAATACTGGTAGGGAGAGAGAGGTGAGAGGTAAAGGTTCTGCATCAGGGAGAGAAGCTTTGCGTTTGAGGCATATCGTGTTCTTAAAAATAAAACTTAAAAATAATAATAATAAAAACTGGTGATATGGAAAATTGTGGAGTCTCTAAAACTTACATGGCAAGTTCTTATGAAGTCAAAAAAAGTATATAGTAATTAAAATTGTGGAGTCTCTAAAGTTTAAGTGGTAAGTTCTTATGAAGTTAAAAAAAGTCAAAAGTTATATAGTATTTATAGATTATCAAACACATAAATTTCACAATGGAACACTGCAAATTATTTTTTCTCCCATTTGCATTTAGGGGAAGATGAATGATTGAACATTGAGGTAGAAGAGAGTAAAATTTTCAGGTGGATAACTATAGGATCAGACAAACAGATGATTTGAAAATTATACTGTATTCTTCCACTCCTCTCTAGTTGGATCTTTGGAGATATGTTGAAAGTTCTCTTTCTATAACCATGCAAGATGCATAAGCTACCCTCTGGTTGTGATCAGCTAGTTGCCTATCGCAGAATGGGAAGCTTACGAGTAACAAAGTTATTTCTATTTCTCAAAACCTAATTTTGAAACTAATATGAATTTGCTAAAAACCATTAATGTAGTGGAGTAAATCATGGCATGGAACAGAAATAGTAGGATTTACGATAACATAAGATTGTAAAGAAAGTCATATGCAAATGCAAAGAACTCTATAAGCATTTTCAATACATGTGTGTGTAGCTCAAAATTTTTGTGTGTTATTGATGTCACGGAAGCCTAAAGAAAGCACACACAATACTCTCTTGATGGAACAGAAACTAAACTTATTAGCTTCTGATAATAAACCTCGAATCCACGATGGGTTTTCCTGAATCCACAAGGAGAAAATTTAAAATCTACCGGAGAAATAATTTGACAAAAGTCTATGTTTACTGATAATAGTTTGAAAACTGAATTACCTTTGGAAGCTACAATATATGTGTTTAAATAGTAAAAAGAAAACCTAGGATGGCTAGAAACCCTAAGGCGGCTAGCAAAACCCTAAGGCGGCTACAAAAGCATAGAAGACCTTAATTTGACTAAAAAAAATTAAAAACACCTAAAATAAGGAAATAAATCACCTAAACCTAAAATAACAAAAATTACATAAAAATACTAAAGTTAAATAATTACAAAATTTAAATATTGAACCGTGTCTTACATCAGACCCCTCAACTTGAAATAAACTCGTCCTCGAGTTGATGGTTGAAATATAAAATCTTCCACCCCAAATAAACAAATACTTTGAATGCTTTAATGACTTAATCTGGTTTTGAAACTTGAATTCTTCATAAAGTGTAGCATAAAATCTATTCTCATCTACTTTCGATTTATTTGCAACATTAAACAACAAAGGATTGATTATAAAATTAAAATTTTTTACTCCAAGAAAATCAACATATTGTGTAGTCATCTTCAACAAATCAACCAAAATCTGAGGATTGTGAATTGTGGACTAATCCTCATATTTAACCTCAATTGGATCTTCCACAATATTCTCAACAATTACCATCTCTTTGTTTTTGTCATTATCCACAATCAGCTCAACCTTTTTTTCTTTGACCTTTTCATCAAACTTCTAACTAGTGGTATCTTCAATCTTCAATTCAATAACTTGTTGCAAGTCTTGATTTTTTTTTAACCACTTCAAAATTTTCTTTAGAAATAGGTTGCGTCTTCTCAACCCTCATACCCTTTCCTTTACTTGACACATGGACTTGGCTGTGATAATTTTGGTTTTGCAGTTGACCTTTCATGTTTTGAAAATATTGCTTTTCATATGAATACATAGATTTATAATCAACACTTGTATAATTTAGTATATCATAATAGTCATTAGGAAACCACAAATCAATTAATATCTTTTTCATTCTTTGCCAAGAGCAAATTGGATGCTTACCTTGCCGCTTTCTATCAATTTGAACATCTTCCCACCGTTCCTCTACTTCACGTACAATTTATTAGATGCAAGCTGCACTTTTTCTTCATTACAAATCTTCCAAAAATTAAAATACTCTTCCAAATCAAGAACGCAATCAATAAAATCCAACTTACACATATCTCCGTCAAAGAATGGAATTTTCTTGTAGTTAGGAGTGCGTTGTTGAATATATTGATCATTGTTGTTGTGAGATGATTTCCTAGCAAGAAGAGTAGCAATCATTTACTTGATTTCGCCTATATTTGCTGACTCATCTCACAAAATTGTTGATTCTCATCACAAGCTGCTTTACGAAACTCGAGGAGCCCTAGTAAGGACTGGGTTGTTGCCGTCGTCACCGCCGTCATTGTTATGGTGGTTACCGTCTCGTTGGTTAACCATCAGATCAGAGTATGTTAAGGCTCTAATACCAATTAATGTTGTGGAAGCCTAAAGAAAGCACACATAATTCACTCTTGATGGGACAAAAACTAAACTTATTAGCTTCTAGTAATAAACCTTGAATCCATGAGGGGTTTCCCAAAATCAACAAGGAGAAAAACTGGAATCCATTAGAAAAATAATTTGACAAAAGTCTGTGTCTATTGATAATAGTCTGAAAATTGAATTGCGTTTGGAGGCTACAATACACGCGTTTAAATAGTAAAAAGAAAACCTAGGGTGGCTAAAAACCCAAAGGTAGCTAGCAAACCCTAAGGCAGCAATAAAAGTATATAAAACCCTAATTTGACTAAAAAAAATTAAAACACCTAAAATAAGGAAATAAATCACCTAAACTTAAAATAACAAAATTTACATAAAAAATACTAAAAAGTTAAATAATTACAAAATTTAAATATTAAACCATGTCCTATTTCAATTATTCTCACGTCTTTACCCCTCTCTGTAATGGCACATGGAAAATTTCCCTCCTCGTCATGTTCGCATAGACCCCCTCCACAGTAACAACTGCTACAAGCATCAGATACATCATGCTTGCACTTCAAGGTCGAACTCAGCAGTTAAATTTAGGTCATCTGAATGCTCTTTTACAGCTAGGACCTGAATAATTGAACATTCAGAAGGAAAACTGGGAGAACTATCGTTGGAATGAGTAATTATAGATTCTGCTATTCATTTTCTTAAAATTTTTAGAGAAAGTAATATTAAGAGCATAATTGCATTTAAATAGAGTATGATTGGGTGTGCTGAGTTAAAAAGAGATGAATGGAAGAGTTGTGAAAAGTAAAATTGGTGAAGTATTCGCATTTTTGGGAGTTTTCTCTTTACTTCTCCTTCAGCTGAGTGAAGAAGCAAAAGGTGTGAGAAAACAAAGAAAACAGAGAGGCAGAAGAAGCCATCCCACAATTCCCAATTCACTAGCAAAAAACAAAAATCACAACCAAGAATCTAAATACTCTAAACTAAAAGAACGTGTTTGTATAACTTCTTGTCTTCTTTCTTCACTATATAATATGTGGTTTCTCTGATTAACATTGTACTTGACTACTTGGAAAGTGGATATAAAAGACTTGGGAAAAAAATAGGCTGAAAGAGTTGGGGTACCCATCTCAATTCTCAAACATGCTTAGTGCGTTGAGGAGTTTCTACTCATCTTCCCCATTCAAGCTCAGTGGAAGACTCACTTAACTCCCCGACTCTTCAAAACCTCAGACCAGTCAAAAGTTTGTAGTGGAAATCATTGCAACTGGTTTGAATTGTGAATACGTGTGGACTGGAGTCTTTGTGAATTGGGTACAAAATAGACAATCAATTGCACCAAAAAAATGGAAAATGTTAGGATCACAACTTGCTCACGTAACAAGTCTTGAGTGATGGAGTAAAAGTGGTGGGTCCCCAATTCCACCACTCACAACTTACCACGTAAATAAGTTGTGGGAAAAGTTATGATCCTATCATTACTCTAAAAAAGTAATGGAGCTAAACCAAACATAAACTTGACCAACCCACTTGCCATCTTACTCCTCGGACATGCCTATGGTATGTGGTGCGCCCGTGCCATTCCATAATCCATATTATTTGATCCCAATATTATTGAAACTTGAAAGATAATTAGATAAATGATATATCTAATGGGCCATATCCCACTAAGAAAATTACATAAAATGGTTAGGAGCCAGCCTGGATAAAGTTTTTCTTTAACCTACTATGTAGCGGTTTATAAGACTGTTTACATATAATATGTAAACAAGTCATATGATTTATAAGAAATGTCATATGATTAAAAGTACATGAGAATAGTGTTTTTAATCTCCATGTAATGGATTGTGGGAAATTTTTTTTAAATCGATTTGGAGGTAAAGTTTTTGTTACAAGTATTGCACTATCCAAGGTCTAGCTGGAGTCCAAACCATTGCCGAATGTCAAATGCTCAATTTCCATTTGAAAAATAAAAAATAAAAAATAAGAACTTTAGTGTTACATAAAAGTTTAGCTCGAAATTGATTTGGAGCTATCACCTCTAACCCATTATATTACCATTGAAAAGATTATCCATATGTAATTTTAGTCACATGACTTTTTTAATGAATCGTGTTACTTCTTTAAATAATATGCATAGATAGTCTTATAAATTGTCATCTAGTGTGTTGGAGGAGATATCTGCAAATTGGATTAGAGCTCAATTTTGTCCAATCCATGGCCAACTCTATGCCTAGACCCTACTTGTCCCAAAAATTTATAACGGGTCCTAAGGCTCCCATTACATAAAGAAATGGGTGGATTTTACATTCTTTCCCCCACTTCTAAGACAAATATCAAGCCTATAGGAATCCAACCCAATTAAAACCTATATTATTTCACCCAAAAACAAATGTTATAAATGTGCCGAATAATCATTGAAAATTAATTTTCCTGAGTAAGGGAGACGTTAATAAAACTTAAATATAAAAAATTAATTAGCAAATTTGCATGTAAGAAGAGCAATTTAAAAAAAAAAAAAAAATTAATATAGAAAGTTGAATAGATAACATTTAATTAATACTATTAAAAAAAAAAAAACCACTAACTCTATCGCATTTAAATAGGGTCTGCATGGGTGAGGTAATTTCATAGAAGATTAATAGAGAGTTGGGAAAAATAATACTGGTTAAGAATTCGCATTTTTGGCCAGTCAAGTAATCTGAAAGTAAAAAGTCCTTGATACGCATGGACTTTGTGGTGTTACTGTCAGACTGTAAGTGTAAGAGATATTTTTAACTTCATATGGTCCTCAAGTCCACCCCAGTTGGATTGGAGGAGGTGTTTTGTCACAATTTACTGGCAATAAACTGCAATTTGGGTCTGCGCTATTCGTGAATGGAAAGCCAATGATACTGAATTTTCTACATAGAAAGGGCGAATTGTTTTTCTCTTTTCTTCTTCAACTGAGTGAAGCAGCGAGAGGTGTGAGAGAACAAGAAAACAAACAGATAGAAACCATACCAAAATTCCCGATTCAGTAGCAAAAACGAAAATCACAACCAAGAATGTATTTACTCTAAACTATAACAACGTGGTTGTACAGCTTCTTCTTTCTTCACTATTTATAGTATGTGGTTTCACTGATTAACACGGTAGTTGAATTGGAAATTGGATATGGAAGCCGTGTGAAAACTGGCTGAAATAAAATGGAAATGAGAACAAGTTCAGATACCCATCTGAAACATATGGTCTGTGCATTGGGAAATCTCTTCATACCAATGCCAAAGAGTCTCCACTGAGGGGAGTTTCCTTCTCATCCGACCCCATTGACACGCAGAGGAAAGACTCACTTGCCTCTTCAAAACCTGAGAACAGTCAAAAAGTTTGTTGCGGAAATCTCTGTGGCTTGTTTCAATCGTGGAGACGGGTAGAGTCTGTGCATTGGGTAGTGAGTACAGTACACGGACATGCCTTTGGCCTGTGATGTCATTACTAATTCCGAAGTCCATAATATAATGTATAATCCCAAGATTATCGAAAAGGATAAAGTTTAGCTACAAAATTGGTTGTAGCCTAAGACTACAAACTCACTTAATAAAATAAATATTACTGCATATTTTGAAAATCTAACCGTTGAATTACATGTTCTTTATGCTCTTAATGTACATGTCAATTTTTATGTCAATCGGATATCATTTATTATATAATCTATAATCTTATATTTTATGCATAATTTTAAATTATAAAAACTTGTAATTTAAAAATTTATTGATGACATAGCTATTGATCTTTAATTTTTTTGAAATTTTGCAAACATGGAGAATATAAGAAGAAGATGCAATCCAATGGTGGATTTGTGAAAATTCACCTCCAATAAAAAGATATTGAGTGAGTTTGTAGCCTAAGGCTACAATCGATTTTGTAGCTAAACTTTATCCTATCGAAAATATATCTTTTTTTTTTTTTTTTTTTTCAGAAACATCGAAAAATAAATCTAATTGAGCACAATATATGCCACTGAGAAAATTACATAATATGGATAGGGTGAATATTATTTAGCATATATAATAATACACCAAATTTAATGACACATTCTTTCTAAATATCAAGGAAGTTAATTCCATATCGTACCGGCTGTACTGGTCGGTATATACCATCCCGGCAAGCATATCGATAAACATAACCCCCCTGTTTCGTACCGGAAAAAATACTGGGCGTACCGGCTATGTACCCGGGCATATCGGCCAATTTCGGGCAATACCGGCTGGTACTGGAAAAAAGTTTTTTTTTTTTTTTTAGTTTTGTAATTTTTGAATTTTTGTTAGGGCAGAATAGTAACTTATTTGCATTAACTTATTAGTATTATTTGTTTTCTTAGTATGCAATGGTAACTTTTAAGCTTTCTATATTTTATATTGTGTTTTTTTTTTTTTTTTTTTTCTTCTTTTAATTGATACTAAAGTCTAAAACCATGAATAATTAGTTTTGAATTGACGAAATGTTTTATGGTAAACATTTATATTTATTATAATACACACACACACACACACACACACACACACACACACACATACATACATACATACATACATACATACATATATATATATATATATATTTATAAATATAAAAAATAGCGGTAAACCCGAAACGGTACACCGGTATTGACCAGTATCCAAAATATATCGTACCACTGGCCAAACCGGTATAACCTCTGGTACGGTATTGACTCCCTTACTAAATATTTGAATTCCTCACCGTCTTGACCAGATCTAACAAGAGCTCGATGTAAGATTAAACCACATCATAGTATGAAATTTGTTCACTATAATAGTATTATTGCCAAACCTTTTTTTTTTCTTTCTTGTGTATTGCACGGGTTAAGGACAAGATTAGATTAGAAGAAAAGCCATAAAGTCAGGTCTCATCAAATATTTTAAGCAACATAGAAAAGATCTTCCTTAACAAGCTAAAAATAAATACAATCAACAAAGTTCAGACCTCCTATAGAGTCAATGTTTCCCTTAAAAGAAAGTATATTTTAGTGCATAGAGTCATATTGTATTGACATCATTACAGCAGAAGAATCTATTGGTGATCTTGGCGGAGAAGACAAGTAAGGTTTGGGGGGGATTTGCAAAGATGCGAGACTCCCTTCCAACATATCCACCACTTTACTCATTGATGGTCGGTTTAAGGGGTCAGTTTGTATGCACCATAAACTCACTATTAGCATCTTCCTTGCAGTGTCTTCATCTCCTTCATTTAAAAGGCCTAACAATCCTAATTCTTCATTTAGTTCAAGACGCTTGTAAATCCAATGTGGAAAATATATTTCACTAGTCAAATCAACACTGACATCAATATTCTTTCGGCCTCCCACCATTTCTAAAACCATCATTCCATAGCTATAAACATCTGACTTGTGAGAGATCCCTCCAAAACTTCTACAAAATACTTCGGGAGCAATATATCCAGTAGTCCCTCTTGCACCGACCATTGATATAGTACTCTTTTCTCTAGGGCATATCTTTGCAAGGCCAAAATCAGAAATTTTTGGGCAAAAGTTCTCGTCCAAAAGAATGTTGTGAGGCTTTATGTCAAAATGCAAAATTTGTGTGTTGCACCCTCTATGCAAGTACTCTAAGCCTCGTGCAATGCCAATAGCAATCTTGTATAATGTTCCCCACCCCAATTGATAATTAGAACTTGAAGGATTTCCTTTATATATGAACTTCTCAAGAGATCCATTAGGCATAAGCTCATAGATAAGAACTCTTTTAGATCCCTCAAAGCAAAAGCCCTTAAGAGTGACAATGTTAACATGGGAGGTCCTACTAATGCTTGCAACTTCGTTAATGAATTCCTCTCCATTACCTTTCGAATGACTCAAAACCTTCACAGCCACAAAACTGCCGTCTTGTAACTTCCCCTTATAAACACTACCATAGCCCCCTTGGCCTAATTTATCTTTAAAGAACTTGGTCATTGTCTTTATATCTGAATAATTGTATCTTCTAATAGCAAGAGGTCCATGATTCCTTAGAAATGCCTTGACTCTCTGATGAGTTACATTTTCCTTCTTCCAAAAATTAATACTTTCAATTGACGAGAGCTTTCGCCAGAAGCAGTAGATTATAAACATCAAAACTCCAATTCCAGCAAACGAAGTGGCTATAATAAAAGAATAGAGGTTATGAAGTAATAAATGGTGACACGACAATAAGTCAAACTACATGTTGATAATGTCTTGAAGCTCAATTGCATTTTCTTGTGGTGACACAAGAGTAACAATGAAGAAGGACATGCTAAGGATGACTTGGCATCCAGTATTATAAGCAGATTAAAGGATATATGTTTTGATGGACAGGAGATAGGGAGCCTTGGAGGAAAACCATGAACTATGAAAAATTAGCTATTTTACCGATGGATTTCATACAAACAGGTACATGGTATTGAATTATAAAAAATGGAGCAAATGGAGCCATTACCAAAACCAGGGACGGACCCACGTGAAAGGCAAAGGGGGCTTGGGCCCCCCCTGGGCCCAAAATTTTTTTTTCTTAGTATGTAAAATTTTCAAAAAAATGCTTGGGCCCCTCTGAGTTTTTAGCTTGGGCCCCCCTGGGTTTTTAGCTCAGGCCCCCCTCACCTCAACAATACCTATCCCAGCTGGCCAGCCCAAGTTCAAAAGCCCATGAAAACCTTAAAATATATATATATATATATGTTAAAAAAATAAAAATAAAAATAAAAAAACCTAGTAGACTACAGTCAGTAAGACCCCAAAACCAAACGGAAAAGCCAAAACCAAAGGAAAAAAAGAAAAAATTTCATGCAGCTTGAAAAAAATTTCACTTATGAATGTGTATTTGAAAAAAAAAAATTTCGCTTATCTTCGGCCCCCCCCCCCCCCCAAGCTTGAAATCTTGGGTCCGTCCCTGACCAAAACTGATAACAAAACCTTATATCATTGCATGAATAATACTCTAAAAGATTTGATAATTAAACACACCATGAGAAGGGGTTAAAAAGGATCACGGTTTAAGTGTTGAATATAGACATGGCAAAACGGGCGGGTCGGGTTGAGTTCGGGTTGGGTTAATCGGGTTGCGAGTCAAACGGGTCACGGGTCAAAAACGGGTCATTTTAAGCGGGTTAAAATCAGGTTCGGGTCAATCGGGTTGCGGGTCGGGTCGGGTTGACCCGTATTTTTCACATGAATTTTTTTTTTTTTTTTTAATAAAGAAAACAACATGTAGTTGCTATTTGGAAAGTTATGTAACAAATTACTTGATGTGAAATGTATTATTTTGAATTCACTACTTATATCAAGAATGAACTCAGTTAAACTTATTAATACTTATTCAATAATTTTAAAATTATACAAAACCTAACATTGCTATCTAAAACAAAATAACACAAAGATAAATAAAACAAATACATAAGTTTTATTTCTACACAGTATCAACATTCCAAAATATAAAACAAAATTACAAATGACTCATTGGATAAAGAATAAAAACATATAAGAAATTTACAATTTTGAAAATTAATTTTATAATCTATTATCAATTGTGGTTGACACTCCATTTCAATTTGAGATATACTTTAAAATTTGATTGCTTACTTATTTATACATGGTATCTTTTATGAATATCATATTATTATTAAGTAACACACATTCTAGAAAATATCATAATTTATTTTGAAAAGCCGTTTATTTTGGACATAAATTATTAAAAAATAGGTCTAAGTATTCATAATTTATGCTAAGTTGATACTTTAGCTTCACTATTTTCACACTTGTGAATGTTTCTCACATGTGTTTACTGTGGGGGATTTTTTCCCGCCGCAAGCTTGTTTGTCTGCTTTAGGGAGCCAAGCCTGCACGGTTTTGTTCTCAAGCGACGCGGGAGTTCAGGATTTTCACCTCACCAAGGGCTGACCTTGTAGTGGAAGGCTTGACACCTTAGTCCCACATCGGCAAGAGATGCACCCCACTCATGCTTTATATACCCTTGGAGCTTGCATGAGTGTACCACTAAGCTCCAAGGGCATATAAAGCATAAGCGAGATGCATCTCTTGCCGATGTGGGACTAAGGTGTCAAGCCTTCCACTACAGGGTTAGCCCTTGGTGAGGTGAAAATCCTGAACTCCCGCATCGCTTGAGAACAAAACCGTGTGGGCTTGGCTCCCCAAAGCGGACAAACAAGCTTGCGGCGGAAAAAAATCCCCCACATTTACAATTTTAAATCTATGTTTTTAACTCTACTGTAACCAGATTATCTTGGCATGTACTTTGTTATTTGAGATCTAAAAATCTTTACTCATTACAGATTGTTCGATCATTTATCTTTCAATTAATTTGCATGCAGTTATGTAAATGTATCAATTGTTTCCTTAAAGTTCACAATAAACAATTAAACCAATATTGTCTTAGTTTTACTATATTTTTTACCAAAAAAAAAAGTTTTAAAAAAATGGTTCGGGTTTGGTTCGGGTCGCGGGTCGGGTCAGGTTGACCCGCAAAAAACATGAGTCGGGTCATGGGTCAACCTGTTTTTGCTTCAGGTAAAAAAAATCAGGTTCGGGTCGAGTATTTTTCGGGTTGGGTGGGGTCGGGTTAGAAAATTCTGACCCGTTTTGCCATATCTAGTTGAATACGTACTCTAGATCACTTCCATATGGAATCATTTCAATTCTATAGGATAGGTTGTCCAAACAAACATGTAAATATCAGTATCAACAAAAAGATTTGATTAAAGAAGTTGTTACCTATTGCCGTCACTTTCAACCTCTTACTCCCTGTATCAGAATCTGCAAAGAACATTACCATTGGTTGAATAATTTAAAAAAAAAAAAAAAATAGTAATTAATGCAACATATTGACAGAGAAAAAACTGGTATTCTTTGAAATCTCAACATTATTTAACAAAGAGCAATGAACTTCAGTCTACATTTATCTGACATAGATTTTATAACAAGAAAGTTCAATCTATTTCTATTTTCCTAAAAGAAGGAGCCAATCTGAGTCTACTAAATCTAGTGCTGCAGAAGAGTGGTATGTGGATTGTGGCATAGAACAGAATAGCAGCAAGTCATATACATATATTAGGAATAATTAATGCATAGAAACCAACGAAATTTATAAGAATTTTTGCTAATTTGAAAATTCCCATTTCAACACCTTTTTCCAAATTGGCACGATGAAAAATCCCTCTACTATAACAATTGGAACATTCATCAAACACATAAACTCTGCTATAAAATCTCTGTTTTATTGTTTCATAGTAACATGATATCAGGGTGAGAGATCATTTCAAAATTGTACTGTCTCCCACTGCTCTTTAGTTGGATCTTTGAAGGTATTTTAAAAGTTCTATTTTTATAACTAAGCAAAATGCACAAACTACTTTCTGGGTCTGAGCCATTTCAGAATAGGAAGCCTACCAGTAACAAAGTTATTTGTATTTCTCATAAACTAATTCTGAAACAAACATGAATTGGCTAAAACTATTGCTGTAGAGGAGTGGATCATGACATTGAATAGAAATAGCTGCACTTGTAATGGGATTTACTATAACATAAGAATGTAAAGAAACTTATATGCAAAGAAATCTATAAGCATTTTCAATGTATGTGTGTAGGACCAAAAACTATAGTGTTATTCCTATTTCTATACCTTTCTCTGTAATGGTACAATGAAATTTTCCCTTGTTGTCAAGCTCACAGACCTCCTCTACCATAATAACTGCTACAAACATCAGATACATGAACTTCAAGGTTTGCCAAATTGAATTCCGTGTGTGTGTGTGTATATATGGACTTCTGAAGGAAATATGTGTGTGTATATATATATTTCCATATTTCAATTCAGAAGTCCATATATATATATATATATATATATTACCATACGAATACAATCTTGTTTGTAAATTCCAAATTAAACATTCAAAGGAATACTCTCATAAACCTCGTTTATATGACTGTAGTAGATATATAGTCTCCGCAGTTTTTTCTAAAAATTGGAACGCCACTATCAAGAGTGCGATTACATTGAATAGGGTCAGATTGGGTATGATGAGGTTAAAAGAGATTAAGGGGAAATTGGGAAGAGCAGAATTGAGTAAGTATTTTCAATTCCCAGTATTCAAGTAATCCCAAAGCGAAGGGTCCCTGATACTTGTGTTTGTTGTGGTGTAATCTTAATAGATGTATATCCGACACAATTTACTGGCAGTAAACCTCACGATGGCGGTGAGTTATTGGTGAATGGAAAGCCGATGGGACCAGATTTTCCACACCGAAAGAGAGAACAATAATTAGGGTATGTTCTCTCTTCTTATTCAGATGAGTGAAGCAGCAAGAGGTGTGGGAGAAGAAAGAAAACAAACAGAGGGACACAAACCATCCCAAAATTCCCGATTCATTAGGAAAAAACAAATATCACAATTCACAAACAAGAGCGTATAGTAGCAACACATGTATTAGGAACAACTTTAGCATAAATAAAAAAATAAAGGATTTTATATCCATATTCATGAATGTTCATGTGTGGGTACATCAAAACATTTTTGTGTTATTCCAATTTCTATACCTTTTCCTTTTTTACCATGACAACTGCTACAATCATCTGATACATGCAATTCAAGGTCGAACTCAGCAATTGAATTCAGTTCATCTTTATGTGAAGTCTCGTTTACTGGCAGCTGAATAGTTGAACATTCAGAAGATAAACTTTGAGAAGCCTCGTTTGAAGGACTATAGTAGATATTGTAGTATCTACAGGTCATTTTTTTAAAATTTCTAGGGGAAGTAATATGAAGAGCGTGATTGCATTTGAATAGGGTCCGATTGGGTGTGGTGAGTTTAAAAGAGATAAATGGAGAGTTGGGAAAAGCAAAATTGTCGAAGTAATAGCATGTATTGGATTTCAAGTAATCCGAAAGCAAATGGTCTTTGACACGGATGTGTTGTGTGGTGTTAGTGTAAGAGATGTTCAAAACTTCATATTGTCTTTCACTCAACGCCCCCGGGACGCCCAGTGGCAAGTGGATCATCGGAGGTGTTTCGTCACACTCTACTTGCATTAAACCGCAAAATGGGAATGGGGATGGGATTTTGGTGAATGGGAAGCTAATGTTACCTAATTTTCCACATTGAAAGTGCCGACAATAATCGTTTTCTCGCTTTCCTTCTTCTTCAGCTGACTGAAGCAGCACGAGGTGGGAGAGAACAAAAAAAACAAACAGAGAGACAGAAGCCATTCCGAAATTCCCGATTCACAGGGAAAAAACAAGAATCTATTATTCTAAACTAAAACAACGTATTTGTATGACTTATTTTCTCGTTTCTTCACTATATAACATGTAGTTTCTCTGATTAACACGCCAGTTGACTTGGAAGTTGGATACAAAAGACTAGTGAAAAACCAGACTGAATTTAGAGAATTGACTACTGGGGAGTTTCAAATGCAATCATGTGAAAAACCAGTTGACTTGGTGGGGTAGCCATGTGAAGCACGGTCTGTGCCTACTGGGGAGTTTCCTACTCATCTTTCCCAATGACACAAAACATAAAGAGAATTGACTCCTTCAAAACCTCTAACAAACGCTCAAAAAATTGGTGAAGGGAATTTTTGCAGATGGTTTGAACTATCAACTACTCCATGAAGTACGTGTTGCAGTATTGGCTCTCTAATTCTCGTGTACAATAAATTTCAAAGGATAAAATATATATATATATATATATTAGCGTTACTGGTCTGTCTCATATTCACGATTAAACAAAAGGGTTTGCGTTATGGTCTACTACAATCTTTTGTAAGGTAGAAAATAGGTGGAAACCCGTTTAAGGACGTCAAAATTTTTTTGGCATCTTCGAAAAAATCATAACATGGTGGGCACTACAGTGCTGGGACATAGCATGTCTTCCAGGCCATGGTCACTTGTGAAGTAAGAGACGGGGTAAACGGAACGACTTTTGTCAATGGAAACGCAGTTTATGGTGAATTAGGTGAATACTTCTATTTCAGAATTGTTTTCACTTTTCCGTAGACTCTTGTCTCTGTGGATATTTTTAATTTATTCCTAAGATGCTTACATGTTTTTAAACAAAACAGAGAAATGGGTTTATCTTTCTTTTGGCGTATGGTTATATTTCTAGTTCATGGGCTCTCTCTGTTCTGCAAGCGTGAAGATAATATGACGAAACATCATCCACATCTCATTTCTTAATTAAATATTTAAACGTGTGCAAAAGAAGATATCAAGTCAAATGTTACTTACCAATTAGTATCCAAACTCTTCCCTCTTGTCCTTCATAATTCTCTCTTTTATTTCTCCATGATGACTTTGACTGCAGATAGGCCACTATTTCGATGGGACTGTTGGGACTAGGGAATCGATAGCATTTTCGTTTGTAATTTCATTAGATTGGTTTTATTTCTGTTATGCAATTTCAAATCATGAGTTGGGCTTTTAATTTCAAATGTTGATTGAACAGAAAAGAGAAGCAAAAGCATGTTGCATATTCGTAATAAAAATGATTAAAATCATGAGTTGGTCTTTAATTTCAAATGTAATTCATCTCTTTTTCTTTTCTCACAATTTCTCATCAACCAAACCGTGAAAAAAGAGCAAAGTAATAATATTATTATCTAAAAGAGGTTAAAAAAAAAAAGGCATGTGAAATTTGAGATCTAAATTTTTTATTAAAAAAAAAATGGAATGTATGAGACTCCAATCTACCAAATTACCAAATCATCAAATTATTGTAGCAATATTACTATTTAAATGAGGGGAAAAAATCAACAGTACAAAAAAATATTGGCTCAACTAAGTCATAAACTTTCATCCAACCAAATCAAGACATTCCTCAATTTGCATACAATGCCAAAACACATATTTAAAATAATAATTTTAAAAAATCAACCTCAATCAGAGTTATAAGAAAGAAAGAAAAAAATCCAAAAAAAAAAAAAAAGTAGAGAGAGAAAGAGTACTCAGTTTTTTTGTAAGAAAGATATAGATTGAATGTGAGAAATGACATCGAATATATACAAAATAAAATGGAGAAATTAAAAAAACACAATACCAAAACACATATTTAAAATAATAAAAAACATCAACCTTAATTAGAGTTATAAGAAAGAAAAAAATCCACCAAAAATAAGTAAGAGAGAGAGAGAGAGAGAGTACACAGTTTTTTTGTAAGAGAAGGTATAGATTGAATATGAGAAATGACATTGAATATATACCAAATAAAATTGGGAGAAGAAAAGTCAAAATACAAGAAAGAAAAAGTGATAAAGGAAGTGTAACGGTAAAGTAGAAAGTAATGGGGAGATAAAAAGGCAAAAAAGGAAGGGAAAAGTTGGAGAAGTGTAATAGTAAATGTGGACTAATAGGAAGAATAAGAGTTTTTATTTTTTATTTATTTTTTTATTTTTATAAGTAGGGAGAATAGAAGTTTAGAAAGAGGAAAGAAGAGACAGAAAATAAGTGGATGATGTGGCCATTGATGTGGCTTAATAGAAGCGTAGCAATAATAAATACTATGTTTTAGCCTTTAGATATTGTGGGGGGAAGCTAACAGTACTAGCCATGTTAGGCCAAGTCTGAGGGGTATGTAGGCCCAACTAATAATCAGCTTGATCCAAGTGAGTCAAAATAACTTGAAAGAAGAGCTTCATTGCTAAGGAGCTAGATAGCCCAAGGAAAACCCTCAAGTGAGGACCACGCGAAGAGGACGAGATGAAGACCACACAAGGCTGGAATGTGGGAACCGAGGGAAGCTACAGTGACAAGCGTGGATAAGGGGGAAGGGAAGCTTCCTAGAGAAGTATCCATCACCTGCACATTGAATACTCTATAACTGTAGGACCAAAAAATTTTGAGTTATTTTGATGTCTATACCTTTCTCTGTAATGGGCGTAATGGAACAATTAAAATTTCCCTCCTTGCCAAGTTCACATGGGCCTCCTCTACTATACCAACTACTACATGCATCAGATACATGTATTTCAAGGTCGTATTCAGCAACCAATTCATATTGATTTTTAACCACGTCCCCTCTTACTAGGGAAGAGGGACTGAAGGATTGAACATTGAGAAGCAAAACTAGGTTTCAATATATTAAAGTAGAGATCATATTCTCCACAGCTCACATCTTCAAAATTCATACTGGAAGTAATATTAGAAGAGCGATTGCATTTAAATAGGGTCAGATTAGGTGTGGTGAGTTTAAAAGAGATAAATGGAGAATTGGGAAGAGTAAAATTGATTAAGCATTGGCATTCACTGGTATTCAAGATTCCAAAAGCGAAAAGTCCTTTTTTATTTATTTATTATTACATACACATACAACAACACGTCAACTCCAAAACTACTAGCGGCAGTTAGAGTCGTGGAGCGAAAAGTCCTTGATATGTATGGATTGTGTGAAGTTTGTGTAAGAGATGTTTATAAATTCAAGTGGTTTTCCACTCAAGCCCAATGGTAGTTGGATCGTTGGAGGTGTTCCGTCACAATTTACTAGCAGTAAACCACATGATGGCTGTGAGCCATTGTGATGTCACGGAAGCTACAAGAAAACAAACACGTTGCTTTTTGAATGGAAAAAGAAACTAAACATGTTAGTTTCTGAATGAAAACCTCGAATCTACGAGGGTTCCCTTGAATCCACAAGGTAATAAGGTCCTATAATCCACAAGAGAGAAATAGACAAAATACTTATTTTTATAAATCTGAAAAAACTCAATAGCCCTGAATGCTACAATATGTTTAAATAGTAAAAGAAACCTTAAGGTGGCTATGAAAACTCCCAGAAACCGTTGAATGTTCAAAATGGATATGAAACACCTTTGAACGTTTAGACCCCAAATTACAAATTATCAATTCAAGCTTATTATCAAACAATTAATGTGTGGAACATGAACATAAGCCAAACACAGAATCGATAAACATTCTAAGCCAAATATAAATACATCCACAGCAGTAAATATAAGGCAAAGATAAAGGGAAGGAAGATGCAAACACACGGACAACACACGATGTGTTATTGAAGAGGAAACCGAAGCCCTCAGCGTAAAACCTCTCCGCCGCCCTCCAAGCTGTCAATAATCCACTAGAAAATGTAGTTATGATACATGAACAGCAATAGACCCTCCAAGCCTAATCTACCCGATGTACCTAAGCCCTCCAAGCTTTTTACTCCAACGAGGTTACGCCGAACCTTTTTCTTTTCTAACTTACCGGATTCTGCTATAGCCCATAGCATCAACTAATATGAATTGGTCCCT